>JALJCO010001757.1:100000-210707 GCA_023101725.1 Atherinomorus stipes | reverse complement strand
GCCATAAGGACACAATTCCATCTAAAGATGCTTCTCCCTCATTCACTTTTGGTGAGTGTAGCCTTGGCCAGGAACAGTCGGTGTCGTCAGACGCTAACCAACGATCACCCTCAACGTTGGTGGGTCGGCAGTGGTGACCGAATCACTGCCCATCACCTCCTCCTGCATCCAGCTAAGCTCCTCTCTCCTGCTCCTTAATAAGAGGTCTCTGCTGCCTCCCCCATCCTGCCAGCTGCTGTTATTCTCTCCCTCCCCACCACTCCAGCTGCTGTGAGCATCCTCCACACTGACTGGGCAGGAATTCTCTACAGCCGACCTGGACTGGGAAGAGCCATCCCTGCCATCCTTCCTCCCTGCAGTCATGCCAGAGATCCTGGTTCTCCCCAAACGCCTGCTCACCTTCTTCCCACGGGACTGTACGTTCCATGAGGATGATCTTCTTTCGCCTCTTCAGACCACATCTGGCCTCAGGGTTCTCTGGATGACTTGGGGAATCGCAGTCTTCCCCCAGGTCTAATTATTTTCCATGATTAAGCCTTTTGCAGCAGATTCCTTACTGTTGTTGGTAGTTGGGGGCTTTTGTCCCTCCCTTACAAAGCTGATTGATTGTATTGATCTTCCATGTGGTTGGCATTTCTTGTGTCTCTCCTGCTCCAGGGTGTCCAGCACCATGAGCACCTTATGGTGGCACCACCTGTACCTACCTTGGGCAAGTGCTGTCTTACGCCCTGATGTGTGCTGAGGTACCATCTCCCCACAGAGCTGGCACAAAGGGTCCTGTCTCATACCCCACTTGTCGGGGTCAGAAGTGTGTCATACACCCACCCCAGCATGAGCAGAGGATGCAGAGAGAGCCAATCTCCACATGAATCCTACCCCGTGTGTTCCTGCTCTTGGGTAGGCCCTGTTTAGTCCATGCAGCCCTGAGACACTAGCTCCTGCTCTTGCCCTTCATCCTTCCTCACACAGGATCCCTACTTCTCCCTGGATCGTGGCTTTTTTGTTCTTGGACACCCCCCCCCCATTGCTGGACATGGGAAGTTGCAAGACCCTGTCTTCCTGTGCATGGCGTTCCAAAGTTGGGTTCTTACCACTCAGCTGTGACATGTGTGTCCCATTAAGCTTTGATTCCTGAAATAACTTCTCCACCACCAAATAATAGGCTACACCCACTTAATCAACAAATTTAATTAGATACAAGTTTGTTTTATTTATAATAAAGGAGCAGTGTGATGTCCAACAACAGTGTTACATGACTTTCAATGTGGTATTAATTGTCTGTGTCCTTTTTGGAATTAATGAAAATCTGCCGATAGAGAAAAATAACAAAATGTCAAAAAATACTAAAAAGCTGCTCTTTTGAAAAGGCTGTCATATTTTAATTGATCTATACTGACCCCAAAAACAATTTAGCACAGGTAAGGTTTTGCCCTCAAGTAATACCGATATTTGGTCTGGCCCAAGAACTATGTGTTATAACTCATCACCGTGACATCATGGGTGGGCGTGGCTCTCCATAAATTCATGTTTTCTGCATGTGCGATCTCTGAACCACATTATTTCAGATGCATCACCAGCGGCGCAAGATGATCACAAATAAAAGCATATCTGGTTGGTTGATGGATGGATGGATTGAGGTTTTACTGAGTCGGATGTGAATTCAGCTACAACATGAATGAAACCTCAGTGATGGAGGCATCTGTGATGTCATCAGTGATGCGTTACATTTGTGATGTCCGACTCCACCCGCTGACAGATGGAGCGGAGTCCAGCAGAGGAAAACCTCCATCTTTCATAGAAATGTCGTCTGGAAATCAAACGTTGCTCCATCTCCTGAATATTCGCTCTCCTCTGAGTCTCCTCCTCTCTCCATCTGCACCAGCATCACAGGATCTTAGAAACGGGGGCGGGACATTTTCCAAGAGCTCTGATTGGTCAGGGGGTGATCTCTGATCCAGAACTGAACCTGATCTGGACCAGGTTCAGTCTGCAGGGACTGGGGGTCTGCAGAGACCTGGGGGTTAGCAGGGACCTGGGGGTCAGCAGGGACTGGGGGTCTGCAGAGACCTGGGGGTCAGCAGGGACCTGGGGGTCAGCAGGGACTGGGGGTCTGCAGAGACCTGGGGGTCAGCAGGGACCTGGGGGTCAGCAGGGACTGGGGGTCAGCAGGGACCTGGGGGTCAGCAGGGACCTGGGGGTCAGCACCGTCTTCACCTCCTGATCCACTAAATAAACGTGACTTAGAGCCACGAAAGTTTCACACCAAAAACACCCGATGATAAACAACCGTTGCTTCTGTGTGATGAAGAAAAAAAATACCAAACATCATCATCATGCTTCCTGTTGTCATGACAACGGTGAATAGTGAGTCTCCAGCTTTGCATGGTTCAGCTCGCTGCTGTTGTTGGTGTGTTCTAGAAACATCTTTCCCTGGAACATTTCGAGCAACGAGGTGACGGACGTCAGGAAGAGTTGGACGTTATTTCCGTCCGAGCTGCAGGCAGGGGCGGAGCTAGGGGGCGGCCAATCACTGGCCACCCCCACGCTTTAACCGGGCAACACTCAAGCAATCACAGAGACCCTAAGCTGCTTCCAAACCACTTTCCCTTCTTATTTTAGACACTAGCTACCCAATAAAGTTGGAATTTTTAAGCTCGGACATGCAGAAGTTGAAAATCCCACTTTTAAAGCAAACCTCACCGATGTTGCGTTGTTACACTATTTTTCTAACAGGGTAAAATGCTGAATGAGGTGATGGAGCTCTGAAATACAAACAGACCCACCATTAACCAAAACGAAACATTATTCCAATCTCTAAATATTCAATGAAAAATCCAACCAATCCTTGAAGTGTGGTGCACCCCTAGGATTGGCTGAGGGACCCGCCTGTCAGGCCTTGGCTTCTGCATTGGGAGGCAGAGGGAATGGGGGGGGAGGTCTTGGGAGTGAGGCGGGACTGTTTATATTCAAATAATCTCGCTGTGCTTTCTGAAATGTAAGATCGGTAAAGGCTGCTTCAAGATTTTCTCGCTGTGATATTGCGATTGGGGAAAGAAAGCTTCTGCTTCACAGGGGAGACCCAAAACTATTTTACACACTACAGGGGGTTAGACAATGAAACTGAAACACCTGTCATCTTAGTGTGGGAGGTTTCATGGCTAAATCAGACCAGCCTGGTGGCAAATATTCATTAATTGCACATTGCACCAGTAAGAGAACAGAGTGTGAAGGTTCAATTAGCAGGTAAAAAGCACAGTTTTCCAAAACATTGCAATGCATACAACATTTTATCAGAGTTCAAAAGAGGACAAATTGTTGGTGCACGTCTTGCTGGCGCATCTGTGACCAAGACAAATCTTTGTGATGTATCAAGAGCCACAGTATCCAGGGTAATGTCAGCATACCACCAAGAAGGACGAACCACATCCAACAGGATTAACTGTGGACGCAAGAGGAAGCTGTCTGAACGGGATGTTCGGGTGCTAACCCGGATTGTACCCAAAAAACGTAAAACCACAGCTGCCCAAATCACGGGCATTCGCTTGGCCCAGGACTTGTGCTAGATGGGCCAAGGACTACTGAACCATTCTGGAGGACCATGTGCATCCAAAGGTTAAAACATTGCATCCTGAAGGCGGTGCAGTGTATCAGGATGACAATGCACAAATACACACAAGACTGATGAAAGATTGGTTTGATGAACATGAAAGTGAAGTTGAACATCTCCCATGGCCTGCAAAGTCACCAGATCTAAATATTATTGAGCCACTTTGGGGAGTTTTGGAGGAGCGAGTCAAGAAACGTTTTCCTCCACCAGCATCACGTAGTGACCTGGCCACTATCCTGAAGAGAGGTATGGCTTACAATCCCTCAATGACCACTGTTCAGGACTTGTAGATGTAATTTCCAAGACGAATTGCCGCTGTATTGGCCGCAAAAGGAGGCCCCACCCTCTCATACTAATAAATGATTGTGGCCTAAAACAAAGTGTGTCCAGTTTCATTTTTTTTTTTTTTTTTTTTTTTTTTTTTTTTTTCTTCTTACTTGTCCTGTCCAGCATCGAAGCAAGCAGAATGGAAATCTGATTGCTTTATTCTGTTGAACAGTTTTTTTACCAAGCAGAGCTTTATGAACATAAAAACAAAACCTGACGGAAGAATGCGCACCGGTGCGCACATTCTGAACTTTGTGCACGAACATTTTGGAGATGGGAAAACTGGCGGCACTGCTGGTGAGATGATGAACTTAAGCCACGTTCATGCATTTAACCATTAATATCAGACTGTAGACCCTCGTAAACCCTAGTATGGTCCTCAATTAAGCCATACAACCCATAAGCACCCATTCAGGACTTAGAGCACAGTGTGCTCGAAGTGTATGTCCATCTTCAAATTATGTAGCAATGACAAGTTTATCTATAAAGCAAATTAATGTACAGGATAATTCCAAATGCTTTACATAAAAGCATTGCAGCAGGGTAGCCAGCTGCCTACAGCCTGTCTCCCAGCCTCAGGTCCACTGGTTCAGATAAAAGCCTGCAAGACCACACCGGAGGGGAATCGGAACTGTAAGGAGTGACCCGGAACAACACAAAGCAGACCCACAACTTGATGATTTGCAGCGTCTTGACATACAGCAGATCTAGGAGTGACAGAAAACGAGGCACTCTCGCCCTGCATTAGCTCGCAGCTAACGGCTAGCCACGGTAAATAATTAGCCCTTTAAAAATGAGAAGAAAACAACTTACATGGTTCCAGTTGAGTTTTAAATAGATCCTGTTTATAAGGATGAAGATGGAGGGAAGGATGCATTTTTGGAAGCAGCTGGAGGAGATCTGATGACCGGAGACATCCTTATATAACTGAGTGATGTGATAAAGCAACGATGGTTGAAAAAAAATATTTCCGAGGACACGATCGCAGTTTCATTGTGTTAGAAGTCTAAACACATTGGTGGCTGAACCTCCAGTAAACAGACGAAGACAGGAGAGACGAGCAGACAGCTGTCTACTGTTTCCCACACTGTTAATCAGACGTGTATTTACGTAAATATCCGATGTTTAGCAGACTCGGCTAAAGGCTACAGCTTTTCAGTCACGAAACGAGCCGCCATGTTGTGTCGTCAGTGACATACAGAGTTGCGGTCCGCCCATTGAGTTACATGTATAATCTAAGCTGTGTGAAAGATGGCTCCAGAACAGCTGGATTGGAACTGGTTTGTGTGCTGGGATCATCAGCCAGTTCAGAAAAGTGTGATAATGCTGAGGAATTTGGGGAAATCACATTTTACAAGCTAGAACCGGAGTAGAACTGTAGCCAGCTGCCTACAGTCTGTCTCCCAGCCTCAGGTCCACTGGTTCAGATAAAAGCCTGCAAGACCACACCGAGGGAATCGGAACTGTAAGGAGTGACCCGGAACAACACAAAGCAGACCCACAACTTGATGATTTGCAACGTCTTGACATACAGTAGATCTAGGACTGACAGAAACGAGGCACTCGCCCCTGCATTAGCTCGCAGCTAATGGCTAGCCACGGTAAATAATTAGCCCTTTAAAAATGAGAAGAAAACAGCTTACATGGTTCCAGTTGAGTTTTAAATAGTTCCTGTTTATAAGGATGAAGATGGAGGGAAGGATGCATTTTTGGAAGCAGCTGGAGGAGATCTGATGACCGGAGACATCCTTATATAACTGAGTGATGTGATAAAGCAACGATGGTTGAAAAAAATATTTCCGAGGAGACGATCGCAGTTTCATTGTGTTAGAAGTCTAAACACATTGGTGGCTGAACCTCCAGTAAACAGACGAAGACAGGAGAGACGAGCAGACAGCTGTCTACTGTTTCCCGGTGAGTTAGACTCCGACCTGCTTCTTCATCCTCTTCAAAATAAAATTCTAAATCTGTAGGAAACCTAAAAAAACTAACGCTGAACTTATGAGCTTTTAGCCATTAACTGTCAATATAATTTGAAGGCTGAGTCGTTGCTGTTTGTCTGTAAAACTGGAAAATGAACTTAAAAACCGCAATGAAGCCACTTCAATGTTAAAAAAGCTGCGAAGCTGCTGCGGTTTTGGCTCACAGCGCCACAGTCTGGTCAGATGTGCTGAAAAGCAGCAATGTTTTCTAATAACTCATCTATGCAGCTGCGCTTGTTTCTGTTACATAGATCATCATGAAGAACGTTTTGGTCTATAAAATATGGCAAAAAATGTCAAAAAGGTGTCATCAACACTTTAAAGCTATAGTACTGACTTTGTTTAAACCAGAACTCAGTAACTTTTTCACCTCCATAAATGCTTTTCAGAATCCCTGGGGGGCTAAACAAAGTGTTTACAGAGTGATTCAATGTTTCCTCGTCTCCCCCAGTGTTTCTGGCCTGTAAGCGGCACTTGCAAGTCTGCCAGAGCAGACCAGACACAGATCTTGCGACAACAGAAACCGCTGTACGGCACTCAGGTCCCCTATCCACCGAACTGCCTCCAGTGCTGATTTGCACCAGAACCAGACTAAAAACTGATTCTTTAGCTTCCCACCACCTAAACACCGGCTCCTGGCTCTCAAAACCAACTCTTTGTGAGTAATGATCGGTTCATGTAGCTTGTGCTGCCTGGGCGCAGGGTGAAGCACTGAGCCTCACGTCCGAATAGGCTCAATAATCACTTGTCATGTCCACAAAAAATAAATAAAAGTTCGTGTTCAAACCTGCTACCCATCAACATGAGAAAAATATAATCCACGGCATATTTACCCGCAAAACACGAGTAAAACGTCCAGCTGCAGGAGACACAGGACTCTGTGCAGAGGAAGACGAGCTGCTGCTACCAACATAGCAAAGTAGCATCAACAAGCTAGTAAAAGCTTAGAAATATATTCAGGGATCAAAATAGAGAGAAGACAGGTAGAGAATATGTCTGTGTGCTGTGGGAGGGTAGGGGGAGTACGAACTTTACGACAGTGAAAAGAGACCAGTAGGGGGAGCCCCGAGCTGAAGTTACTGAGTTCTGCTTTAAGTCACTAAAGAAACAGACTGGAAATGCACTATGCTCTGAATAACAGTAAGGCTGTGGTTTCCTCTAAAATGTCTGTGCTTGCCAGTAACTCAATTCTGCATGATCTGATTGTTCAGCTTTCTGACCTTTTGGGGGTTTGCAAAGCTGAGCAATCAGTATTGTGCAGTGACTTATCTGAATCAGCAGATAAGTCCATTTTAAGCTGCAATCTGTTCAGTTATGGGATTTTTGTGGTACATGAAAACACTAGGATAGGCTTTATGCACATCTCCAGCACTTCCTGAACTTAATACTGCACCTTTGTTTCCTGTCTTTCGTGATTGGATGAACTGATTAATCCAGGTGTGTCTGGCCTCAGCAAATGGCAAGACACACCTGGATTAATCAGTCCATCCAATCATGAAAGACAGGAAACAAAGGTGCAGTATTAAGTTAAGGAAGTACTGGAGATGTGCATAAAGCTCATTGGCATCTGGAAATGTGAAAGCAAACACCGGTAGCCGTATTGGACTACTACAGATTGAAAACAATAACAGAAAACTAAATCAAAAGGTTCCTTTAAAAGGACACACTGAAGCTTAAAAAAAGAAAGAAAATGATCCTTAGATGCTTTAAGGCAGGGTGGATGATGTTTTCCAGGAGCATTTTTTACTATATTGCCTAAAGTCTTCTTCACGGCCTGATTGCATCCAATTAATTAAATGTTCTGACACACACACACAAAAAAATAATAATAATAATGAATCACCTTTGGAATGGACGGCTGAAAAAACCCCATCCAATGAAATTGTAACGGTCCGTGCTTATTGATTGAATGATCAAAAATCCTCCAAACTCGACCTTGTCCCCCACCTACCCTCTTTGCGCTCGCGCACACAATGCGCCGTGAGCGTGAGCATCTCACAATGCACACAAACGTGGCTGCTCGCAGCTCTTATCTATACAGCTGTTTGCTCTTAAAATCCACCGAAAAGAAAAAAGAAAACGGATGTGGATCAAGTCATGGAGGTGTTGGTGTTTGCAGTGAGGATGTTCTAAACTGCAGAAGGAGTTGGAGGTGAGGGAATATTCACTTTTAGAAAAGTGGTTCCTCTATTAGTAAGCTAAAAAGCTATCCACTTGCCTGTTCTCAGTTATCTTTGCCGACAACCACCGGCGCACACGTTCCTGTGCTCTGAAGGCGTAGTTTCAAGTGGGTGTATTTTTTAAAATGTAGCTTGCTCGAACCATTTTTCAAAGATCCCCTACCCTGCCTTCAAGTAGAGAAATGATAAAGGATGTCATAGATTGGAAAAAAAAAAATGGTTTAGTCTGTTCTCAGGGGGCATTCCAGTGATTACAGCACAGTAATTTTATTAACCTCTTTTCTCACATATCAAGATGGGGAATCTAGTTCTCTGTTACATGAATATCATGACAGCCACATTTTAAGATCACACTGAAGAAATACTATGATCACCCAGGATAAAATGCCAGCAACCCTTCATTTTCATATTTTCTGTCTTTTAAAATAGAAGGGTTGTGGAGACATTTTTGTGGAGGCTTTGGAGCAGCAACACTATAAGCAGTATTTCCTTCACCGCATAGTAACCTCTCTCAAGAGACAAAGTGATGCTGAGATTCTGCTGGGATTCTGGCATTTTTCTCTCTCCAGCAATGCCAGGATAAACAATTGAAAATAGCACGATAGGCTATGATGAATTATGGTGGGGACAAAGCACAGTACATCAGACTGTGTCCGCTGAGGCTGCACGATGGACTGAAACTGCAGCATGCAGCATGTGGGAATGTAGCATGTAGAAATGTCCTTATACTGTACTGTGGGTGTATTTCTGAGGCTCATGTTGTTACAAAGTTGAATTCCCTTTCGTGATGACTGTATATTTGATTTTCCTCTTCTTTGGCTGATTTGATGTTGTTTTAAGTATTATTTGATTTATTTCTCATTCATAATTTGTTAAATATTTAACTTTTTTTTTTGTCTCTTGTTTTTCTTACAGTAGCCTATATGTGCGATAGTCAAATAAATCCATATCAGCTGACATTCAGCGCTTTGTTCATTACTCCGCCGTGATATTATACTTTTTCCCTAATATAGTTCCCTCAAAGTAAATGAGAATTTAAAAATATGAACACACTAATACTGAAATAGCCTAGAATTTAAGAGTTATTTCATTTTGTTAGATGTCAGATGATGTGGACGTTAGGAGCTGATAAGTGTTTGACATCTTCTCTTTGAAATACGAGCCCAAAGTAATCCCAAATGTTAATCAGTTAGGGTAATTATTATCATTTTTATTTTTTATTTTTTTGAGTCTATATCTACTTCTGAATGATAAAAAACCTTCAAAGCAAAAAAAATTCTCTCTCTGAAAACGCCATCTTTCTCAGTTTTACGCTGTGTAGCCAAGGGGTCAAAATGACCCCCTCTGGCGGTTCTAGGGGGTATTGGAATGTTGGCGGTTCTTAGTGTTAAAGATCCTTTTCAAACATCAAAACCAGTTATATCTCACACAGGCTTTGCCCTCTACTGGACTCTATGGGTACAACTCTCCTCCAATCGCATACACGCGATGGCCCACTGAAATTTTCATGTACGTAGCCGGCCAGTAGGGCGTCTACCTATAAAGGCAGGTGCACCACCGGCTGCCCTCATTCCTTTTCTTTCAGCATTGGCGATGCCCGCTGACACACCATGTCCTAGGAAGGAGTCGCCACTCCAAGAACTTCATCATCTCGAGAGGAGGTAGAGCGGGAGTCTGAAGACACCATGGAGGAGGCGATCACTGCTCCACCGCTACCACCCCAACTTCGCCTACCAGACCTGCTCAGCTTCTGCTGCAGGCTTGCTGCCTGAGCGGGACGAAGGAAAAACCTCTCTCTCTCACGACGGCTCGATGGTGTGAGGCGGCGCTTCTGTCAGAGCGACTTCTCTAAGTCATGTCTACTGTGGCAGAGTGTGCTGGGCTTCACCTGCCCCCCTTCCACTGCCTCCGAAGCCTGTGAGCCATCTCCGCTGGGAGTTACGGGCCGGCTCAACCACCTCGACCTTCTTCCGTCTCCCCAGCGCTTCCCGACACTTAACAGTGCGTGAAGGCGTCATGGCCGGAGCCACTGAAGACCTGGACGACAGTCACGGGGGTAATGTCTTTCCTGACGAAGAGGAAGACGCTTTGACTGCGCTCGAAGACGCTTTGACTGCGCTCGAAGACGCTTTGACTGCGCTCCTCTTCTCGCTATCAGCTGGCTGATCAGGATCCAGAAAACTACTGCCACCGCTGTAGCAGGATGCCACAGCTAGTAGCTACTAGCAGCAGCAGCAGCTAGCATCAGCAGCTAACATTAGTGGTAGCTAATAACAACATGGGTGTGCTAGCAGTGGCAGCTTCCCTCCCCCCCGACACCCCCCCTCGGCTGACACTGTGGAGTTCCTGTGGTTTCACTTCGGCCAGATGAACACCTCATTCAGAGTCGCTACTGATGCCGGGCGTGTTATGTCCCTGTCGGTCGTCGGCTCTCGCCACGTCTGGCCTGGTTTCACTGCCCTCCCCCAAACAGACCGGGAAGATCTTTTTGCTGCACCGGTCTCGCCTCTTCCGCTCCCTCACTTGGGGACGCAGTGGCTGAAGAGGCTGGAGGAAGGAAACGCGCAGCCTAGCCGTAGCTTAGCCAGCTACCGCTAGCGGCCACCGCTAAGCGGAAGGGAGAGAACACACTGCCCCAGCACAACACTGCGGTCAGGCGAAGGGAACGCCGTCAGTCAAGAAGCTTCTCCACGGCGTATTCCCCAGCTGAACCACTACATGCACCGGACAACTGGCCTCAACAACGCCCCGCATGGGACCACAGCACACCTCGGCCTGCTGCCTGCAGCACGCCAAGCCTTGTGCTGGTCTGGGACACCCAACAACCTAAGTGACAGTTATGGGAGAGTCAGTGACAGCAGACTGCCTCGCCGTCCTCCGTCATTGTTCTTATGGTTCATTTAATGTGGATGTTCGACATGCTCTAATAAAACACGTTACTCCACTACACGGGCAATGGCTTCCCCTCCCGCTAAACCATGCTCCCGGTTAGCCGTGCGGCCCTGACCAATGTAGCTTACGCTACACCCCTACGGACTGTTGGTAGCTTGTACACAGTTACGTCTCACTGTTACGGTTTCACAAGCACAACCACACAACACACTCTCTGCTGTCTCAGTTGTGGAAGTCACAATGGAACAGCAGAGCGCCGTTGTCAACTGGTAGAGCCACCATTATCCCTCTTTATGAGCTCTTCAACCAGTGGTGATGCATAAAGAAATGTCGTTCCCCACTGGTTGTAGCACCCTCACCATTAGCCCTGCCCGTTGCTAGCCGGCACTGTGTCTCTTCCACGGTCGATCCGGCTCACCGTGCTGACCGTCTGATGAGTGATAGCTGTCACCGCAGAGATGGTGATGACAATCCTTGCTTACGTCAGTACGACAGGGCGAAGAGAGTGTTGTAGCAGAAGATGAGTGCTACAGCCGGCAGTGATGCACAAAGAACTATTGCTCCTCACTGGTTGTAGCGACCTTACGTCAGCACGACAGGGCGAGCGATGAGAGTGTTGCAGCACGTCAGCTGATATCTCGCTCGATTAACCACCCCCACTACAGTGAAGCGGACGGATTAACATGAGCTGTATCTCGGGAAAATGGCAGTGGGACGATTAGTATGTCCTCCACATGTTTTCCAGCCGAAAATTCCGCAGCTGGATCTAACAGTAGCTGCCTCGCCATGGCTGTGAGATGCCGAGCAGTGGCGGTGCATTCAGGAAACACCACGCCGGCTCGGACAACAGCGATGCGTTCACAAATGGCCCCTAGAGCTCGGACAACCGGCCAGGTGCGTTCCAGGACGACTCAGCCCTTTCACAAAGGGCCCCCCATGGGCCAAACTTCCGTTTATGGCGAGTTTGGCGGCAGAGAGGGCCGAAATTGTGTACCACAACTTTCTACAAGCCGCACTTCAGCTACCCGCACACCCTCACTTGTTTTTACAAAGTGTGGCAGAGCAGCTGCATACTGACAGACTGGTTGGACAGGACCCCCAGACTGGGATATTCTCTCCAATTCTGTGGGCTCCCCCCAGCGTTCAGGGGCATTCAAGAGATGAATCTATCCTCTCAACAAGAGATAGAGTTCCTCGAAGGGGAATTCAGGACCTGCTACCTAAACAGGCCACGTCAATTGTCCCTCCTTGTCCCTCTTCATGACAAGGAACAAGGTTTTTACTCCCCATACTTTTTGGTTCCCAAAAAAACGGGGGGTTACAGACCCATCCTTAAACCTCCGTGCCCTGAACACGCATTTCGGTCGCAAGACGTTCTGCATGCTAACCATAAAGAAACTGCTGGAACTCATCCAACCAAGCGCCTGGTTCTCTACCATCGACTTTAACCTTCATATTATGTTGAAAAAAAATTACATTGATTATGTTGTGGGTCATTTTGACCCATACAGTGTAAATCCATTTAGAACAGTCAAAAAACTACATTAAAACAATTAACAAATGTATTTTTGATTAGATAAACATATATAAAAGAGACAGACAGTACAATTTTTAATCCCCAAGCTATTTTTGATAACTATTTAGATTGAGTTGCTCTTTCTTCACAAAACCATTTCTTTGTAACTTGCCCCATTTGCTGAGATTATTGATGTTAATCATTTTCAGTGTTCTCCATGATGGACCACCTATAAATGTGCTTTCTGGAAATGTAAATTTTGCATTCCACGCAAACGGTGCTTGTTTTACTGTCCTCTTGGGAGGGCCAAACCTGGTATGTTTCCGTTTCGTTACACCTGTATCTACTCGATCCTTTGTAAATTGGTTGTGTAACAGGATGAAGAATGGCCCAGGCAGAGTTTGAACCCATGTCTCCTGAGTAAGAGCCATGCATGCTAACCATTTAGCCAATGAGATATCCCTGTGGCCCTAGTACAACAGGGCGCATGATCAATTGGAGGCATAGTGACAGGACCGTCAACTGTTACAATTGGATGGTACAAACTTGACTTTTTCACTGATAGCTACAATACAGCTGCTGGGGATCGAGTTGACCTGGCTCACCTCTGGATCTTGGGAGAGACAAGTGCTTTGCTCAGTTCTTCCAGGGAAAAACAACATTGGTGCAATTTTTGCCTGCATTCCATTCTTGGTTGACTTCAGACTCCTCCCTTGAATCCTTCTCATCATAAGAAATTACAAAATTACAATCTGGATCATCAAAATTATGGTACTCGGGTTCTGAGTGGCAGGCTCTGAGATCCAGGTTCTGTATCTGTAATCTGTTCTTCTTGATCACCAGCCCGCTTAAAAATCTGTGATAAAGCTTCTTTGGCTGTAAACCTCCTGGAGCTCATTTTTTAGAGTGTTTTCAAAGAGATGACATGAGAACAGTGACAAAGACCAGGACCAGGTAGAGAAAGTCTCTACCCTAACCACACCTGGCTCTCTGGGTCTAAATGTCTATTCAGATGCAATGAAAATATAAATAATTATGAAATCAAAATAAATTACATCAAAGTAACCTGTTCATGTTTGATCTGAACATGTTCTTACCCATATTAAAGAGTCCGGGTCAAAATGACCCTTAACATCATCTTTGTATACAAACACTGCAGAGACACTCCAGAACACATCAGAGTGTTCAAAATTTACACATCAGTTCATGACCCCAGATGAGGAAAAGTCACAAAATTTCATGAGGAAAAAGAAAAGATAAACAGTACTTTTTTCAACACAAAAACTGAAACGGGTCAAATTGACCCTTAACATAATATGAGGGTTAAGGATGCTTATTTCCATGTTGAGGTGGCTCCAAAATACAGCAAATTCCTGCGTTTTGCTTTCCAGGGAACAGC
Source organism: Atherinomorus stipes (assembly GCA_023101725.1). Classification (NCBI taxonomy): domain Eukaryota; kingdom Metazoa; phylum Chordata; class Actinopteri; order Atheriniformes; family Atherinidae; genus Atherinomorus; species Atherinomorus stipes. Next base: position 196,804 of record JALJCO010001757.1, on the reverse strand, counting down.
CTACGAATACAACAGGCTTCCGTTTGGCTATTCCCTGGCCCCTCGCACATTCATCAAATGTGTGGATGCAGCGCTACAACTGCTGCGCAGCCTAGGGATGAGGGTCTTCTTTTATCTAGACGACCTCATTGTGATGGCCAGGTCCAGACAATGGGCCATTTTTCACACAGCTCAGTTTATACTCCTCCTACACAAGTTGGGATTTGCCATCAACTGGGAGAAGAGCACCCCATAACCAAGCCAGCAGTCCAAGTATTTGGGGATTGGGCTTTATTCTGTCAGCCTGAGAGCCGCTCTGTCGGAGTCCAGATGGACAGCCCTACAGCAGGAGGTTCTCAAGCTGCGACAGAGTCCACGTGTCACAGCCTTGACTGCTATGCAGACCCTGGGACACATGGCAGCAGCTCACCCAGTGGCTCCACTTGGACTGCTGAACATGTGTCGTCTTCAACGGTGGTTCAACAGCCTACACTTAGACCTCAAGAGGCAAAGGTTTCAGCTGTTGACGCCCCGTGCAGTGCAGGGCAACCTGCAGTACTGGGGATCCCCACAACATTTGTTGACCGGGACACCACTAGGTCGAATGACCTCATACACGTCGGTCGTCAGAGATGCTGATGGGGATGCACCTGCCTGGGCAGAGCGGTGGTGTGTGGCCTCCCGGGGAGGACCGTCACATCAACCTCTTGGAGTTACAGACAATATTCCTGGTTCTCCAACACCTTCAGTCACCTGTTAAGGGGAGACACATGTTGGTGAGGACCAACAATCGCACCTCAGTTGCTTACATCAACAGACAGGCGGTCAGCTCCGTGGTTCTCGCAGCTGACCACAATGTTGGTGGCTCCACCGAGGCCCATTCTCCAGTTCTGGGGGGCACTGCCTCAGGAGGCAGGCACGGTTCAGGTGCTGCCGACCCTGTGTCAGCCACTTCTAGTCTGGCCCCTGAAGGGACAGGCTAATAAGGGTTGGTTTGACTGCTCAGGTAGTGAGTACCATCCAAGCAGCTAGGGCTGCCTGGCTCTACCACTGCCTGTTACAGGGCTAAGTGGTTGGGTTTCCAGCGTTGGTGCGAGGGGAGGAAAGTGGACCCACTGACATGTTCAGTCGGGGACACTTTCCTTTCTACAGCTTTTGGTGGATAGAGGGCTGTCTCATGCGACTGTTTAGGTTTACGGTGCAGCCATCTCATCATGCCACGAAGGGTTGGGTGGAGGTCCAGTCTTCGCCCACCCTCTGGTTAAGCAGCTCCTGCTGGGAGTCAGAAGGCTACGACCAGTGGAGCGTACTTCTGTACCTCAGCGGGACTTACCGTTAGTGCTCGAGGCCCTCACTAGGGACCCCTATGAGCCTTTGGAACGGTCCTCCTTCAGGGCTTTGTCATTCAAGACAGCTTTGCTTCTTGCTTTGACATCAGCCAAGAGAGTGAGCGAACTGTGTGCCCTGTCAGTCCATCCAAGTTGTTTACTCCTTCGTGGGGGCCGCAGTGGTGCATTCCTGAGACCTAACCCCTTCTTTGTTCCTAAGAACGTAAGGAGTTTATTTTGGCCCAGAATCCTCCAACTGTAGGCTTTTCACCCTCCCTCTCATGAGGATTCTAGGGAGGTGAAACTGCATCTCTTATGCCCTGTGCATGCGTTGACATTCTATGTCAACCTAACGGCCACCGTCAGCGACACCAACCAGTTGTTTGTGTGTTATGGTGACGGGACGGCTGGCAGAGCCCTATCCAGGAAATGCTTGGCTAGGTGGTTGTGTGAATGTATTTTCACAGCCTCCATGCAAGCGGGTCAAGAGCTGCCCACTGTGATCCAGGCGCACTCCACAAGTTGTATGGTGACGTCTACGGCTCCTTACAGCGGTGCGAGTGTTGAGGACATATGTACGGCGGCATCATGGTCTTCACCCTGCCCGTTCATAAGGTTCTATCTCTTGGATGTGTCGGGCTCCTTCTCCTTCTTCTGTGCTCACTGCAGGATCACAGGACCTGTGAGAGGAAGGGTGTGTCAAGTGTCTGCTTGCTTGACCCCACAGGGTGTCACGCACCCGCATTGGTTCGTGCTCTGCTGGACACAATCAATGAGGTGCACAGGTGGTCACGGCTGAGACCCCTGCAAGGCTGACTAGCCAGATGCAGCTAACTGGGATGAAGTTGGACCCGTCATCACTCCATACATGGCTAAGATTAATAAAGTGGTGACTGGGTTTTGGTACCTAATCGGCAGGTGTGGTCAGTGTGCGGAGCCTCTCCCACAGCAGGGAGTACATATATCGGGCTTCGCCTACTGTACCCACAGAGTCCAATAGAGGGCAAAGCCTGTGTGAAATATAACAAAAGTTACGATATTGTAACCCTAGTTATATTAACACAGGCTTCGCCCTCTACACAGGGCCCTGCTGCACTTTGGCCTTACGCTGAAGCTTGGTGGAATGAGGGCACCTGCCTTTATAGGTAGATGCCCTACTGGCTGGCTACATACATGGAAATTTCAGTGGTCCATTGCGTGTACGTGATTGGAGGAGAGTTGTACTCATAGAGTCCAGTAAAGGGCGAAGCCTGTGTTAATATAACTAGGGTTACAATATCGTAACCTTCGTTTTTCCCCATAAGCGCTCACATTTTCCACAAGAGCGTTTGAGACAGCAAATACCGTCTTTTACTGTATTCAGGGAGATGGCTTTAAGGATGGAGCTAGTTTTGCTTTGACAGGACACATTTTATTTAAAATAGAAACACAATGATCATTAAAAAGTTCTGTTGAAAGATTAATATCATCAGAGGAGGATAAAACCAGATGAAAAGCATCAGAAAACACACCAGCTACAGAGCAGTTTAGGGTGCGAGAACTCACCTCTCTGTGAACAGGAAAGAGAGACACAGGAAAGGACAAGTTAAAATGAATACAGTGATGATTAAAGATAAAAATATACTCTGAAATGCAGTCAATTTTCAAACTTAGCGTGAAAACAAGGTCCAGTGTGTGGCCTTTGGCATGCGTGGGCTGAGACACATGCTGGAGGAAATTAAAAGAATCCATGACACTAATAAAACCTCTGGCTAAGAGGTCAAAGTCATCATCAATATGCATTTCAAAGTCACCAACTATAACCAGATTGGACAGCTTCCAGGTGGAGGATAAAAGGTCATAGAACTCCTTTAAAATAGGCTGTTTGGGTCGTGGACGATAGACGACAGCATAGATGGGTTTCCACGCAACGTCACAGATAACATGCGTGTGCAGCCAGAGAGCAAAAAAAGACATGAAAAGCATTATTAAGCTAAGAAGACATGCAAGACTCGACTTGCAGATGTGGTCAGGATACGAAGTGAAAATGTTGTGGAAATATAATGTTTGAGTCCTAGTATTTGTTTGGTTACAAAAATCAAAACATTAAAGCTATGGTCTACAATTTCAGAATCAGTTGAGAAATTTTGAAAAAAAAGCAACCTGCCCCCGCACACAGCCCTCCTCTCTCTGCTCGTTGATCCCTCCCACCGAGTATGTACAGCCCTCCTCATCAACCACAGCCAGCCTTACCACAACAGCTTCACAGTGTAATATTTATCCCACATAAATTAACAAGAACATATATAATATTTGCCTTTCTCAACCACCGGGATGTTTATGGTGTGTTTTAGCTGGTTTCGGCATCAGTAAGTGACCGCGACGTTCCAGCGACTTCATGAGTTCATTGAACGCATTCAGGACAACACTGATGACGACACTAGCTCACAATACTGAAAATAAACAGCTGACGTTCCGACGCCATTTGTCCACACAGAGAAAACCACCAGCAGCATTTCCAGTCATCAGCAACATCGTCATACACTTGTGAATTTATGTAGAACTCACAGAAAAAAGTAAAAAAACAAACTGCCTACCCGTTTAACTAAAGGTTTGCTGTATCAGCATCAGTTTCGCTCCCAAATCCTCCCGGAGCTTCCTCCAGCTGGTGACCCAATGTTTATACTCAGTCATCCTGGTCTCTGCTTCTGCAGATTTTCCCTCCTGGTCCAGAAGTCCTGGAGCATCCTCTGCATCACCCGATCCGTCCTTCTGTCCTACATTGATTACGTTTTCCTCTTCGTCTGCTTTCCTTCGTCGACTTTATCCACCTTTCGTTTTCTCCAGCGCTGAACGTAACACCCGGCCGCAGCCTTCCCTCCTGTTGCTCACATTCCGTCTGCCTTTTTTTCTCTCCCAACTTCTGCCGGTGAGCAGAGGCCCCTTCCTGCTACCGCTGCCTTTCTGTTCCATTCTCCTCTTGTCGTAAAGCTGCTACTCAGCCTCTTACTTTTTGCAGAAATTTTCAGACGCAAAAGAAAAATAAATGAATAAATGAATATATGACTAAAATGTTTAAACGCGGAAGAGGGCAGGGATGCGGCAGAACGTGGAACACAGGGAGTCAGTTGTCGGAGAAGCAGTATCAGCTTGAGCAGGCGATTGGATTGAGAGCAGAGAGAAGCGAGATGAACAGCTATGACCAATGTAAGCCATGTGGCTGGATGGCTCCTATTGGTTAAAGTTTTTGCAGCCCAGCAGCCACTAGAGTGGATGGATTTTTTTCTTTTTTTTTGCTCTTCATGTTGTGTAGATTGTATAGGACTATTACCACCATCTAAATGAGGTTATTAATAATGATCAAACCTTTCAAATCGTAGACCATAGCTTTAATGCAAGTAAACAATTAAAATGGTGATAATAAGACAGTGGGAGTGACTGGTCTTCAAAAAATCCTCTCTGGTAACAGGTTCAGACTACATGATTTATTTAGTCTTTCACCATGGTCACAATGTCAGACTGTGTGCTAGTTGGGAGACTGGTACTATTACAACACCAGCATCACCCCTGCAATCAGTCATTGATCACAAAATACAGATTTATACAATATCATTTAAAACACAACAATCTCTGCTTGTTTCGTCAGGTTACTTTGCCTTTTTATGAATGATATGAGTGCATGTTTGGCCACAGAATGCAGTACAAACACAAGCTTTTTGCCCCCTGGTTGCGTGCACAACTGCCAACATTTGTAAACGTGAAACCCATCTATAGTAGAAAGGGTCTGTGTCCCTAACTTTAATCAACTGTAGTTTTGAACAATGAGAAGTGTCTGATGTTCAGTGAGCAACATGAGAAACGGCTCCTATGGACCACAGCGACAACCTCTCGTCATCATGGTCAGAGGGACAGAGGCCTGATTTAGGGTGGAGATGGCCTGAGCCAAAGGATGCAAGAGCCGAGGATTCGATCCCCAACACACAGATATTCCACTCACTGCAGGGAAGAATGGTCAAGCAGGTGAAGAGTTTGGATGAGCACTTCTAAGGTAACACGGCCTCATAGATCTGTGCAAACTTCAAACATGTCATCGAAGCCAAGTAGAAACAGCAGCATAGAGAAAAGCAGCACCACAGATTTACAGGACAGACTGCTACCAGCAGCGGCTGAGCCAGACGCAGGCGCCATCATACCAGAAAAGATCACCTCGTCAACTTATCATGATCACAAATTAAATAAAAAAATAATTGTTTGTTTACTTCTGTTCCTCCTTAAGTCAACACTCTCTACATCCTGGGAGAAGAGGTGGAGGAATACCTTGGAATTCAGCTGGTCAACAGACTGGACTGGAAATGCAATGTAGAGAAATCTTCACGAAGGGACAGGGATGCCAAGATCTTTGATGTCTGCACAAAGATGTTTTCATTTTTCATAGTGATAGTTTTGGGATTCTAAAATTTGCCTGTTTACAGTCCAATGCAATAACATTACATAAAAGATTGTTTATGCGATACCTCAGATTAAGAGCCGGATTTATCTTAGAATTACTTGAAAAAGCTGGAGACTCACAGCAGCTTGGTAACTTTCCATTTGCTTGATAGAATATTTGCCATGCTTCCTGTAAACGGTCTCACTCTGGCAAACTTCCACTATGCAGACGCCTTCAAATGCACAGAGGATGCTCTATGAAATGTAAGAAAGGATACACTATGCGTTCCAAAAAGAAGTTCTTGTACTTGAGTGTTTACCACAGTGAGAATTGCCAGACTCAGACTCCTGTTTGGATAACTTTGTGGATTTTTGTGCATTCAGCACATTTACAGAGCAAATTTTGTTCAGCTGCCCCTCCTTGACTTCTTGTGGGATGGATTGTGGTCAGCATTTACAAGGAAATGATATATCACCAGGGTTACATTTCAAGAAGAAGGCAAAACAGCTTTCAGTCAAGTTGTTAATGAAATACTCCTTTGCTCACCAGTAAAATGCAGGCTGAAGTCAGCAGTATTTACTCTTCACCTTTTTCATGGAAGATATATAAATTTACAATTTCTCACATCTATGTAATAACATGCACTTTCATTGCTGTTAATATACACATTACATAATCTTTTTCTTTTTTAAAAGTCAACTGAGATACTTTTACAAAAAAGTGCCTGAAAAGAGGAAAACGATCACTACATAGACAAAACAGGAACCGGGTGAAAGACATCCTCCTTTGGTTCCTGTCAAGGCTCATTTAGTCACCTCTCATGCTTATGCGAGTCCTCACCGCCTTCACACCATGTGAACTCTCATCTACATTCACAGCCCTTCTCTGCCTGTGGCTCTGCATCCAAACACCTTCCCAAAGGGGTCTGCTGTCTGAATTTTACGGCATCATTCATTGATTTGGCCTCATCTGCGAGCTAAGGACCGCCGCCTGGGCCAGCCCAATCTGAATCCCTCTTCAGGCTGCAGGATTTGGGACTCATACAGTTCAGATACCCCTTCTGATTAATTTTTGATCCCATGGATATAAAATAGTGTTAGAAAATAAGATAACTTCATGTGGGTGAAGAAATTGTCAATATCTTGCTCAGTGTGTACTTGGCCTTTGGCAAGACTTTTACTAAAACAACAGGAGGCGAGTTAGAGAAATCAAAAATTTCAATGCCCTCATACTTAGTTATCCAATTTGCATTATTCCATACAAGACTAAATGTGATAAACAATAATGCACACTGTTCAGTTGATTAGACCAGCATGTGGACCAGATGAACTAAGGTTATAACTGAGTGGAATAAAAGCAAAATAATCTATCTGATGTTCGTGAGAGACAGGAAGACAGCCATCAACTACAAAAAGCAAGAAAAAAACACTCACAGTGGCACCTATCCATTCTATTCAAACACACTCGTCTTTTATTTCACTGCACTGAGCATCAAACTGACTTGACTGGCTTACATGCAAAAGATACCCATAGAACCTGAGTCACCATGATTTCATTCCTGTGTGTTGTATCATTTCATCAGTCCTTATGTGGATGTGCTCTCCATCACCCTATGTATTTTAGTCAGTGAAATACAAGAATCCATTTTTTTGCTTAATTTTTTACTGCGAAAAGCCTTGTCCATATTCCCTAAGGAGCCTCACAACTGCGGCGGACAGCTCCCATGGTGCAGCAGTTCCAGAGGAGATAATCTCCCTGTCAGCAGTCTGTCTCTCTTTCAGATGTCAACTGATGCCAACAGTTGTGTACAATGAGTTTGCACTCCCACAGTGCTGTCAGCAAATGCTCTTGTCACCATTTTCCATGCTGCTGATTTTAGCAGTTATCGCATGCCATACTTACTGCATACGTTATAGCACTGAATGTTTGGATATGAATAGAGGGGTGGTGGGAATGCCTGTAATGATCTCTTCATGTGCTTTATCATGCACTTTGATTTTAAGAAGTTAACATGCATTTAGAAAAAGTAGCTAGTAAATTGGAAGTGGCAGCCCGTTCTCATCTACCCTGTTGTTAAACAATCATGCTGAATAATGCTATTAGGGTTATTTTCAGCATTTCTCACAGTGCAACCATTAGCATGATGATAAAAAGAGCGTGCATTGGTTAATGATTTGCTAATAGTTACGCAGCTTGTCAGCATTTTAACGTTTTATTTTTTTTTTCAAATATATAGCAGCTCACAACTTCACAAATAAACACAAATTAATCAACAGAGATTTAAGAGATAAAAGAATAATAGTTCCCTTTTTGAGGCTATGGGAAACCTGTTGGGGGAACAGTCCAATGGCTGTGGATACAAAGGATCTCCTGAACCACTCAGTCCTGCAGTGCAGTGAGATTAGCCTCACACTGAAGCTGCTTATATGTCCTGTCAGGGTGCTATGGAGGGGGTATTTAACATTGTCCAAAATGGCCTGCAGTTTCTGCCTGATCTGCTGCTCCACCACAGTTCTACAGTAACAGTGTCCAAATACTGAGGATTTAGTGGAATCAAGTGGCAAAGTTGCAGATAGAAAACTAAAAACAATGCCTCACCTCTGCCAATCAAATGTTTGGTCTGGCTTCTAACACAAGAGTACCATAAGAATGCATAGTAGATACATAATACATAAGAATATCACTTGCAGCATGTGACTGCAAGTGAGAGCTAGTGCTAGAGTGCTAGTGTAACATACCAAATGAAAGAATCAAGCAACAGAGCAACAATCTGTTCATGATCAATAAAAAAATAAATGTAAAACAAAGCAAACAAATAACAACAGAATCTGCTTTCAGACTTGCACTGCGGAACATGAGCGGTAAAGTCCATCTGCTCTTTAAACGGACACCGCTTTTCAGACATGCTGCTTCGTTGCGGACATATTGCATCCCAGCTCTTTCAGACATCAGGAAATGTTGCAGATAAGTCAACACAGCTCCACTTTCCCTTCATCCCTTTATTTTCTTGTGTGTTCAGCCAAAGCGACGTGCCGCAACATTTCCGCTCTAATGACATGGGGTCCAGACGGCACATGTCCGCTACATCTCCAAGGTAAAAGACCAGAACGCATGTCTGAATACAAGTGCTATAAAGGACAAAGTCTGCACTTTTAGCAAAATCCTGGAGAAAATAGACTGTGCACAACAAAAAACTTTCCTTGATGAACACAATGTTATGGATGGTTTCAGTATGGTTTTAAAATGCAGCATAGCACTGAGTCTGCCTTTTTAAAATTTCCAATGACATTTTACTAGAAAATGATAATGGCAACCATGTTGTACTTGTGCTGCTCGACTGCTGCCTTTGATACCGTGGATCACAGTATCCTGTTGAACCATCTGCAGCAGCTAGTGGGCATTGGTGGTAGTGCCCTGGAGTGGTTTAGGTCCTACTTAAAAGACAGGACTATGTGTGTGGGTCTTGGGGCTTGTGAATCCTCCACAGCTCCGCTCTTATGCGGGGTCCCACAGGGTTCAATTTTGGGACCTCTGTTTTTTTTCCTATACCTACTATCCATCGGGTCTATCCTTAGAAAACATGGTGTTTATTTCCATTATTATGCTGAGGACAGCCAGATTTATGTCCCCTTCAAGAAAAGTGAGGCCTCTTCTCTCCAACCACTGCTGGCCTGTCTTGATGACATGAAAGCCTGGCTGCCCCTTAATTTCCTCAGCTTCAACAAAGAAAAAACTGAAGTAATTGTTTTTGGCCCCAGTGGCACCTGTAAAGCCTGTGCTGTTGACTTGGCTCCTTTGGCAGCTCAAACAAAGTCAACTGTCACCAATATGGGTTTTAAAATGGACAGTGAGTTTAAATTGGACCGCCAAATTAGTGCAGTGGTTAGATCATGTTTCTTTCACCTCAGACAGCTCTCAAGGGTGAAATCTTTTCTTTTACATGAGCGCTTTGAGACAGTGATCTATGCTTTTATTAGTAATTAGCTAGTCTTCCCTCGCCCATTTCCAGTTAGTTCAGACAGCCGACTGGAACACATACACTGCACGAAAAGTCAGATTTCTGTCCCCGTAAACACCCGGAAATGAACCTGATTTCTGGTAGTTCCCAACAGTTAAGCCTCGTTTCCACCAGCGGGTCTGGGTCGGGTCGGGCCGGATCGGCCCACGTTTTTTTGCGTCTCCACAGATAAAAACTGGGACGGGTACCCTTATATCCGACCCGACCCGGCCTACTCCTTTGTACCCTTCGGTAGGGGTACTATCTAACCGATCCGGACCAAAAGGTGGAGCTTATACACAGCAATCAGCTGATTCATTGAAAAATCCGCCACTTCCCGCGTGACCCAGCGTAAAAACAAAGCCGGGGTGACTCCTTTCTGTTTCTGTCACGTGTGGCGCCGGTGTTTTGGTTAAACGGCGTTACATGGCGATGATGTCACACAATCACGTAGCAGCGCTGTCCAGCTAATTCTCCGCCTCCAGAATAAGGGTACAGGTTGCTGTGGGGACGCAGCGTGAAATCAACACATCCGTACCCAAACCCACCCGATCCGGCCTGGCCCGGCCCGACCTGACCCAGACCCGCGGGTGGAAACGGGGCTTTTGACACCCAACAAACGCCATGTTCATCTGTGCCAGACATTGTCCGAAACTAACCATGGCAAGTGCGCATGTGCTAACGGCCCTAATTAGCATATGAATGGAGCGAAACCAGCTGTGAATGAAACTGCATTTGGCCGTTAATGACTAATTAGCATATGAATAGCAGCAACACTGCGCCTGCTCAGAGAAGGTCTGGCTGGTCTGAATTTCTCTCTCACTATTGGATGAACCACAGCTGTCAAACAAGAAAAAATCTGTCATGATTGGTGGGTAGATATGTCACTATTGTTCACGTAGTTGGTAGATGCATCACTATTGGTCACCCAGGGTTAAGTGAGGGAGGGACAACTTCCAAAAATTACGCGTCAATTTCCGACAATTCTCCGCAGTTTTCAGTGTTGCCTGTAAATTGTGGTGTGCAGTCGTTAACCTGAAATTCCACGGAAATCTACAGTGCCGCTTACTGACAGAAATCTGACTTTTTACGCAGTGATAAGAGGGAGCACATCACACCAATCCTGGCCTCCCTCCACTGTTTGCCCGTACACTTTAGGGTCCATTTTAAGATTCTTTTATTTGTTTTTAAGTCTTTAAATGGCCTCGCCCCGTCATACCTACCTAGCTGTGGCTGTTTTATAGTGCTATATGAATAAAGTTGTATTGTATTTATTGTATTAATGGTTTCCAGCGCAAGTCTGAAAGGGGCTAAAGAGAGAGAGAGAGAGAGAGAGAGAGAGAGAGAGAGAGAGAGAGAGAAAACTCCCCTCAGTAACTCCAGATAAATTAACTCCATGGAAAGGTTTGTAAATAAGACAAAAACCAGTTCAAGGTATTGAAAAGTCCATCCTCCTTTTTTTTGTCATCCTATAATTTGGAAAGTCACCTTTGCTCTTGTGCTAAAAGAAAATCTAGGTGAAAAATTGTAGGTTTCCTTACTTGTAAATTACACAAAAAACATGATCAAAAGGTGCTGTTATAGAGTTGAAAAATTGGCAGTTTTATAGACATGCATCATATTTAATATCCAAAAGGCTAGATTCTCATCAGTGGTTTGCAAAGACATGAATTCAGTCATCACGTAAGATATATTACTGCAGACTATGGATTTCTGGATCAGTTGTGGTGTGATTTCTGAATTATTCATGCTTAATAAAATGTTTGAGACAAATCCTCCAAAGTGTGCAAACATGAAAGAAAAGCTGCTAATTACAAATGTCCATCAACTGCAAGCTCTGATTGGTTGTTTAGGTTGCCATGGTGAAGTTACAGTATATCCTACATTCTCCTTTAGTCAAACTGAAAAATATGTCTTGTATCATTGATACTTATAGAAAACATGTAGCTCCTGATGACAGATTTCCCCATGGGTCTATGGGGCAATTCCAAGTGTTTACATTTATCAATGTTTATATTTGGAGAAAGTTTAGGTCTATGGGCTTGAGGTGTTTAAGAAAATTTTTTAAAAAAATATTCAGCTGAGACAGACTGGCGACCTGTCCAGGGTGTACCCCGCCCCTCGCCTGATCATTGCTGGGATAGGCTCCAGCAACCCCCATGGCCCTGAACTGGATAAGCGGCACAGAAAATAAATGAATGAATGAATATTCAGCTGAAGTGGAAACCATGGAAGCTACAGAAAGTTAGAAAGGCATTGCAGAATATTTTGTTCATATACATTTTTTATTAGTAATTGGGAAAACTGTAAATCAGTTCTTCAGAACTTTCAGAATTTTTGTGGAAATACAACAGACCTACAATTGGGTTACAGAATTTGGTGGCATGTGTTGACCTCAGTCTTCTAAGGTCAGGTTCTAAGTTAATTTCAACGTTAAATTACTGGAAGATAAGTTTAACCTTAGTTCTAAGGTTCATTGTTGATTTACGAGTTATCATTTCAAACGACGAGTAAGTGAGCTCCCATTATCCACAGATGACCAAGTAAAATCAATATTTCAGGAATGATATGTAATTGAGCTTGGAGTCTTAACATAGTCAGTTGCCTTGTTTATATCTCAACAAGTGTGGCAGTCTTGTTCAAGCCTCCCAAAGCCCATATGTATAGATTGAAAAATCAAGTACATCATGTACTGTAGACATGTAGTGTACATGTCTACATATTTTGGGTTTACAGCACAACTGAAAACTTACTCATGATCAAAGTACAGTCTACTTAAATATGTTAAGAGTACGTTTTAGCTTTTCTGTCCTGGTGGTTGTGTGTTCCGCAGTGAATGCTATTTGACAGATGTCAGCAGCTGCCGACTTACATCATTCCCCTGAACACACCCATTACAGAGAGAAAGGTAATTGGATTCACAAATCAGCCGACAGCTTCGGGTTTATACTGGCATTGGGCTTTATGGGCAATATTTCAGAAGCTGTTAGGCAGTTTGTCAGAGGTAGTTTGTATGTGGCGAAGAAATGGCAAAGGAGAGAGCTGTGGTATTTATTTCTTTAACCTTTTGTGGAGTTTTTACTTAGCAAAATCCACAGGTGAGCAATGACTTGTTGTGATACCACTTCGCCTCAAAGAACTATAGGTCTGCAACCATCATTGACTGGAAGGATACATGGCTCTGAACCCAATTAAATAACTCACCTTCTGAAATGAAGACCTTGCTACGTAGTTGTTAATATATTTCAGAGAATATCCTCAAATCAAAGTGCAGTGGAAACAATCTTATGTCTCATTTACCTCTCAGTACTACAACAGTCTTTCCAATGACAGTGACTGAACTGGAGAAGTTGAAAGACATAAAGAGCAATGTCATTCACAGAGTTTTTGTACTTCACAAAACCTGAGGCCATCTCAAATGAATGAAAAGGTCAGCATGCACAGGATGGCAAAGTATGAGATGGCCCTTTTCTCTCTCAATCTCCCTCTAGCACTCCTTATAATGGCAGGGTGAGCTGTATGTTGTTCCTGCCAGAGGAATTCTGGCACTGCCTCTCCTGGGTTACAAGAGCACAAAATGCCAAAATGAGACAGGTAGAGTCCAGTTGAATCCTTTCACATTTCTCCCTGATCCTTTGTCTGATGCTGCTGTCATGGGTCCAAACCTAAGACATTGGGGCAGGGAAGACGAAGGATTAATTGTTTTCTGTGGGCACAGAGGGCATTACCAACGGCCTGCTTTACTGAGCCCCTGCTGAGATTCCATATGTCGGCTGAAATCTGTTCACATTCTCCCAATAATGCTGGCTCCTGTCCATTTGTCTGCACTCTGTGCTGAAGCTCAGGCCCAGAGCAGTATGCTGTGGCTTTCCTCACAGCTGAGGAAAGCCACAAAGCAGACATCATGCCATCATCTCAGGCAAATTAAATCAGTAAACATCCTGTTGATGTTTCAGATTACAGCTGAATTGTTGTTGAAGTCAAGAGGTCAATTATGCTCCCATTGCCTAAATGTCATGGTAACCTTTTCTTTTGTTATCCACGCAATCAGTCTGAAGCTGGTTTTACTGTAGACTATATTATTACAGCATTTTCTTTTCTTCAAAATACCTGAATGTTTCAGTGAAATAATTCCTCGAGGGCACTCTTTTGTTTATTTAGTCAAGTTACTACTGTGTTTTTCCATCTTCAATATCTGCTTGTCCTTGTGGCAAAGATTGGTTTGTGACAGTTGTGAGATAAATGGCTTATGTCCAGTGGGGCATATTTTATTTTGCTATGTCCAGTAGATCATGCCAATAAATCACCAGTATGTGCGTAACCTCTGCCGTTGTTGCCAGCAAGGCTTGGGGTGTGCCAGATTTGGTTAACAGCTGAATGAAAAAATTCCCTCTCTGAAGGCCACAGGAATATGTGGGTGTTGCTGGGCTGATTTATTAAAGACGAAACAGAATGTGAATGTAGGAGTTTTGTTACTGATAGGGTCATGAATGATATCTGCTGTTGCTGCGGGTACATTTGGATGGGGAGGGGGTGGGGGGAGATGCCACTGTAGGTGCGCACAGGACTGTCTGATTGGATGGACTGTTGAAGCCATTGCAAATACAGCAAGATGCAAACAGCAGCCAAATCACTCCCTCCAGAGGGATTTGCTCTCCAGGCAAAAGCTTTTTCCTCCATAAACAGAGTCAAAAAGTCTCCTCTTCAATACTAATCTCTGCATACTCAGTTTTCTTTATCAGTATTGTACTGCAACAGCACTGAGCGCAGGCTTAAATCCTGTGATGACTATACTTGTATCCTTGCCAACAGTAATTCTATTCCTCGTGTTAAAATTAGATCCTTGAATTTGTGTATTTAATTGGATATGGATTTAATATACAGTATGGGAAAACATAATTAGAGAAGTTTAAAGCTCTGCTATGGCCCCAACACATTCCTGCTCAGTCAATAAAATATTTAAAGCTGCAGATTGTTTCAGTTCAGCTTGATCATGTAATGCTGTCCTTTACTTTCACATCAAAGTCCTTATTAATAAAACATTACTCTTATCTCTGAATGACATCTCCTACATGGGAATATCTTTATGGCGCGGCATACATACGGTAAATGTATCCATCTGCACCCACATCATATGACCACCACTGACAATATGGAGGGGTATCATGACGATGAGAATGGAGCTTTGCATTGCAGGCAAGGCATGCAAATTTGTGCAAATCTGCCTAAATTTTTCAAAAGTCAGTTGTGTGCAAACAAAGCAGCGTTTTCTTCCACAAAAACATTAAAGAAAAGTTGTTAGTGAGTTTTCTGCAGGTGAGGATTTATGATTTCTTTATGAGGAAATAGAAATCCCATTTTATGTTGGCGTGTAAGAGGAAAAGCACAAACAAAGAGCAAAAACATCAAGCTGAATTGTTAGTGGGACAAGATGCAACTCTGCTTGCCAATTCACACAAGTTTTCATTTTGACCTTAATACTGAGGCAAAACGTGAAGCCTCACATTTGTTAGTCCTTGTGATTAATCTGTATTCATACTGTTACTTACATTCAATTATTCTAGTGTTCATCACACACACACACACACACACACACCCTAAAAGAGGATCCTGCAGGTGACCTTCAGCTTGCCATATGCCAGTGTGAATACTGTAAAAGGTGTATCTTTAAACATGCTGTGGCAGTTTGGACAGTAGGATTATACATTTGTTTTTCTGATTTGGTAAATGGATGACCTTGGCCTTTTTCTTCATCTTTTAGATGTCGAAAACACTGAGGAAGAAAAGGATTTAGAAGGATTTATTCAACAGCATGCAGTCCACATGATGGACACCTGAAAGAAATAATGAAAGAAGTAAAACATGGCTCAACCTATAAACACCATTTTCAAACATGTAGCCTACAAAATTATGGAGGACCAAAACTGACAAAATGAAAAATAAATGCAAAAATGGCTCAAAAAAGAAATAAATGTGTCAATTGGTTACACAAAAAATCTTTGAAGATCATTTTTACCTTAACAAACCTATGAAATGCAACATATATGAATATTTCTATTGTTATTTTCAACTGTTTTAATGGGCTCTATCCACGACTCCACTACTTCCTGAACTTAAGGCAGCTCCTTTCTTTCCTGTCTCTCATTACTGGACAGACTGATTAATCCAGGTGTGTCTGGCCAGTAAGTGAGGTCACGCACACCTGGATTAATCAGCTCGTCCAGTAATTCACAGAGGGAGGTAACTTAACCCAGAGGGAGAGGAGTAACTGTAGCCTGTTTCACAAAACTTAAACCCCCGGTCAGTTACCAAAGTAACAGACTCTTTGAAACAAACCCGGTCTGGAGGAGGTTTATGTCGAAAAAGCTTGCGTTTCTCACTGTCTCCACCCACTCACTATTTCACTCACTATTGGTATGTACGCGCTTGCATACACACATGCACACAAGCACACGCGCGCGCGCACACACACACACACACCCACACACACACACACACCCTGTAACATGGCAAGGCATGGAGGATCCAGGTGAGGAATAAACATCCATACGGTACAGACACAGTGCTGTTAGGCGAAATTAAGCAGCATCAGGAGGCGTCCTGGATGAAAATGTTGTATAGAGTGTTTCTCAGTCTAGGGACGCTGTTTGGTAGTAGCTGCGTTTCCATTACGCTTTTTTGAAAAATAAAAGCAATATTTTTTCAATTTAGAAAAAGTACAATTGCGATATGTAGGTGTTTCCATTGAATGGTATAAGCCGTAATTCTTGTAAAATCCCGTCCCGCGAGACTCCACATTGAGGAGGATGGAGATATTAACATGTGTTTCAGAGCTGCTGCTGCTCCTCATCAGGAGATGAAAGCAGCTGATGATGATTCAGAGGTAAAGTCCGTATGTACGGAGCCTCTGATCACATCAGGAGGGTAAAACACTCGTGGCGACATCCAGGACAGACGCCCGAAGCATAGCCCAAATTAAAAACCCCTCGGGATCAACTTCTGGAGTGTGGATGTCATTTCTTGATCTTGTATTCAACTTTTATCTGGCACCAGTTCCTGACTGATGTGGTGATGCAGCTGTTGATACGAAGGCGCGGTCATGCGATGTTATCTGTGGTCACAAGGTGAAATTTTGATTTCAGAGGTGGGGGGGATACAAGTATTATAAACCTGGCAGCGGCTGAACAAGTTAAGATAAAGGTAACAAAAGGTGAAATATTCATGAGCAACTTCTAATTTAAGTAATTACAACAATGACTAAAATACTGACAAATAAACTACTGTAGTTCATGTTCCTACTGCCAGTTCCTGACCAGCTCATGAACTCACTCCTAGTTGTTGACTACTGTTTCTTACCAATAATGCATTCACATGTTTACAGACTTTTTAGTTCACCAGCCTCAGTAAAACACTGAACCTTACAGTTTGCTTCTTTCATCTGACAAAATATCTACAGTCGTCCTCAAAATTATTCATACCCTAAAATTAAAGAAGGAAAACAAATCAGTTGTCAGTGAAATAAGTTGAAATTGACAAAAGTAATAATAGATAAAAATTCTATGAAAATCATGACATTAATTTTGAATTGTTGTTTGGAAGAAATATTAAAAACAAACACACAAAAAATAAAATAAGCAATCAAGCATGATGGGGCTCCTGAACTAAATCTTTGTTGTGCAACACTTTGAGGCAATCACTGCAATCAGATGTTTTCTGTAATGTTCAAAAATACTTCTGCACTTGTTGACAGCTATTTTGGATCACATTTCACAGGAAAGGTGCTCTAATGTGTCTGGGATAGTTTTGTTTGTTTTTAAATCATTTTCAACTTTATTTCTAAAAATTATATTTTATTTCACTAAAATATAATTTTGTATTTTTTTAAAATTTATTATTAGTTTCTTTAGTTGTTATTTGAATTACTGTCAATTTAGCCTCTTCTTTAGTTGGAGGGTATAATTTTGAGGACGACTGTAGATGCAGGTGTTTGAACTTTGAGAGCTCTGATATAGATTATCACCTAACATTTGTCATAATGCTTCATCTCACGACTGTTTATTCTTTCAACCTCACCTGTAAGCCTCCTGCCTTTTAACCTCCACCTCCTTCAGCTTCTCCTACTTTCCTTCCTCCAGCATCCCTACTATCCTTCACCTGACAATAATATATTCATGCATGAGATCAACAGTTGGACAATTTGTGGTGCAACAATCATAACTTTCTATATATAGAAAGATAAATATGTAGTTTCACAACTATCATGACTTTGGATGTATAAAATCCTGTTTGTATTATATTTTCCCTTACATTATATTTATCAGCAGTGGGTCAGGGCCTGACCAGCTCCATATAATGTGACAATAAAGATTTCTTTTACATACAAGGAAGCAATAATGAGCACAAGTCCCCTATAGAAATGAAGGAGGATTGGCATTATAGCATGAACTAAATAGCAAGGGATGTAGGTAACAACAACAGTATTCTTGTTAACTAGCTTAACATGATGTATTGGTCTGTGTTAACTAGTCATTATTTAGCTAACATTACCTGCATGGAACAGCTTCTACTTACACGGTTTATTTAGGGGGAAAACCCTGAGTGAAGTTTTTTGCTGGCTCTGACTGGTTTGCTGAACTTTCCTGTTACACACCGTTCAGCAGCTCTGCTGTCTCCTGTCTGTGATCCACACCTGCCGGCCAAGCATGTATGCGTTCACGGTGCGTTTAAAGACGGCTTGGAAAAAATCGTTTCGGACAGTAAAAACGTACAGGGGACCAAAACGCCCTTTTAAAAAAGTGCAGGGGACATTTCCCCCCCTAAAATTACGTCCGTGCGTGGTCACGTTTTATTAAAGGCCTCCTTCCACTGAAAACCGGTTTAACTTGCTCCTTCTGAAATACGGAGGGTTTCCCCTTGTTTACTTACACATGCTGACTTGCTAGCATTGCGTTCCCCCCAGTCGGCTGTGCTTTCTCATCAGAGAAACAATACGAAGAAAAGAGCGAATTGGGAACAGCCTTGCACTTCTACGTAACATTGCAAATAGCGTATCCCACGTGGGGTTTCTATCTGTCCATTGGAAGGCAGGTAACCCTCCACTACACACTAGAAGTGAAGACTGCACGACTGTAGCTTTGGAGTTGAGACGCTAATTAGCTAACTGTTTCTTAGCATGGCGGAACAAACTTGTTTGTCGGCTCTATTTCCTGTCTGTAACAAAATAAGAGCGGAGGGCGGAGCTTCCTTCATACACTCATGGGAAGGAGCCAATCAGACGGAAATTCATGCGAAGGACCCGGAAAAGCCTGCCGTTGGACCACAAGCCTCTCTTCTAGTATACAAATACAGCTGGATACAAAGCAACCAGAAGGTTTTTTAAAACAGAAACGATGCAGAATGCATTCAATAATAATGGAGAACACAGAAATATTAATGAAATGACCATGGAAGTACAACTTTAAATCCTGGTGGCATATAATTAACATGGGGAAACAAGATAACCAAGTCGTGGTGTTACAAATTTCTATATATCCGGCTTTACTGTTATTCAATTCATCTTTATTTATATTGCACCAATTCACAGCAATGTCATCTGAGGGCACTTCACAGACAAATCAGTTTGAGTTAATTCATAATAACCTAGCTAAGGAAATCAAAAGATTGAATCAAATCTTGACTCAGGAAGGTTTACAAATCAAATCAAATCAAAGATATTGTATTAATCCCTGTCGGGGGGGGGGGGGGGGGGGGGGGGGGGGGGGTAATCTTCAGATCTAATCTTAAAGGTAGACAGGGAGTCTAGCTGCTGAACCCCAAACTTGTAATTGGTTTCAAAAGAGAGGGGGCTGACAGTAAGAGACTGCCTTCCATTCTGCTCTTAGACCCCTTTTCAACCAAACTGGTTCCAGTGCTGGTTCGAAACCAAAGCCAGACTAAGCACCGATTCTTTGGCTTTCCACCCCACTGGGTCCTGGCTCTCAAAATTGGTTCTACACAGGCATGAACTCCTTGCTGGGCCAGAGTGAAGTTTGAAATTTTAGTATCATGACAACCCTAGTACAAAACTGCTTGACATGCCCATTTATCAATTGCTCAACTGTGTTGCCATGACAAAGAATAGGAAACACTAAAGTCTAAACTTTACTGCAAAGAAAGAGAGCAAATGCAGAATAAATCTGTATTTAAACTTTGCATTAAAGTTTAATCATCAAAAGGGAGAAGAACTATTGAACCAGTACATAATAAGTAGGACTGCCTCCAGAGTACCACCGTTCAGAGACCAACAGAACCACAGTGATTTATTGCATCAGTGATACAATAAATGTTTGCAGTGTTTCCAGGTCTTTTACTCACTTTGGCTGCAAAAAAGAATTTCTGAGAAAGAGCACAAAGCATACATTGATCGTATGTATCAATAATGAACGGCAGTTGATATTGCTTCATCTCAGTGCTGAGAGTATCTCATAGAATCTCTGACAGTGATTGATGCAATATACTGTGTTGAACTCATATTACCTTTTTTGCTGCCCTGAAGAAAGATGAGATGACTTTGAAGATTTTTTTTTTCACAGCCTCAGTGTGATGACACACTATCTTATTAATTCAGAATATGCCTTCTGTGTTTCACTGTTGTGGCAATGTGCCTGAAAGGCAGTGACAACCCTTTGCATTCAAACAGCTAATACTGTCCAGAGATTTATTTTTCCTGGCAAATTTTTCATTGCTGTCCTCTCATTTGTCAATTTAGCAATGTTTTGTAAAGCATGTGCATTTCCTTTAGTTATTTTTATTGTTTCTCTTCCTCTGTAAGTAATATCTATGTGGATCGGTTTGCAATATTTTTTTGTGGAGATATTTTCAATCTGCCTTTAGAATAATAATTATACCAAAATACAAAGTTTAATTCCTTTGCAGTTTTCAAGGGACATCTTTTCTTTTAAGATTAAGCTTGAATCATTCATTTAAAAAAAAAAAAAAAGAAATCAATAGGGCTCAGGTGACCGAAGAAGCTTAATTCATTATGAAAACATGATTCTTCGATTCCCTGACTTGTGTAGTTCCTTCCAGCTTGGACCTGAGAGAGAAAAGTGAGGAAGAAGCAAAGACAGAGAAGTGAAATGACGAACAGGCAAGATTTCAGCTTCCTCTCCATCTAAGGCAATGTTAAAGCATATGGCGCATTATAGGGGGGCAGAATTTAGAATGTAATTTGATAAGAGCAGCACAAAAGGATAGGTCTGAGTTTCCTCCCTCTGAGCTCTCTCAGAATCCTTCTCCATCTCTGACTCCTCATTCTCAATTTAAGTGACTAGAATGTCCTTGAAAATGCCTAAGGGAGAGTGATTTGGGGGTCACAGGAAGATAGAAGATTTAAGTAAGCAAAAGTTAGCATAATGAAAATCCCCCCCCCTTGTTGTACTGCTTTAGGCCCATGCTGTTAAAACGCCTCCCATGATGCACAAAGCATTCCCATCTCACTCTATGCATTTAAATGTCATTCTTGCATATCATTACCTCGGCCCATCTCTCCATGGCTTTATGTGACTTTTCCCCTTCTCTGCATAATTTTAAAAGTATTTGGGTCTGAAGTTGCATGTTTCCAATCTGCTGTAGGTAATCTGACCAACCTGTCTTTCATTTACCATCTCATCTTCAGTCCCTTGACCCTAACCATCATTGGAAGATGGCTGACCTTGAGTCTGGCTATGACATTTCTGTGGTTAAAATGTTTTTTTTTTTTTGTTTGTTTTTCTGTTTTTTTTTTGCTGCAGCTGCCAATTGCTTGCTTAAAGAAAACTGCAGTGTTTTTTCCACCATGATATGCTCTTTATAAACAAAATCAAATTATACCACTGCTTGGGTAACCATGACAATAAGGGAGCAGCTAAGGTTTATTGTGTTGCCAACTCTGTTACAGGGATATCGAACTTGTGAACGCGGGTGCAGACACAAACACTTAAAAGCGGATTCAAGAATGGTGGGTAATTTGTGGAATCAAAAGATGGGCAGGTATTAGACTGAGGCATGCAAGGTTCCAAAGCCGGAGAGTAGGCTTAGTAGAAGAAAAGCCATAACCAGGATCCTGAGAGACCTGGCAGGAAGGAAAAGAAACTGGCTGAATAGGCTAGCTGGGAGCAGGAGATAGGATCCAGAGACATGTAGCCAAGAAAGCTGCAGGGAACATGGGGAGTGTAAAAACAGGCAACAAACAATGCATAAAAGCCGTGCTGACAACAATGCTGCAAGGAGACTGAAAACAGAGCCTGTGATGAAATGAATGAAATGAAATGAAATGAAATGAATGAAATGAAATGAAATGAATGAAATGAAATGAAAAATGAAATGAAAAATACTTTATTCATCCCCGAAGGGAAATTCAGTATTGTAAAAGCTCACTTTTTTTTTTTTTTTTTTTTTTTTTTTTTTTATAAAAAAAATTAAAATTAATTAATTATTAATTAATTAATCACCTCACCAGCTGATCTGGTGAGGTGGCTGCAATAGTGCCATATCTGTAGAGGCCATGATCATTGCGATAAGGTGCAGCTGGTGGGCACAAACTGGAGGCACCTCTCTCTCTTCTCTAGAACACACACAAACAAGAAGTGTGCCACGGCTTTCCTGTCTTTATTCCAAATAAGCAAATCCTCATATTCTCTCCCTTTATCTTTGTTCCTTTGACCAAAGATACAGGCAGGGGAGGTAAGGACAGGCATGAGAAAAAAGTAGTTGAGGTGGCAGGCACACATAATATTGAGATGTTTCTGCTACAGAGGCATAATTTTACAGCACTCGTCTTTTCAAACATGCCATTTCGTTGCGGACTTATCGCGTCTCGGGTGCTTTTTTAATAGTGCACTATTACTGCACTATCACTGGCTGAATGATTTGTCCCGCAAATACGTCGTCACGCACAGTGTCCAAACTTGTGTGTCAAATGAGCTGATCTCTCTTGCTTGAAGTGGTCTCTATAGTACTGTTTCTGCGTGCTCAATAAAGTCTTTCAGTCCGAATCCTCAGGGGGGCGCATGTGGGGGAGACGAGCTGCGCATTCTCGTTCATCTGGCTGTGCCGGTACCCGCCATCTCAGGTCCGCGCATGTTGAGACAACACTAACTGCTGCTATAAGATGGAGAGCAGGTGCCTCTCAAACCCCAACTCAGACTCCAGGAGGACAAAGAAGAAAAGTTTTGTCTTGTGAGACGAAGAGAACCAAACTGGAGTCTGACTGGTGTTGTGCCGAAAAACGCCCCCCATGGCAGGCGGACATTTTTTGGCACATCAGCACCAGAGTAAGATGGGCGTAAACAACCGTGCAGCTTTTTTTTCTTTCTTTTTTTTAATTGGAGGGAGCTCCGATCCACTCTGGGGATAAAACGGGACCCACAGTTGGCTTTCTTGCTAACAAGATAAATGTGATGAATTACAGGAATAAGGATGCATGATATCGCAATGCTAAGTTTTTAGCATGTACTGAAATTGTGGCAATATGACAGCCATATGACTGTTCCCAGGGAGGAGATACACTCTGGCTCCTTGTTACATAGTTGGAGCCGCAATTTTAAGGTATTCGTGGTCTCAGCCTCTGAATTTGGATATTTGATGTACAAGCCAGCGTTAGCCTGTTGTTACCATTCGCACACAGTCTTATCAGTTTACTCAACAATCAAACCGTAAACAATTTGCAGATTTATGTCTTAATTATAGGAGATATCGTGACTCTAATTCTGGGTTTAGACAGCGCGGGTTAAATTACAGACCAACAGCTCATGCGTGTGCACGACATTAGTGTCACTTCCACTTGAAGCCAGAGGGAGCGAACGTCTGGAAAAAAAGCTGGAACTTATGCTGTACTCCTCTAATTTCTACTTATCCTTGTCATCTTTTTTTAAACCCAATTAGTTGGTTGCTGCCAGTGCTGGCTGCTAACATATATATATATATATATATGTATGTATATATATATTTCAATTCTTCCTCAGTTGGCTTGTGAGCAGACTAGGGTGACGCTTTTCTCAGCTAGTTGTCCAAAACTATTGCACTATCATGAATTCCATTCCAGAGAATCTCAGTGATATCAGCCTCTACCATATATGCATTATTGCATAAAATCTTATTTTTTTCTAATTCTGGCTATGATTGAATTTGATTGAATTGAATCAGCCCCCATGAAGAAATGAAAGAGGTGGAGTGGAATTCTCCAAATGCTACAGAAAGAAACTTTCAGGCTTCTTTTTTGGATATTGTTAAAGACTTACTGGGCCAATCTTTATGATACCGTACAAAGAAATGCATTTGCAAATTTCCTTGCAGGTGTTGAATTCAATCCAACATTTAGTTTTTTCATATAATGATGGTTATTGCAGGTCATGTAAATAAGTGTGAGAATACAAGGCTGAGCAAGAAGAAACCAAAGACAGGATTGCTTTTGTGATGTTTTTTGTCCATACCCATAACCAACCTTGCCAGACATTTTCTTTTTACATTCTTTTATGATAAAACCCTTTGTCATTGTACAGGGTACTGTATTTTGGAATTTTCCAGGTGCACTAACTGCAAAACCACATCATTATCATTGTAGCGTCTTTATTTTTCCATTCTTGAGATCAACCATCAAAAACAAGACATACTGCAGTCCAAATGCAAAATTGAAAAAGGACCATAAAGTTGAGATCTAAATCAGGGTTTATTAAAGACCTCCGTTCTCTCTTTCTGTTTTTTTCCTGAATATTTGATGGTAATGTGTACAAATGTGCTTTATACATAATTTGTAAAATATAGTAATTCACTGACTCATAAAAATTTAAAAATTTCAACCAGCTAGATAATGGATTTGATGGATCTCTGTAATTACGTTAGCTGATGTTTCCCAAAGCTTCTTTTAGTAAAATGAAAACAGAATTTGTATACATTTTACAAGTACATCAACACAGAAGGTCATATATGGTCTAAAAACCAATAAGTTTTAAAACATAATTATGACATGAGGAGTTATGATAACAATGTGAATATGGATTATGTGGAATAATAACCTATGTTGAATGATAGGCTGCTTTCTGATTCAACTGTTTTTGAAGACAGAAACAAAGTCCATAAACAGGGACCTTGATACTCGCTCTTGACATTCATATGGCCTCATCAGTGCACAACAGATCCTATTATACCCCCAAAACCACAGAAAAGTGAAATTTTATGTCATGTCACCTTTAAGAAATTGTGGTCAGGGCTTTTCGGTGTGGAGTTAGTGTGTTCTCCCTGTGCATGCATGCTGTGCGAGTACTCTGGCCTCCTCCCACTGCCCAAAGACATGCATATTCGGTTAACTGCTCACTCTAAGTTCTCCCTAGGAGTGAATGCATGAGTGGATGGTTGTCTCAGTGTCGACCCTGTTATAGCCTGGTGACCTGTCCACAGTGTAATTGCTAGTATAGACTCCAGCTTTCCTGTGACCCAGAATTTGCCTAAGCAGTATAGAAAATGGATGGATGAATCATCCCATTTTTTAAAATTAATTTCTCTGTTGTGATCTCCATTGCATTGCTATTAGTGATTATAAATGGCAAAGAAAGGATTACTTTCATCAGTCACAATTCAAGCTCCTTGGCAGAGGTCTGGGCTCTCTGAGCGCTTCCCCAGCTAAAATATTGTCAGTGACTGTTGCACTCTGTACGGTACAGTAATTCTCGTTGGCCAACTTATCACGGAATAAGCACATCAAGCTTTTAAAATCCTTTTATGTCCTTCATTAATCACATAGACTTCCAACGTCTATTATGAAATCACCATATGAAAATACATTCTTTCAACGCAATAAAACAAAGAATAATCTGTAAAGGTCTGTATACCAGTTCCAGTTGCTCTGTAAAATTACATTTTTATGTTTTTCTATACAAAATTTCAACAGATGATTTCCATAGTATTATTCTTAACAGTTGTCATACTGTGAACAATTAATCGCTGTGGCTCATAGAGGAATCTGGGCTGGTGGTTGAGCCTGCTGCTGCTCAGATAAAGGGCTGCTGTTCTTTCACGAAAATAAATGTTAAGGAAAAGACATGAATATTTTATAACTGTACAAAAGTACACAGGGCTATTGCAGATTAAGTTCAAGGAACAGCTGTGCCTCCACAAGGTAATGTGGCCTGAAGAGGTCATTAGAACTAATCTGTCAGGTTTTGCTCAAGTTTGAAGAGGGAAAAAAACAAATGCTGAGCTGGGAGGTTTTGAAAGCAGCATCAGATTCTATGATGATTTCATTGTTCACAAAACTACTGTGTTGCAGTGCTATATGATTTGATTTAATAAATGTATTGTGTTTAAACTGTTAAAATGTTTCATTTTAGTTTGAGTGCCCACTAGAGTATACTCTTACTCTTTCAGAATCACAGCTCTCAGCTGATGTCATGTTCGTGTAAACTCTTGTTATAAAAGCAACGCTCCCCCCCGAGCTATAAAATCTCCACACAACAGCTTTTGTGGGGGGGAATCCTTTTTGTATTGAGGGCATTTCTCAACAAAAAAGTTTCATATGTGTTAAAAAAAAATATATATATTGTCATTTATCAAGGCACCCACCCCCCCTTAATAAAAATCCAACTCTGCCATCATAAATACAGTTACATAGCTGAGTTGTGATATGTTTCAATATCAATTTTAATTTAATAGTGACAAATGGCTGAAGAAGTTTGGTCATCAGTTAGCTTCATGAGGAATGCCTATCTAATTAGAAAATCAGCAGACCTCCAGGCAGTATACGCTGGCACTTGGTCTGTTGTTTTCTCTCGTCTAATCTCTGTGTATGACTAGATAATTAATGTTGCTGTGGCAGGGGAGCCTGCAGCCATTAATGGAATGG
The DNA here is from genome assembly GCA_023101725.1 of Atherinomorus stipes. Taxonomy (NCBI): domain Eukaryota; kingdom Metazoa; phylum Chordata; class Actinopteri; order Atheriniformes; family Atherinidae; genus Atherinomorus; species Atherinomorus stipes. The sequence goes on along the minus strand of JALJCO010001757.1, from coordinate 170,237 downwards.
ATTGAGCTTGTTTACCCAACTTGCTCCTTGTCCTGTACTTTCCTAATGAGGATGTGGGCAAGGGCAAGCCATCACCACAGTTATCAGACATTTGGGGCTGTGGCATCAGTCAAGAGTTCCTTGTAGAGAAAGACAAAGCTCTATAGAGACTTAATGATCACACACTAAGGGCCAGAGGCTGTAATGTAATGACAAGACTATTGTCCACTTGGATTGCTTTTGTCACAGAGGTACAGTGACATACAATTTCCATCATTGTGTTGTTTTACACAATTCAAGGCAAAAAAAAAAAGCTAAAGGATGAATAGTACTTATATTGGACAGTAAAAACACAATCAAAGAGTAGGAATGGGCAATTATATATATATATATATATATATATATATATATATATATATATATATATATTAGGGCTGGACGATTATGGAAAAAATAATAATCACGATTATTTTGATTGATATTGAAATCATGATTAACATACACGATTATTCATTGATTTAAGAAAAATTGTTAATTGAACCACCAGAACTCAACCTCAAATATAACTTACAAAAATAACCAGAAATAAATTAGAAACAAGTAAAGGAATAAAATAATATATTAAAATGATAGCAATAAAAAAGAATACCCAGTCTTCATGCATTCCTGTTCTATACTTCCTTCAGTTTGCTTCCTATAACTCCACCAGTCTGTTCAATTCAGGATTCTCCTGGCTTCAATGATGACCGAAAAATAGCATGTAGCATTTACATACACGCATGCATTACACATGACATTAATCGTTTTTCTTCGATTACAGTGTTTTCATGATCGTGAGAAGCCAAGATTGAAATCACGATTAAAATTCGATTAATTGTCCAGCCCTAATATATATATATATATATATATATATATATATATATATATATATATATATATATATATATATATATATATATAACATACACAGCCATGGAAAAAACATAATGTCATCAAAAATAATGGTTAAGCAATTGAGTACCAACTGTGGTGTGAATTATGTGCCTAAAAGAGACAGAAAAGAAAATTTAGAATGCCTCAATGCACATTTTTGGCAGTAAAATGCCATAGCCATTGAAGACTCTATCTATCTATCTATCTATCTATCTATCTATCTATCTATCTATCTATCTATCTATCTATCTATCTATACATACATATATACTGTATATATGTTTGAGATTATCAAACAAATTTAAATATTAGACAAAGATAACACAAGTAAACACAAAATGCAGTTTTAAAATGAAGATTTTTATTACTAAGGGGAAAAACCAAATAGTTATATTGACAGTAAAATTAAATAATGTGTGAACAATATTGCGTTTTCTACTTTGTTTCTTTTAGCAATACAGATGAGAGAAGTGTAGCTCGCACCCCTCTTTGCATTGCAAAGCATTCCTGATTTCAACCCTCCATGCTCACAGATACATTATGTAAACAGCTTCTGCTTGTTTTCTCTTTTTGTTGGGATCAAATCTGAAGGGATTTGAGGGAGAATTGCCCCCAAAGTTACTGATCCAGGCTGATATATTCAAGAAGGCCAGAGCAGTCCAGGGCCCAGAGCTAGATTTCCAGTTGACCAAAATTGGGCTTCAGATGTCAGGTAAGACACTGTACAGCACCCTGACACTCGCTGTTGCCCCTAAAAATCATTGTTATGGCAATTCAGGCCAAACAAAAGGCAAAACTGGCATCAGTAACAGTAAACGAGTGGGAGTTCTGCCATTATGTTCCATTTTTTAACATTTGTGTGATAGATACAGGTTTATTTATTTTTTCTCCATTATCCTCAAGACCCCAAATAACATTTCTATACTGTCTAAATAGCTTTTTATAGCAGTTTACTGTGTGTTGTCAATTAATGTTCGTGAAATTAATTTTCCGTTTTATCTTTTTCCTTTTTTTATGATTCTACAACCTTTATTGATATGACACCAACACTGCTTAAATATTATAAAAGCCAGTTGTCATGAAAAAAAAGATGTGCATTACTTGATTGTGCATTGCAAGATGACCTCTTAATTAACAATTTTACACAAAAGAGTGCCAGGCGAGAATATGCCCTAAAAATACCCTCAGACCCAGAGGGTTTTAAAGAAGACCTCATTAACTTTAAAGGCAAGTTATATTTTTCTTGAAAATCTACCAATGTTTTTTCTATTTTAAACTTTTTTTTTTTTCCTTTTAATAAAAAATGGAAACCATTTACAGTATAAAGTGGCCACTGGGTCACACAAAAACATGGAAAGGGAAAAAATGATGCCTCCAATCTTATGATAATCATGAATACGTTATAATCATTTAATGAAGGAATCGTAGAACCCCGAATCGAATTGTTAGGTGTTGAAGATTGCACACCCCAATAGGTAACGCTGCTGTTTTAGGGCAATTACCTCACATCACCTTGCTGCGACATTGCCTACATGTGAGCTCTGTGGTTAGAGTGGAGCGAGTCTTGGTGACAGAGAGTGCCTTAGTCTACATTTGTGATTGGTTGGGAGGATGTCGTGACTGTAGTATAAACTGCTACATGATTGGCTGTAATGAAAAAGAGAAACTTTTTCATCCAACTTTGTATCGATTCCCTTTTTTTGTTCTATCATGAACGCGTATTGATCACTATATACAGTTATTGAAATATTGCCCAGTCCTACTTACTGTACCAGCCGTTTCCATAAATGTACAGTGTATAATCTTTTATTGTGTGTGTGTCAAAGTTTTTCATTTTGTCTGCATTTGTTGACAGGTGACAAGTTTATTTCCTGGATGTCCCTGTCTCCTCCAGACAGAAATATGAGCTGGTAAAAGTAGACCATTGTAAGGATAGGGAATATGCCCAGTGCAGACTTTCTCCTGGGGGGACTGCACAGCTCTGATTTCTCCCTGCAGAACAACAAGCTGACAAAAGCTGGTGAAGAGAAATGCTGTCAAATGTCTACACACTTTCACATTAACCCATGACATCTGTGAAAGACAGGAGGGTGCACCCTCCCAGAGCTGGCTCTGGATCTCAGAGGGCCCTAAGCAGAAAAATGTTTGGGGGCCCTACCCCTTCATGCCATGAACAAAGTTTTTGGGTAGACGCAACACCTTAAGTCAAAACATAATGTGTATTAACTTGTTCAAAACACTCTAGGATAAAATATAACATTTACTAGGAATAGTGGTGTTAATTTGCTGAGTTTAGAGTTTCACAGATTGCGATTTGTTGCGGCAGCGTGCGTGCCAGCAGGGTGTGGAGAACGCCCCCAAGAACTAAAGGAAAGCTGAATCTGAACTTACAGGAAAATAGTACTCGTTCATTCATCCATCTTAATGAAACACAGAGTTTTGCTGCAGATAATGCCTTGTAGAGAGGCCAGTTCATTCCATCCTCTTCACTCCCATTACAGTATGGATGTGAGATGTGTATTGGATGTTTATGAAAATACTGAACAAAATACATCCTGTTCTGCTTCAAAACTGTTAAAGCATCATCCCAAATATTTTACCTTCTCCCTTTCCCTGTGAAGGGAGAAGCTAAACTTTATGTTTTTCATTCTTTTCTATAAATCAAAAATCATCTTGAACTGATGCAATTCACTCTGGTACAGAGATGCTGTCAGGAAGTCTGAGTTTTGTTAAAGAAAAAAAACTAGATAATTTTCTGAGCTTCTGCTCACCTCATACTAATGTTAATCAGTAGGATCAGCTTAGGAAAAGGTGGGGGGAGCATCCACACCAAGCCGCCCACCTTGCCATGTTCGTCATGCTGCTGACGTCTTTTATAGCAGCGCCACATTGTTTTCAAACCACGGATTTCTTGTCAAGTTTTCCATTCCAAGTATCACCAAACTTTTAACTTGTGTGTCCTCAGAGATGCTAAATATGTCCTCTTCACCTGATGTCTCCTCACTCTGTGTTTGCTGTTTACTTACTGCAGCTGTGCCACTCGGCTCTGATGTTCTAAAAACCAAACTTAAAAGATAGTGATGGTACGTTGAAGGCGCCTCAGAAATATGTGTGATGAGGAGACAAACCATGTAATAATCGGTGTAACCATGGGTTTTTACCGATTCAGACACACCAAGAAAGATACGTTGTACAAATAGCTGCCAGTTGTATTTGATGTACACTGAAGCTGCCGGTGCAGTCGCATCTCACACGTCTGTGTCAGAGTACCTATTCAGATCAGTGAATCTACACCCCTAATACCTGACATTACAGTATCATTACAAAATAAATCACCTTGTCGTTGCCAGCTGCTTCTGAAGTCCATAAAGTACTCATTGAGACAAACTTCCTTAGGGGGCCCCGTGGTGCGGGGCCCCTAAGTGGTCGCTTGGTCTGCTCAGTGGTAAAACCGGCTCTGCACCCTCCTATCAAAACTGAAAAATATACAGAGGGCATAATGTTGAAATCATTTAATCACGCATGTATGTGAGGGCATAATTAGTTTGTATCTTGAATGTTTGGAAGTTTTTAGCCTGAACCAAAATAAAATATACATGTGAACACCTTTTATTGTGGACCCAACTAAGTGAGCATGAAGGTTATTTTGTCAGCTTTTTTCCACTTGAGTTGGACTGTGAGCATTGCAAGGTCAGAATAATTGTTTTAGGCAAATTTTAGGTATACATGTCAACTGCTAATGACTTCTTGCATCACAAGGAAACTTGGAGAAAAGTTTTAACTTTGGATTGAAATTATATATTCTTAAATGCATAATTTTACTGTTTAGCTGCACTACGTAGTAGTTGAAAATTTGTCTTTAAAAAAATCCAACAAGTGTTCTTTAGAAGTTATAGTGCAATTTTTCTCTCTTAAACCACTACCATCCTTCTTCCTGTGCCTGTGGACTTGTTAGTTGAAAATGCAGCACTGTAAACAAGTTCTCTCTCAGGACACAATAACTGTGGTTTATTTGCAGCAAGTTATTGTCAATGCTGATAACTTTAAAAATGAACACAAAGTTCTACCCTTTATTAGTAATAGCAGGAACTCCTAGCAACAAGTTTTCTAACAGTTTCTACATGGAATGTGGCTAAAGAAAAAGTGTTAAGTCCCAGCACAGATGGGGGGTGGAACGTAACAAATGAGAACTGTGACACGGTGGATGCAAGATGGTAACTGAAGTTTTATTGTCCCAAAGAGGGATGTAGCAGACAGAACAAAAAAAAATGGTAACCTGGAGTTGGGTTTTGCGATGCTGCTCAAATTAATAAAAAAAACTATTACCACTACCTAAAACAAAAGTGAAGGTCACACAAAAAGGTAATTAACGAACCAAACAAAAAACACAAGACAACAAAAACTGACCTCTTAAATTATGGCTATGAAAAAAACAAAAACAAGCAGCGCCAATAACTAAGGCTTTCTTGTCTGACACATCTTTTCTATTTACAACCATATACAGCTTACTACAAAAACCCCCCACAAAAAAACACCCTCTCTAGCCCAACTCAAACTACCACTTGCCAAAACCTGTCTACATATAAACGACAACTCAAAAAGGAGCCTTAATGGCTTTAATAACAACAGAGAAGAAAAGAACAAAAAGAAAAGTTACCAATCCAGAACAAGACCTCTAACGGTCAGCTATGAACTAACTCAAACCCAATCAGTGTGAGCCCACTAATTTTAAAAAAAGGGAAACAAACAGTGGCATCGCCAGCCGATATCCCCGGGGCTTCAGCCCTGAATGTTTTGAGTCTAGCCCCAGGTATGAATTTACTGTTTGACCACCTTTTCCTGAAAAAAAATCTGATGAAAATCCAAATGACCCAGCTTTCTACCAGCCCTTAAACCCACCATCAATGTGCAAAGGTCCAGCCTAGCTCCCGTTGGTTTGGTGTGTGAGTGAGTGTTTGTGTGTGAAGTCCGAGGTCCGATTAGCCCCCCCCCATCCATCTTTGATGTCAGACGAAGCTAAAGTAAGTTTGTCAGCTCCATGTGCGCAGGTGCAGAGGAGAGCAGCAGTCAAATTAAACAGCGCCATAAAGTATCTATCAGCAAATGAGAGCTGAGATGTACAGAAAATATGAGAGAAAGCAGCAGTTACAACTTCTCAGCTTTTCAGAAGAAAAGTAAAAGGTAAGATATCACAGAGTTGACTTTTTTTCTCCTTAAAAACAATATGAAAAAGTCAACATGAAATCCCCCTACATAAAAAACGAGGCTGAAGTTAGCAGCAACTCCTTTCCTAGCTTCTGTTTCCATTTTGGCTTAAAGGGCAGTTCCACTCAATTTTCTACTGACAACATTTAACAAGGTCCTCTGTAAAAACTACAACATTTACACCTTTCAAACCTGGACTCTGATGTTCTTTAGGGACTGTAGATTATTTAAAGCACAGTTTCTGATTTGTAAAACCTATAAATGAATAAATGAGGAGAAAATGAGAACAAATAGAGAGGAGAAAAAATTTGGAAGAAAAAGAAGAGCAAATAATGAGATAAGAGCAGGTGAGAGACCATGTGATGATGAGGAGGGTCAGTGATGAGTCAAAGAGAAGACAAAAGGTGAATACTGTATGAACTGTTATGCACAAGTGCAGTGCATATGTTTTAGCAACATAATGGTCAACATTTCATTGTTGATTTTGTGGTTAATTAATTTTTTTAATCAAAATGACAGTTTATCCACTCCATTATGTCTATTATCGCCTTCTAAAACATGTTTGTAGCGAAAGACTAGAGAAAAGCTTGTCTAATTTTTTTCAAATTTACACCTGGCGCAACTCCAGGCTAAGCCCAGGTTGTCCTTAAAGGCTGGAGATGCCCCTGGAAACAAACACTAAGCTAATCTACAAAAGGTTACCGTACACAAGCCAAAATCCACAGCAAGCAAGGTGCAGACTGCCAGGTCAAAACAGTTGCCACTCAATGAAAGGCTACAGGTCTTTATCTCCCAGCTGGGTGAGGGTCTGTCCGTGATTGGCTGGGCAATTATCCAATCAAGAGGGAAGGAGACGAAGGTGTGGTAGCCAGGACCAATCCTCAATGCGTCGTGGCACACAGGAATTTACATAGGAAATAAGCAGTAATTAGAGCAAGCAGTAGGCAGCTGTAACCAAAAGGAAAAAAAAAATTAAAAACAAAAAAGAAAATACTGCTGTGGGTTGTGGACATTTACAGAAAAATACACAAAAATTACAATTAATCCAAAACGTCAAAACTGGCAAAAATATTGATTGCATACATTTACATTAATTTCTCAACAGCTCCTTTTTAAACATTATTCATAATCTGTTCCAGTTCAGAACTGATGCGTCTTTTTATTTAGTTTATTTTTTTGCTTATTGTTACCAAGCAGGGTTTTCTTTTTACCTTAAAAGTTTAATCTTTAAGAACTAGAGTGTCTTACTGACGTGAAAGGGATTAACACATTTACTGTAAAACTTCTTTCATCCTAGATAGATAGATAGATAGATAGATAGATAGATAGATAGATAGATAGATCTTTTCACATGCACTGTCAAGACATACATGCAACACAGTAGGCAAACAGATACACAAGGCAACACATCGCAAATGATGATGAGGAGCATGATTATTGTTTTGAACTGTTAAAGGCATATGCCACCCCCAGGTGAAATTGAGCCTCCTCCCGCAGTCCCCTGAGTTGGACAAGTGGGCAGAAGTATTTTCCAACCCACCCAGTCATTCTCTAAATCTGGCAGCACTGACTTTAGCTTAGCTTAGCTTAGCTTAGCGCAGTTGCTGTAATCTGGCGTATCCAACCAGCACCACTTGGCGAAAGTGAACTAATTACAGCGGTGTGAAAAAGTTTTTGCCCCCTTCCTAATTTCTGACTTTTTTGCATGTTAGTCACACTTAAATGTTTCAGATTATCAAACAAATTTACATGTGAAACAAAGATAACACAAGTAAACAGAAAATGCAGTTTTTAAGTGAAGATTTTTATTTCTAAGGAGGGGGGGGGGGGGTCCAAGCCTAAATGGCCCTGCGTGAAAAAGTGATTGCCCCCTAAACCTAACAACTGGTTGGGCCACCCTTAGCAGCAACAACTACAATCAAGCATTTGTGATAACTGGCAGTGAGTCTTCTACAGCGCTGTGGAGGAATTTTGTTCCACTCATCTTTGCAGAATTGTTGTAATTCAGCCACATTGGAGGGTTTTCCAGCATGAACCGCCTTTTTAAGGTCATGCCACAGCATCTCAATTGGATTCAGGTCAGGACTTTGACTAGACCACTCCAAAGTCTTAATTTTGTTTTTCTTAAGCCATTCAGAGGTGGACTTGCTGGTTTGTTTTGGATCATTGTCCTGCTGCAGAACCCAAGTGCACTTCAGCTTGTGGTCACCTGCAGATGGCCGGACATTCTCCTTCAGGATTTTTTGGTAGACAGCAGAATTCATGGTTCCATTTACCACAGCAAGTCTTCCAGGTCTTGAAGCAGGAAAAAAAGCCCCAGACCATCACACTAAAACCACCATATTTTACTTTTGTTATGATGTTCCTTTTCTGTTACTTTTACCCCAGATGTAATGGGACCTACACCTTCCAAAAAGTTAACTTTTTGTCTCATCAGTTAACAGAGTATTTTCCCATAAGTCTTGGGGATTGTCAAGATGCTTTCTGGCTAAACTGAGACGAGCCTTTATGTTCTTTTTGCTCAGCAGTGGTTTTGGTCTTGGAACAATGCCATGCAGGCCATTTTTTGCCCAGTCTCTTTCTGATGGTGGAGTCACAAACAATTACCTTAATTAAGGCAAGTGAGGCCTGCAGTTCTTTGGATGTTGTTCTGGGGTGCTCTTGGGGTAATTTTGGTCGGTCGGCCACTCCTGGGAAGGTTTACCACTGTTCCATGTTTTCACCATTTGTAGATAATGGCTCTCACTGTGGTTCACTGGAGTCCCAAAGCTTTAGAAATGGCCTTGTAACCATTTAAACTTTTTCACACAGCTGTAGATCTCAATTACTTTGTTTCTCATTTTTTACTGATTTTTTGGGGGGATTGCAACATGATGTCTAGCTTTTGAGGATCTTTTTGGTCTATTAAACTTTATCAGGCAGGTCCTATTTAATTTATTTCTTGATTGAGAACAGGTGTGGCAGTAATAAGGCCTGGGTGCAGTTAGAGAAATTGAACTCTGCTTTCCAAAGATGTGATAAACCACAGCTAATTTATGTTTTAACAGGGGGGCAATCACTTTTTCACACAGGACCATGGAGGTTTGGATCCCCCCCCCACTAATAAAAATCTTCATTCAAAAACTGCATTTTCTGTTTACTTGTGTTATCTTTGACTCACATTAAAATTTGTTTGATGATCTGAAATATTTAAGTGTGACAAAACATGCAAAAAAGTAAGAAATCAGGAAGGGGGGGGGACATTTTCACACAGCTGTAACTCAAGATTTTTTCCAATTATGTTTCGTGACCTGGACATTCTGATCAAGTACAAACGAGAAGCCGATTTCACATCAAAGGACTGACTAGACGGCATGCAAAAGGGGAACGCTATGCCGTGGAAGTACAGGCCAATCACAGGAGACACAGGAGAAGCACCGCGGATAGTAGCAAAGGCAGCATGCATGCGCAGCATCCCTAACTTCAGTAAACATCAATAATCCGTTCATAATTAGAATATTATTGATGAGTTTAATTAACTCATCAATAATTATTTTTGTTTTACAAGTATTTATTTCCAGTAATTCTAATCTCAAGTTTTCCTTATATTTAATATTGCCTTTGCAATCGAGATATCAATGCAAATTGCAAAATCACATGACTATTTTTCAGGGACAAAAAGTTTCAGTATTGATAAACTACTCGTATTGTATCGACAAGAACAATTCTGGGATCACCCGTCCCTTGGTGAATCAGCAAGTTAACAGTTCTTCATGTTTTTCGGTAGTTGACAAAAACGAATTGGTCCATTACTGCCACCAAATGGTCTGGAGTGTAGACCAGAACATTTCCAAGTTTCTCTGCTACATTTTCCCAACCCTTTATACATCACTGGGAGTATGAAGTTAGAACAACTATCTTGCATGAAAATCTGCTTGAGAGCCGAACACAAGATCTGGCATAAATCTGGAGTCAGACACTTGCTTTTAAATTCATTAATAGAGGACTGTGCCTAGCAGCAATCTCTCATCTCTGTTCTTTTTTAATAGCTTGGACATTTGCCTTTTTTCTCTCATTTTAAATATGTTGTTGCTGGTCAGAGAACCTTGTACTCTGCCTCTGGCACTGGCTCTCTTTGACTGGCTCATCAACAGAGAGTTTTGGTTGGGGAGACGAGCCTGTCAGGCAAGTAAGCTCAAACCCGACAGGGCTCCTTGCCATCTCTTTATTTAGATTAGTTTTGTCGCTGTTAATTATCCTGCATTCTTGCTGCAGTGCTAAACCAAAATAAAGAAGCGAGAATTTCATGCCAACTGCTGCTGTCCTATTCTCTGCTCCGACTGCCTGAAGGGCCAAAAGTACTTTTTTTTCCTACCACGGCTACTCAAACGAACAGTTTCAGTGAAAACCAGGTCAATGTACTCTGACTGCCTCTGAGGAGCTGAAACAACAAGATCCTGTTTTTCCTTTTGGTCCCCTGTTAAACACACAGACTTATACAAATTTAGACATATGAGACGTTTTGCTGTTTCTATTCTCAAACAGTACAGCAAACTACACTTCCCCTGCTATGACACCACAGAGTTTTTATAGCGACTCTTTGTGATGTGTGTTGCAGAGATCTTTTGATAGTATGTTCAGTATTTCTTGTCACTTTGACAGTTTTAAAAGGGAAGTTCAGGATTTTTGGCATAAGGCCTCATTTTCCAGTGAGCCAGGATCCTACTTGGAGATAGTTTCAGCATATTTCATTCCGTTATACTAGTTCCAGGAGGTCGCCGATGCTAATGCTAGTGTAAGTCAAGAGGAATCTGCTAGCCTGTCATTAAAACCAATCTTATCCACTCCACAGAACATCCGAGGCAAATCATTTATAACTTCAGACTATTTGTGTAGATGCCGTGTTAACAGAGCAATGTTACAAATAAAACTAACCCGTATTTTGTTACATTTTGATTGTTGCTGCTAAAACACTCTATAAAGTTTTACTTCCTGTATTTGGCAGTGCAGTGATGTCATCTGCTGCTACGTGCATGAATGAATTTGATTAAACAAATATACAGTCAAAACTACAGCCACGTCTGAAAGGCATGAGGGTATGTCGGACTTTGAAGACGATTTCAAACTTTTTTTCATCAAACCGTCACCATATCTAAATGAACCGGAATACACTGACAAAGGTAGTAACACGACCACCATCTTCACTGTTTCCCCCTGTGCCAGCCTAACTGTGCCAAAAATACTAATGCCACACAGAGATCGCATTTGGCAACCCGCAATGGCCGTGTTGGCTTATATAGATATAGATGGCTTATATAGCTTATATATAATGCCATTATCGAACCCGTAAAAATGTATTTTATAATTATTTTTAGGCTAAATATAATTTTTCTAGGAAATGTTGTATTTTCATTCTGTACCCCCCACCCCCCAAACGACCTGTGGAGGTTTTTTTTTTTTTTTTTTCAAATATAGCTTTTAATAAAAATGTTCCATATTCAACCTTTAAATTGATTTAATTTTAAATTTTCTCTTACTGTTAACAAATATGTTTTTGTCACCCACAGTACTGTGTTGTGAAAGAGATAGTAGCATCAATCCAAAAATGTGCAATTAAGAAATTATGCACTATGTATAACACTGTCAAAAGGATTATAATTACAGTGTCTCCCATTACAATTCAAAAAATGGGAACGAGGTGGAAGAGGTGTCATGCGGTAACAATGAATGTTCCTAAAAAATCATTAAAGATTAAGAGCTATTTTTCATCAGCTTGTGCTTCTACATTTCTGACAGCATCCATTTTTGTTTCGTTGTCTACTGGTCTTGTCCATGTCTGTTACTGCCTCATAAGCCATGCAGCACTAAGGTGGATGGGATATGGTTTACAACAGCCATAAAATGACACTCAGGGCACCACTGGAGGGCTTTTCCATGAATCACTGCAACATTAATTTGCATTGACCATCGTAACCTGTGCAAAGCTATTTCAAAGCTTTGCAACAGGGGATGAGCTTGAGAGTGTTTTATATTATGGTTCAGAGAATTAATTCCCTGTTGCAGTTCTCAGTAGAAGAGTCCACAAATATTAATCTGTTGCTCTAGTTCTGTTTCCTTTTCTTTTTTTTGTAATATTTTTTTTCAAGGTGTTGTCATTCTTCCCACTAGTCTACCACTATATTCGTATAGCAATTTTAGTCTTTTACTAAATAATCATACTGCATGATTCATGTCCCCGAGTGATCTTCTGAGTGAAAAGAGGTTAAGCTGCTTAAGCTTTCTTTTTATATCAACACTCTTCCATTATTATAGTTTGGATAAGATGAGAAATACGCCCTGAGTAATCCTGTGAGTAATTAAAACTGTACAGCACAGATTCCTTGGGTGATGTAGTGTGACTTTCAAGTTGCCAAGTAGTGAATTTTCTTATTTAAACATTACTGTAAATGATGATTTAATGAAAAACTGTGTTATTAGAAAGAAAAGCTTTTCTGGAACAGTAGGATTAGATACAAAATCTGTCAGTGCTTTCATGTGGTCCAGTATAAAAGTTCACTGCTGACCTATAACAATGTCACTTCAAATCCTTCACAATAAATGATGAATTTCTATCCTTTTTTTCTCAGAATTTATATTTTCATATAAAAGTCAGGATTAATCATCAGACATCATAGAGGCACCAAGCAGATTCAAGAGATTGACCTGGTTCAGTGGACCAAGCATCTGCATTCTCTCTCTCTCTCTCTCTGTCTCTCTCTCTCTCTCTCTGTCTCTCTCTCTCTCTCTATCTATCTATCTATCTATCTATCTATCTATCTATCTATCTATCTATCTATCTATCTATCTATCTATCTATCTATCTATCTATCTATCTATCTATCTATCTATCTATCCATCCATCCATCCATCCATCGATCCATCCATCCATCCATCCATCCATCCATCCATCCATCCATCCATCCATCCATCCATCCATCCATCCATCCATCCATCCATCCATCCATCCATCCATCCATCCATCCATCCATCCATCTCTATCTATAAAAGAGAAAAAAAGGTAGAGGAAAGGAAAGGTGGCAATAATTATGGCTGCACATGAAACCACTACCACTACAGATGAAACAATGTAAAGTTTGCAACTTAATAATGAAACACATTTCTTGATGTAAGGATGATCATTTCCTTTATATTTGTCTTCATTCCATGGATGTTAAGGATTTAATGCTTGGCTCACTTCCTTTTTCCAAAGTGGTAAAATTTACATAATTTAGAATTATCGTCACTCTGGCTCAATGATCTTCCGGCCCACTTCCTTTTTGAAACGACCATTCTACTGCCCACTCTTTAAAGCTCTCTTTTATTCTGTCATCTTCCCTGCAGACTGACTTTTGCACTGCTTTCACCACCTATGTCTCTTCCTGACGCTTTAAGTCTTATCAGAACTCTCTGCCACCTGCTAATTTGGCTCCTTCACTGCTGATCTCTAGACTCTGGGGGGGTTAAACCCAAACCCCTCCTTTTATTCATATTCCAGCAAGATGATCTATCAGAGTTTAATGGACATGTTTTAAAATGCATCCTTTGAACATCAATGGAATTGTTTAAGTGCTTTTAATTAATCTCTCTTTACTGAAATTGTGTATGATTCAGATGGAGTACGTGGACCACCCTCCAAGTAGCTAGAATACAGGAACTTCTGTCCCAAAGATAATTTTGGAAATCCTAAAGAGGGAAACATGTCCAGAGGTAACGGAGTGTGACAGAGCTGAGACACTGAAGGATTTCCAAATCAAAATGGGCAAAACTGTCATGGTGGTGGTTAAGAAGTGATAGAAGAATGCAGTAGAACATTATGTAGCAGTCTTAAGTGATTTCAGCACTAAGAGGATAGAAAAAAGAAGAAGGAAGAAGGAAGTAGAAGAAATGTGCAAAGTATTGGACACTGGTACCAGTGGACAAAGAAACACTTTGGGTTATAAGCTCCAGAGGAGGAAAGGGACCTTTTTGAAAAGAACACTGCTGAGTGGGCAGTGATAGCTAGATCAGTGTTTCTCAATCCTGCTCCTGAGGAACCACTGCCCTCAAGGTTTTAGATGTTTTCCTACTCCAACACACCTGATTCAGATTAATGGTCTCCTCAAAAAAAAAAAAAAATTCTGGAATGTGCTGCTAGGTGGCTGCAGTTTGTACTAGCTCTCCCTTAGCTTTTGTGTCTTTTTTTTCAAATATAGCTGTCTTTTTTATTGACATTACTTGTCAGATTAGGTTTTTCTGGGAGGATTTTTTATGCTGGTTTTGAAGGCTGTGCAATTCAGGAGATTTTTCCTCATATATTTGGCTTTTTTCACTACTTGTTATGATGTGTATCCATAGCAATGAAAAAATTGTTTACCACCGGGATCAACTGTTAAAACTCTCCCAAATTAGATTTTTAGCGAAATAACACATCAAATTCCAGTGGAGTTAAGGAGAAAGACAAAAGGATGCAGGGCAGGGGTAAGGCAGAGAGAAAAAAATGGTGGAGATTTAAACCGCTTCTTCCAACTGTTGTGATGGGTAATGTGAGATCGCTAGCTAACAAGATGGACGAGCTTGAAGTGCTAACAAGGTCTCAGAAAGAGTACAGAGAATGCAGTATCATGTGTTTCACCGAGACATGGCTGCACGAACACATCCCGGACTGTAATGCGTCTGTACACGGCTTCAAGACGGTTCGTGCAGACCGAAATAAACAGCTCAGTGGGAAGCTAAAGGGAGGCGGAATTGCAGTGCTGGTCAATCAGCGTTGGTACCATCCATGACACGTCACTGTCAAGAAGAAGATCTGCACAAGAGACATTGAACTGTTAACTGTGAGTTTTTGTTATTTACCCAGAGAGTTTGCCTGTGTTATTCTGGTAGCGGTTTATATAATACCAGGTACCACACCCAGAGACAGCCTGTGATGTCATTAGCTCCGTCGTGGCTAAACTACAAACACAGCATCCAAACTCTTTAATAGCGATCTCTGGAGACTTCAATAACGTCTCCCTCTCTGCTACGTTACCATATCCCCCACAGTTTGTCAGCTGCTCCAACAGAGAAAATAAGATGTTGGACTTATTTTATGCAAATACAAAGAATGCATACAGCTCCTCTGCCCTGCCTCCTTTAGGAAGATCAGATCATAATCTGGTTCTTCTCACCTCCACCTACAAGCCCATCGTTCAGCAGCAACCAGTCATTAGGAGGACGATTAAAACCTGGTCTACTGAGGCTGAAGATGCTCTGAGAGGGTGCTTGGAGGCCACAGACTGGAATGTCCTCTGTGAACCTCACGGAGATGACATCAACACCATGACTGAGTGTGTGACAGATTACATAAACTTCTGTGTGGACAACATCGTTCCAACAAGAACAGTGAGGTGCTTCCCCAATAACAAACCCTGGATCACCAGTGACCTGAAAAAGCGGCTGAACATCAAAAAGAAAGCTTTCAGGGATGGAGACAGGGAGTTACTGAAGACCACACAAAAACAACTGAAAACGCAGACTGAGAAGTGCAAGGAGGACTACAGGAAGAAGTTGGAGAGCCAGCTCCAGCAGAACAACGTGAGGGATGTGTGGTCGGGAAAGAAGAAGATCACTGGCTTCAAGTTTAAGGGGGACCAGACTGGTGGAGGTCTGGACAGAGCTAGCGAACTGAAAATGTTCTTCAATAGGTTCAGTTCCCTCCCTGCCGACAACCCAACACACCACACATCCTCCATGAGCCCACAGCTTTCCTGTCCCACCTCCACTCTGTCACCCTGCACCTCAGTCATGGACCTGAACACAGCCTCCTCTCCCTCCACATCAGGACATCCTGAGACCTCTTTTGCCTCCACCTCCAGCCTGACTGTCTCCTGTGACCAGGTCAAGAAACAACTAGAGAAACTGAACCCGAACAAGGCTGCAGGTCCAGATGGTGTCAGTCCCAGAGTTCTCAAGACCTGCTCAGAACTACTATGTCCGGTTCTCCAGCCCCTTTTTAACACCAGCCTGAGACAGAACAGAGTTCCTGTGCTGTGGTAAACATCCTGTCTTGTTCCTGTCCCTAAAAAACCACAACCAGCGAACCAAATGTCTACAGACCAGTTGCCCTGACATCTCACATCATGAAAGTCCTGGAGAGACTCTTACTGGCTCACCTTAACTAGCAAGTGAACACCTTTCAGGACCCATTACAGTTCGCATATCGTAATGGGCTTGGGGTTGAAGACGCCATCATCTTCCTGCTTCAGAGAGCCCACTCTCATCTGGACCAGTCAGGCAGCACTTTGAGGGTCATGTTCTTTGATTTTTCAAGTGCCTTTAATACTATTCAGCCTGCTTTGCTATGTCAGAAGCTCCATAACTTCCAGGTGGATCCCTCCACAACCACTTGGATTTACGACTACCTAACAAACAGACCACAGTTTGTGAGACTGAAAGGTTGTGTGTCTGAGATGGTGGTCAGCAGCACTGGAGCACCACAAGGAACTGTACTCTCACTATTCCTCTTCACACTGTACACCTCAGACTTCCAGTACAACTCTGATCCTGTCATCTGCAGAAATACTCTGATGACTCTGCAGTTGTGGGGTGTATCAGTGATGGACAAGTACAGGGAACTGGTCAATCAGTTTGTGAAATGGTGCGGTAACAATCAGCTCATCTTAAATACCAGCAAGACTAAAGAGATGATTGTTGACTTCAGGAGGAGCAAGAATAAGCAGCATAGTCCTGTCTACATCCTGGAAGAGGAGGTGGAGGTGGTGGAGAACTACAAATACAGATCTGGGCATGAAAAAGTTCCTCCTTTTTCTGCCAGAAGTGGTGGACAAATAGTGCACCATTACTGCACTATCACTAGCTGAATGATTTGTCCCGCAAATACGCCATCACTTACGGTGTCCAAACTTGGCGTGTAGAAACATCCTTGTTCCGGGCATTCATTTATGCTCTGAAATCGTTTCCCCTGGGCACACAGGCGTTTCTCTGTGCGATTGAATTAGCAGACAAGTCGCTGGTAAGGGGCTGGTAAGTGGCTGGCAGTCGGCTGAAAGGGGAACTTTTTCATGCCCAGATGTGTACCTTGGAGTTCAGCTCGACAACAGACTCGACTGGAAATGCAACACAGACTACATCTACAAGAAAGGTCAGACTCTACTTCTTACGGAAGCTGAGATCATTCAACGTCTGCACCAAGATGTTGCAGATCTTCTACAAGTCTGTTGTTGAAAGTGCAATTAGCTTTGCAGCTATCTGCTGGGGCAGCAGCATCAGAATCAGAGACTTGAAGAAACTAAACAAGCTGATCAAGAAAGCTGGTTCTGTGCTGGGGATAACTCTGGAGCAGCTGGAGCTGATCGTTCAAAAGAATGCTGCACAAGCTGATGAAGATGATGGAGGACTCTTCCCATCCTCTCCACAACACTGTGAAGAATCAACAGTGTGTTCAGTGGGAGGCTGCGTCAGGTTCGCTGTAGGACAGAGAGATACAGAAATTCATTCCTGCCAGCAGCCATCACCCTAAAGAACAAGACTGACTGACTTTTTTGTTTGTTAAAAAAAAAAGAAAAAAAGAAAAAAAAGATTGAGCTTTTACCTTCTGGGATGAATAAAGTATTTTTCATTTCATTTCATTTCATTTCATTAAGATCTCTGCAAGCCTTGTTAATTAGCCATTACACTGACCCAGAGACATCTAAAACATAAAGAGCAGTGGATCCTGACCAGGATTCAGAAACACTGAGCTTGACAAGCTACAGATGAATAAATGCAAACAAGGAATTTATCAAGAATAGTGAAGAAGAGCGTTGTATATCATACTGAGGCAGCAACATGCACAACATGAAGCATGAATGCTATGGAATGGCCCTCTGGGACTAGTTGGATCCTCTGTCTCAGTTCTCAAGCTCCTGATGCTGATGAATGTGTGGTGACAGCTGTGTTCTACCACCCATTCTGGGCAGGACGAGCACAGGAAAGAGGCACACACAAGGTTGCACAGCTGCTCCCTCTTTCTGTTGGATACTGACTTCTTTTACTGCAGAGCTCAGCAGCAGCAAAGTTCTGACAAGGACCAGAGGGCGAGAACACACTATACCAGTTTTAAAGTCACTGCATTGGCTTCCGGTGCATTTTATGTGATTCAGGATTTGATTTTAAGGTTATTTTAGTGGTTTACAGTATAAATGTCTTAATGGTCTTGGGCTTTCTTATCTATCTGACTTGCTTTTAAAATATTAACCCTCACAGACCCTGAGGTCTTCTGGTACTGGCCTTTTAATGGGCTATAAGCACAACTCCACTACTTCCTGAACTCAGTAGTGCTCCTCTGTTTCCTATCTTTCATTATTGGACAAACTGATTAATCAAGGTGTGTCTGATCTCAGTTACTATGATGACAATGTCCAGCCACACCTGTATAAACTGATCTACTAACAGCGTGCAAAAAGAGTTCAGTCTTTCAAAGGCGAGATATTCAATTGAGATCTAAATGAGGTAAAAGCTAAAGAGCTTAACTGTCAGCTCCAAGGCCTCCACACAGTAAGGTTTCACACACACAGTCTCTCTCAAACACAGACATTCACATACTTAAGCATACAAGCATAGTGAGCATAAGTATGCACCATGGGCATAAAAACAAACAAGACGCTGTTCATCCCAACACGTCACACATTGCTGCTTTGTCAGGACCCTTGCTGTTAAATTGTGATGCACAGCATCCTTTGGTGTTGTTCCCCAACATGCAGGGTGAACAGTTGGGGTAATTTATAATTTCAGTCCAACCATAATTTTAGATCCCTACCAGGCTATTTATGTTCCTAAGGCATAATGTTTTGTGATTGCTGCAGGGCTCTCAAGTCTCATGCACTGAGCGTGTGACACATGCATTTGAACGACTTCACACGCTCACACGCCACACATGCCATTTCTCATGCTGATAATTATTTTTGCCACATTATGAACGAGCCTACCAGGCTCACTCGGACTGACTGCGTATGAAGCGCCAAAGCGGACAAAAGCTGGACGTACAGACGCGAGTGATACTTAATGAGCTGTGCGGACAAAAGCTGGGCATACAGACGCGCGTGAGACCGAATGACTCGCGCAACACTATATTTACAGTCTATGCGCAACACTGTGACCAGCATGCGAACGTATGACACGCATCTATCTGGTGGCAGTCTGACCATGAAGTCAGGCGCACGAGTTGTCAGGAGCCATAAAAGCAGCAGCCAAATTGAACAAGGTTGCCAACTGAAGACTACAAGCATGGAGGATTTTGCTGCATTTGCATTTATTTGGCTAAAAGTTGCTGAAAGTTGTGCAGACTTGATCAAGTCATTGATCAAGTCAGTTCAGAGTACAGTGACATGCACTTGTCCTTCACGATTAGAAACGTCTTACATGTTAGATGCAACATAAAGGATAGTAATCTGGTAAATGTCCAACCTAAAATATACAAAACTTTAATGCTTTGCTTTGTCAGGAATTCAAAAGCAAATAAAAGAAATGGAAACTTTTTTTCTTTTTTTTTTTAAAAGATGGGGGTATAAATGGCTACAACCCCAACCCTGTCCTTCCACAGGACAGGGGATGGTTCATTCAGATCTACCTTATATACACAATACACCTCGAGTTTCTCTCTGTCTCTGCCCTTTTTCAGCCACACACGTGATTTGATTTCCTCATTCATTCGCAGTCAGCAGGCAAGTTTTGGTGTAGCCTAGCTCTGCCAACTGTAAAAATGGCATGTCCTTACATTAAAGACAAGGTAAGGGATCCTGGAAAAACGGTTTGAGCAAGCTACATTTTGAATAATATGCCTACCCAATACCACGCCTCCAGAGCATGTGTGCACCAATGGTTAACAAGTAGGTTGGTGAAAATACTGATAATAGCCAAGTGGATAGCTTGTTAGCTTGCTAGTAAACAGCTGACAAACCAATTCGCTCACCTCCAACTCCTTCTGCAGTGTAAAACATCCACACTGTAAACGTCAACACCTACATGAATTGATCCACATCTGTTCTTTTTTTTTGGGGGGGGGGGGTTGTTAAGAGCAAACAGCTGCATAGATAACAGCAGCGAGCAGCCATCTTTGTTTTAGAGATGGGCGATACCAAATATTTTTCCTATAGAAACGATTTCATCGATACTGAAACCGATACAGATACCGATACTCTTTGTCCCTTAATAAAAAAATCACATGATTGTACAGTTTGCATTAATATCTTGAATGCCAGGGCAATGTTAAATATAAGTATGTTGTTGTGTTACAGTGTCTTATGGAATAAGACTTGGCAGGGAGAAAAAGGCATTTATTTTTTCTGGTAGACAATGTTTGTTTTCAGATTGGATCTTGTACTATTATTTTGTGCTTTATTTTTAATGGTAAAATTAAACAGAGAAAGGAGAAATTATTCTTATGAAATGATATGAAAGCTGGAAATATGGTGATTAAATCCAAAATCACAAAGGAACATAATAAATCTTTTATACACCCACGAATGAAGATTAATAAAATGTAGTGATAAGAACAAGAAAACATGATTTTGGCTTTTAGACTTGACAGTCTGTAATAGATTCCCAGCTGAGGAAACATCTAAAATAGAACTTCCTTCACAAGTTATTACTACTTATACTGTAAGTGTCCTGCTCAAGGCGTAAATTGCATAACATTCTGAATAAACCAGGTCTAATATTTTTGATATCACAGTGGAACCCCATTCCCTCTGACACTTTACATTTATAAGGTCAATCTGTGATGTTTTAACATTACGTCAGGCAGGTTTTTCAGATGTCTTAGTTCATATATTCCCACCAGTTATAACAAGCTTTTCAGTAATTTCTCTATGATTCAGCAAAAAATCACTTAACTTATTTCTCCTTTTTAATCTTTGTTTGTGAGATACATGTGATATTACCTCACACATATGCACAACATTACATTGCCAATGCTAACATAGCAGTGTGAGTTAATGTTAGCTAATTTTGTTCTTTTCTGATCTTCATTACTATATAGGTCTATCTCTTGCCCATCCACCCAAGCTCTTGTTTTCTTAAAGGTTGAACATGATCAGAGTGCATTCAGACCACCGTTGTGTCATCAGTATTCATTACATCAATGACAAGGAGAAAATTCTGTCCCAGCCTCCTTCTGTCATTCCCCCAGGCCTCAGGGAATCAGCTGAAGGTTAATTTATTTAAATCCCCCATCCACTCATCTCTATTCCATTAAACTCTACTAATAAATCTTTGCTTTGCCATGTAATCTGTTTTCTACTGTCAAAGGCCCAAGCCTTAGCTTCATTTCACACATATGCTTGTGGATGTGCTCTCAACGATAATGTGGCAGCAGATAAGGTCACGTTAAATTCATTCGTCGTCATGTGTGTAACTGTGTGGAGACGTCTGCCCTTTGAAAGCAGCCAAAAAGCCTTGTATAATTAACCTAAGTGCAGCTCATGGTAGGGGGCAATAAAATCAAAAGCCTGAACCCTCTCAGCACCCTGTGCTGCTCTAGTGTCCCAAAGGTCCTGTAAAGCCTAAGCTCACGGTCTGAAACACAATTTCCCATCTGCCCTCTGCGGCATTTTTATCTGGTCATACCTCTCTGGTCATAATAGCAACGATTAGTCTGAGCAACAAGGGGACCTTGGCTATATGGACAAGTGCTGTATCATTATTACAATGTGTCAAGTCAGCGTTACACAGATGCTGTTATGATAATGTCTGTTAAAAAGCTCAGCTGTTGGGTCAATAGTGGGTGAAGCAATTTGCAGCCTGTTGAAGAGAACATGTCACTGGCGCTGATGTGTTTTCTGCGTTAAAGTGCTTTTTCTTTTTAAATGTGAGGCTTGGGGGAGCACAACAGAAACAAGTAAAAAACATACTCCCAAGGACATCAACACTGAGAAGAGAGGGGTGATCATACAATCTGTGATACATGAACACACACGTGTGATGGAGAATTTAGACCAGATGATAAAATACACTGTAGAGCACCATCCGAGGAGTTTATGAAACTGTCACAAAAGATGTATTTACTAGCATTTACCAAAGGCGAATTAGTTTCCACATGACTTTCATTCAGCAGATTCACATCCTCAGAAGTGTATTTGTCTCCCTATCTGTATGAGTTGGAATCATCAACCTGCTATTCCAAAAAACTGCTGTTCATTTTCAGGCTTTTCCAGTCTGGTCTTATCCCATGTTTATACAGTACTAGTCAAAAGTTTGTGCACACTTTTAAATGGTAGAACAATCATACATACGGTATAATATATAACCACCAGTGTGAAATGCAGGTATTATTTATGAAGTATGTCTAGGTAATTTATAGAATGCCTTTAAGTAATGCATTGTCCTATGTACTTGTCTATTTATTGCACATAACACCTTGAAATTATCAAGAGTGACAAGTATGCCTGCTCTCCCCATGTATGCGTGGGCTCTCTCCGGGTACTCCGGCTTCCTCCCACTGTCCAAAGTTATGCGTGTTTGATTAACTGATCAGTCTAAATTGCCCCTAGGAGTGAATGTGAGTGCGAATGGTAGTTTTTCTCTCTGTGCTGGCCATGCGACAGACTGGCGACCTGTCCAGGGTGTACCCCTCACCTGATATTAGCTGCAATAAGCTACAGCAACCCCCACCGTAGGGGAGCACAGTAAAATTGCATGTAACCTTATTACTTAAAACCCTGACCCAACCCAGCACGGCCCATTCAACAGCCCATGTGCTTCCACATAAAACAAAGTCCCTGGCACCACATGCAACTGTACTCTGCCAGTGTGCTTATAACCAATGTATAGAATGCCCAATTTTCACAGTATTTTAGACTTTGATGTCCTGCTTTTGGCATTGTACATATTTGCCAAGACATTTTAAATACTACCAAATTTCAACAACTTTCAATACAAAATGTTGTGATTCTACATATGATATTAATATTAATATCAATATTTCTATTAATATCAATATTAATACAGCCTCGGGCACCACCCTGTCTGATGAATTTAGCTTAAGCTCAGACCCGACATGGGAAAGGCCTGGAAATTGAATTATTAAACTAAAATTTGGATAAATTCAGTCTCAGGTGAGTTCTTGCTGCAACAGACGTTTACCTGCGGAGTTATACACCCAGAAAACTCAAGACACAGATCTGGAATAATCACATTGGGTTTATTCAGCCACAAAGCAGATTCAGCACAACTTTGCAAATTTATAGCACAGTAAGAGTCAGGAAGGAGGAAAAAGCGTGTATCTATAGAAAAAATGAGTTGCACAGCTATCCGAAATCACCTCTGCATAACAGACATGAAAACTTCGATTCGTTGCACCGCTAATTAAATGAGATGAAATTAAGGGAGTCCCTAATGAGAGATGAATTAAACTAATCCTGTAGTGAAGTAAGAATGAGGATTCTACTGGGAGGGGTCTATAATTTGGAGGAGAATTTTAGACTTGGATCGAATGAATAATTAGCTATAATTGATGCGTGACTGCCAAGACACCATCTGAAATCAGAGCGCTGTGAGAGGTCTTACGTGGGTCTGAAGGTTCTCCGACTGGGCGAAACTTCCAGGGCACTTTTCCCGGTAGTGATGTCCTGCGGAGTTCGAGACAGACGGTGGGTAAGCCAGAAAGTCGCTCTCTTCCGGGCGGGACTCCGTCCGGTCCGGGTTGAGGATGGCGTGGTCCAGGGGCGCAGTCACGGGGCCGCAAATAATAATAGTGAGGTTTGTGAAAGGTGGATGGCTTCACCCTCCAGAACTCACAATTTACTCTTAAAGGTTTGGTCCTGATTACCGTTTATCACGTATGGAGATGCCAATAAACGCTGGACCAGAAGGCAAGAGGTGGCCGGTGGATCTCTAGACTTTAAATCTCGCGCGCAGAGAAACAAAAGTCTTGTGGATCAAGACAGAGTTCAGGACCAAACGCGACTTAAGATACGCGTACTTTGGGGTCGCCTGAATTACGGGACACGAAGAAACAAAAGGGAGAAGACGAAAAGCATAAAGAAACTTAAAAACTCAAAAAAACTCTCTCCAGAACTAGTGTTCTGGCATTTGTAGGCCAATTTGGGTGGCCGCCCCCTAAGGTCGTCCACCATTGACAGAGCAGAAATTTCCCGGGGAGATTTTCATTGACCAATGGGAAATTGGTCCGCCAATCACGGTGACCAGGTGGCTTCTACTGTTCCGCCAACAGAGGGCGCTGTTGCCTTACTTTCATCTCATGAAATGAGCAATGCGGTTGGATTATTTGTCTTGATCAGATTTCTGAAAAAGGAATATTATTATTTACCTTCTCACATACAGGTTAAAACTCATTCTTTTTCTTGTGATTTCATGAAGCACAAACACATAACATAGCCGGTTCGGGATCAGGGACAAAAGGAGGATTCCTGTAAAATAAACTTGGATGTTTAGTCAAAACACTTCATTAAATTCCCCCTACTTACTGTTGTTACTCTTTACTTGGGTTTTCCCTTTTCTCCTTTTGGTAAGTTCTAACCGAGTAATAACCATTATCCTAAAATTCATGATTCTGCAGTAAACCTCAATGTCAGAGTTTCCTTAGTTGCAAATATCAAAAGCAAACATATAGTGAGTGATATATGGATATATATATATATATATATATATATATGTAGCCTTGACTGTAATGCGGCATTTCTGTTAACCCATCAACATACAATACAGTGAGATTACATTACCAAATGTTATTTAACTGATAGCAAAACACTCTTTTCATTCTGTGGTCCTGGGGTGGTTCAGAGTGGGGGTTAGGTCTCCAGACTTCCCCCCCATCGGAATGTCCTGAGGTGTGTATTGGCTCCTCCGGGGGTCTGACAACCCCAACCTGGTTGAATGTCAGTTTGATACAGTCCAGTTCCCTTATCACCTTCAGATCGGAATTCAGGGGGATGGTGTAAGTTGCTGTCTGTGACCCAAACAGTGACTTATGTATGTAAATCAATCTTAGCATTGTGGGACCATCTGGTCCGTGTTTTTCTTAGAGTCAGGATCCTGAGGTGCGACATCCTTATCTGTGAATTTAGTGAGACAAGGTGAACTGTTGCAAAGACCCCCACACTCATGGGCCTCGCGTTCCTGGTGGAGACATAAACAGTCATGAATTTTGATCCAGTGGGAGAGGGTCCCTGTCCCAAGGAAAGGGAGGGCGATCACAACATCATCCCCCACTGAGGTGGAATCTGGACCTGGAGGAAGATTTCAGCTGCAAATCCACAAGGCATCACAAGGTGGTCGTCCTCCTGAGAATTGGGGACCATCTCTCAGCTTCTAAATGGTGTCTTGTCAGTGTACTCATAGGTGATACCTCATCTACTACTTTACTAAATAACGTGTGATAAATGTTCTATAGCATGCATTACTAGACTAATTCCTACGTGTCTCTAATCTTTCCACGATCGTGGATAGCTACATGAAAAATAGAATACATTTTCTATACTACTTGAATAGAGGAAGAGAGGGGCAGGTGTAGTGAGGGGTTTTTCCTCCTGAGACGGTCAGGGAGAAGGAAGCCGAGGGAAAAAGGGGGAGGAGAGAAATACTCAGGGAGAGAAAGCTTCACCTCTGTGCCACTCCAGCCTAGAGTTAGCTGCAGTGGAGAGAGGTTTCAGAACCATTTCCTCCTTCATGCCTCTAAATCGTTCCAGTCTACCAAGTCTACCGGGTTCTGAGCCTCATTTCCCTCTCTACACCTCAGAACACGGAAGGCGGTGTCCCGGCATTGGCGCACTTCACCCTTAAGCTGTTTTGTGCGCCTGAAGTAGAAATATGCCACGCCGAATGTGATCAAATAGCCCAATGCAACCATGGTGGCCAAAACTGTGTCTGCTGTGGACCACGAATATGACAGAGACTGGACTGGCACCTGTTTGCGCGTTGCGATTTCCTGCAGGACATCTGACACCGGACCTACGTCAATCGTCTTACTCCCCTCGTACTGGACCTGGGCGACGGTCTCCTCGGTTAGCTTCAGTGCGTGGTTTTGGAAGAAATCGGAAATTTCTACTTCCGCGTGGTACTGCTCGGGGTTAAGATGATAAAGCGCTAAGTCTCCCACATGCAGAATGGCACCTTCTGGCACTGTGATCCAGAGGGTGTGATTCGGGAGCTCCAGCCTACTCGACGTGTCGTGCTGGTCATAGTTGATGGTGGCGAAGGACACAGGGGTGTTTACCAGCCACCTGGCCCCGACGATCTCGGCTCGCGTGGAAGACACTTGATACTTAGGAGTCAAGGTAGTCGGACACTGGGACTCTCGCCCGAGCTTCTTGAGTCCACAGAGTCCACTCGTATCATCCCGGATGAAAGGTTTGCTGGGGCACAAGTAGTGAATGTCTCGGGTGAGGGTACACATTTTCAGATTGGGCGTGAGCTGTAAATCAGGGTTGCTGTCATGGTAGGCGATGACTGGTGGGGTGTGGACTTCTACATGTGTGTCGCCCTGCCATACCCCCACATTAACGACATTTCTCAACCTGTAAATGTTTTCTGGGGTCACTATTGGTAGGTTCATAAGAAAACCCACCTCCTGGGCCGCGGGATCTACATGGATGGGAACCGCACTGCCCAGTGTGAAGGCCAGGTGTACCTGCAACGGCGTTACCATGCCTCCTGTGGCCGTGGTGAGGATCTGCTGGACTAGTGCGAACGACACCAGAAATGGAGGGATGCGACCTATGGCCAGAGCGTCCAGGGACGAGCTCACGTCTCGGTTAAAGTCAGACATAAGCATAGTCAGCCATTGTATGTAGGTAGCCTCCACTGATAATACGTGGAGCAAGGTGTCAACGGCGGCTGTCGTTCTCAGCAGGGTCTCACTGTGAGAATTTACCACCACGATTGTGTCCTGTAATGTTTTACCCACCGTTGCTAGCTGTTCGGTTTGCAGTTTTATTTGCTGTTGGATTACTGGTATCTCGTTCTGTAGCTCGTTCATGTGGCGTTTAATGGACGCCACGTTGACAGCGTTTACAGAAGAGACTCCCAGGCTGAACAGTGATCCCAATGCGGCGGCTGCCGTTAGCAGCCCCCCAATAAATCGTTTCTCCCTTCTGTTCACCCCACTCAGCTCCGTCTGAGTGACCGTGAACTTCTGGAGTTGTTGCAGCAGATGCGTAAGGTCCGCTGCAGAGTGTTGGATCACCTCCATGCTCCAACGCGTGCCGGCCCACGAGGTCAATTTGAGGGCAGGGGGAGCGGCGCGCTTGCACACCAAGTCCGGATCAAATCTCACAAACACCTTCTGCGTATGCAGACGGCAGTCGGTGATCAGCAGTCCGGCTTGTTCGACCAGAGCAATTCCTGATGCTGGTCCAGCTTCAAGAATCTCTGGCTTGGTCGTACTGAGTGCAGCTCCAAAGATCATCATCGACAGTAACAGGGTCATCCTGAGGGGGCACAGACAGACAGGGTTTAGACGTTTGAAGTTCATGTCAAAATCGGGGGTTGACTGCTAACAGGTCAACACATACACGCACCCCCACTGGGGCCAACTAGCCCTTCTCGCTACTGTGTTACGACTGTTTGCGTGTCTTAGTCTATCTGAACAAACAAAGAAAAAGGGTCGTTCTATCACCAGAACGATACAAGTTTTACAAGGTCACAGAGAACAGAGAAACCAAAAATTTAGCTCAAATTCCCACACTTACACAAACTTTTACAGTGGAGTTCTCAGTCGCTATTCTCAGCACACTTCCAACCACACCCAGTCACTGGAGAGTTCTGCTCTCCCTCCTCTTTATGGTTTACCTAATTTATAAATTCACAGGGACCTGCTTGTCCCCGACTTGTCCCATGGGGGAGGTTTTGTGTGGCTTGATCTGGTTCCGGTGAACCCATTTGGTCACGGAACCTTTCTGTCCTCGGTTCATCTTAATTTGATACACCACAGATGACAATTTGTCTGTGATCAGATGAGGTCCGGTCCAGCGTGGGAGGAGCTTCCGAGCCAGCTTGAGGGATTTCTGGCTCGTGCCTTGGGCATAATCGTAATACCAGACTTTGTCTCCCACCTGGAGCTCGTCCTGTGAAGCCTGTCTGTCATAATAGGACTTCTGTCCCTCCACTGACTTCTCCAGCCGCTTCTGAGCAAAGGCAAAGGTCGCTTGGAGATGTTTGGTCAGTTGGTCAATGTACTGATGTGTGGTGAAAGCAGTCACTACACTCATTTCACCAGGCTGGTAAAGAAGGTGCAGTGGCAGTGTCATTCTTCGCCCTGTCATCATTTCAAAGGGGGAGACACCAGTTGCGGCATGGGGAGTCGCTCTTATTGCCATCAGCACCAGGGGGAGTTTTATATCCCAGTCTCTCTGGTTGGCATGGACGTATTTCCGTAGCATTTCTACCACGGTTCGGTTTGCCCTTTCCACCTTGCCGGAAGACTCAGGGTGGTAGCTGATGTGAAACTTTGATTTCACACCTAGATCTGCCCAGAGTTTTTTCATCACCTCAGCGGTGAAGTGGGTTCCTCTGTCCGAGTCTATGCTCGAGGGCAGCCCAAACCTGGAAAATACGTGGTTCATTAGCAGGCACGCGGTTGAGTCTGCAGTGTCGTTTGGACTCGGCAGACACTCAATCCACTTGGTGAAAGCGCACGTGACTGTGAGAAAGTACCTGTTCCCCCGCGTTGAGCGGGTTAGCGGTCCGACCCAGTCTATCTGGATGTTTGACCATGGATAGCATATCCCTCTTTTCTGTAAGGGAGCTCTGTGAATAGGGTTCGCTGGCTGAAACTGGCAGCAGACCAGGCACCCTTTTATGTAGTCTGTCACATCGTTTATCATTTTTGGCCAATACACCACCTGTTTTAGTGCGTCCAGTGTTGCTTTGACACCTCTGTGTCCTGCAGCTGGGGAGTTGTGTGCGTACTGGAGGAAGACCCCCCTCTGGCGCAGAGGCACCACAAACGCAGGCTGTGAAAGTGCGTCGGCGACATAAACCAGGATGCCCTTAACCAGCTGCAGGGATGCGCGCACTGCAAACAGGTCCTGCAGCCCAGGCACTTCCGTGAGGTCTGCAGGGGAGGGTGGGCTGGGGTCAGGTTGAGACAGGAAGGCTGTCAGCCAGGCCGTGCAGGGGTCGCGCGCCTGGAGGTCAACGAGGTCAGCGTCTGTGAACATCGGAGCTGCAGACACTGCACCGGCAGCAGGGGTCACGGTCGGGTCACGAGCAGTCGACCGTGACCTTGTGAGTACAGCAACCTGAGGTTGGGCCGGGATGTCTGAGTCTGGAAGGAGGGGGCGGGGTTCAAAGGTCCAGGGAATGCCCTGGACGGCCCCAAGTTTAGCAAGGGAGTCAGCGTGGTCGTTAAGCTCCTTGTCCTGCCCAGGCAGGCGAGAGTGACCCCTGACCTTCTTCCAGTACACCTGCAGATCGTGAGAGTCAATTAGTTGGTCACATTCAAGAAACAGGTCTCTGTGTTTCACAGGTTTGTTGCTGGACGTGCGAAAGCCATTACGCTTCCACAGAGCCAGGTGGCAGGAGAAACTGAGGCGTGCGTAGTTCGAATCAGTACATATCACAAGCTGTTTCACACCGCTGGATACAGCCAGCTGTAGCGTGATCAAAATTGCTGCAATTTCTGCAAACTGTGATGATTTAGGTCCCAAGTTATAGCACTTGGGCGCCAGCGGGTCGTCATTCAACCATACCACGCCCGCTCCAGATGCGAGGTTCAGCTGGTGATGAAAGGAGCAGCCATCAACATATGCTGTCACCATGCCCTCACATATGTTTGAGTCGTAGTAGTGATGATGTGGAGTAGTCAGCAGAAGGGGAGGTGGAGCTGACATGGGTGGGACCAGGGAGGGGGCCTCAGTGCAGTTCTGACAGGCCGCCAGGTCTGTCCCCAGTGGGTTCTTTTTGTCTTTCGCATAGCGGACTTCAATGTCAAAACTCTGGAGCGCCATTAGCCAGGAGGCCACTCTGGCGTTGGTGACAGTCCCCTCTCTCAGCCTTTGGCTGTTCAGGAACACCATGGGCTGATGGTTTGTCTCCAAGATGACCTTTTGACCTACAAGGTAGTTGGAGAAATGTTTTACTGCCCAAACTGCTGCTAGCAGCGCTTTCTCACAGTCTGAATATTTCAGTTCAGGTGTACTCAGTGTTTTGCTGGCATACGCCACCACCCTCCTGTCTGAGTCGTACATCTGGTACAGTCCAGCGCTCAGACAGTGCTCCGAAAAACCCACTTCCAGGTGGAAGACTTTTTCAGGATTTGCATAGACGAGACATGGTGCTTTACACAGCTGGTCCTGCAGTGTAGACATGGCCTGTGACTGAGCTGGTTCCCACACAAAAGGCACATCCTTTTTCAGCAGGTCTGTCAGTGGCTTAGCTATGTCAGAATAGTTTTCAATGAATTGCCTGGAATAATTACAGATTCCTAGGAAACTTCTTAGCTCTGAGATATTGGTGGGTTGTTTCAGGTTCAACAGCCCCTGAGCCCTGCATGCTTGCGGTCGTACACCGTCAGAGCCTACCAGCAGGCCAACATAGTTCACCTCCTTTCGGCACCACTGACACTTAGAGAGGGAGACCTTGGCTCCTGCAGCTGCGAGCTGTCCCAGAACATGATCTATCTCAGTCAGGTGCGCAGACAAAGTTTTGCTTCTCAGCAAGATGTCATCCACAAAAATGATATTCCCTCTCTCTAGTGCATCGGGACAGGCTTTACGCAGGAAAATAGCAAACTCAGAGGGAGAATTCTTCAGTCCAAACGGCATTCTGTTAAACGTGTACATGGAGCCGCTAAAAGTGAATGCTAATTTATGCTGATCAGCCGGATGCACAGGTATGTTCCAGAACCCGGACGCAATGTCCAGCGTGGAGAAAAACTTTGCATCCCTGACCTTAGGTAGTTCCTGTTCAATCTGGGTCATAGGCCACCTGGACAACGCTACCTGCTGGTTCAGCTTCCTGTAATCTATGGTCAGGCGCCATTTACCATTTGGCTTCAGGACTGGCCACACGGGGGCAGAGTAGGCACTGTTACATGGTCTGATGATGCCTTTAGTCAGAAGGCTTTGTATGGTCTCCTGAATTGGTCCGTAGGATGCCAGTGGGATTTTGTATTGTCTCACATAAGTAGGCGGGGCCCCTGCTAGGGTGGGGATTTTGGTCGTATGTATGTCTGTGAGACCACAGTCCAGTGAGTCGAGAGATAAGAAGTCTCTGTATTTTAGCAGTACCTGTCTCAGCATTTCCCTTTCTTCATCTGAGGTTAAAGCGTCAGCTTGTTTTACCACCTCATCAATCTTTGTCAGGACGTCTGCAGGGGGTTGGTCCTGTGTGTCAGTCTGAGAGTGTGCCTTGTCAGCGGCTGCGCTGAGATTTAGCACGTCTGCCGTGTGCAAGGTCATCTCGTGACCTTGGCTGTAGTCGATCCGTGTCACGGAGTCAGGGTCAAGGTCACACACTGAAAACAGAGCAATCGCCTGTGATGGTTTGGTATACATTACGGATGCAGGGTACGGGTCAGGTGACAGAGATGTGGGAATTCTCCCCAGAATTGGAATGTTAAGGTCAAAGTCATGGAAGTTGGAGCTAATGAACCAACCCAGAGGTGTACCCTTAGGGATTATCACCTCATCAGCTGTGCTATTTGTTACAGACAGGAAAGTAGCTCTTGCCTCTAGCATTAGCATGGGAGTGGCCTGCAGAGAGAGACCAAGTTCCCAGAATAGCGGACCTGGTTGAAACAGAACCTGGTTGTGCGTTACCATCTGTCCTGATTTAATGCTCACACGCAGAGGCGCGTCCATGAGTCGACCTGGGATAGTCACCGGGTCAGCGGTGATCACCTGACATGCCTCGGGGATGATTTGGCCTGATTTGAGGTTGTCATGTTTGGTGGGCATAGAGCTTTCCCCGGGGGACGTCAGGGACCACAACACGTCGTTAATCGTGTCCACCTGCACACCTAACCTCACCAGCAGGTCTCCTCCAATTTGGACTGCATGGTGTAGATCAGAGATGACCAGAAAATTGTGAGTCAAATTCCTATTGTTCCACTTCACCTTAAGTGAGCAGACTTTTGTGGCCTTGAGGATCGTGGTTGGACTGGGGTCGGAGGGGTACCTCGTGTTCACCTCCGCACAGGTCAGGTCAAGTTCAGCCTGAAGAGACCTAAACAGGTCTTGGCTTATGGCTGATCTGTCTGCCCATAAGGCTAGGTGTACGTCGTTGACTAGGTGACCTTGAAGTTCAAGGTTTCCCAGCACCTTTGGGCAATAATGTGGTGCAGGTAACGGCTGGATAAAACACAAAAAGGTGTCACGGTCAGTAAAGTCCGTCCTGGTCTCACCTGTCAGGTTGTTAACCGTCAGAGCGTTCGATGCAGGTGAGGTCTGTTCAGTCAGCTGAGCTGTGTGGGTGGTCTCAGCCCCCTGTTGTGGGCTGAGGGTCACCGTGTCTATAACGCAGCAGTCCACGCTGTTTCTCTCCAGGCATGGAAGAGGCAGCGGTTTCCTGACCTGAGCCCAGAGGTTCAGCTTCTGAAAGTCCAGAATCGGTTCGAACCGGTTGAGCAGATCCTGGCCTACCAAAAAGGGAATGTCATTTATAGGTGAGATGTACACAGGGTGCAAAAATTTCACTGGTCCAATCTGGAGCTGGATCAGAGCTCTGGTCACCAGTGTGGTGCTTGAGTCTGCATAAGGTCGGATTTCCAGCTCACATGATTGCAGCTTCAGCTTCTTACCGGCCTGGTAAGCTGCGGTTTTCAGTTTCTGAAACAGGGCATCAGAGATAAGGGTTAAGTCTGAACCTGTGTCTAGCAAGGCCTCATGGTTAATCAGCTCTTCCAAGTTCATGGACAGATAGAATTTCTTTGCAAGTCCACGTTCAGTTAATTTACACAGAAACTGCTGCACAGGGGGTCTGCCAGAGATTTTCCTGATGTCAGCGTTTTCATATGCTAACATGGGATCTGAGTCTATTACCAGAACTGCAGAGGGGTTTGATTCTCCCCCCTCTGGGGATGAATCGGTACCTGCTTCTGATGCATCATCAGCCTGATGCTCAGTGGCAGGATTTACAGATAATTCGTCATTTTCTACCTGTGGAGTTTCAGCTGGGCTGGGAGACCTCGTCTGCTCCTGAAAAACTCCAATGGCTAGCACATCTGGATCCTTTTTCCTGGGCTTTTGTGTGAGTCTCTGAAGGAGAACCTTCAGGTTCTCAAGGTCGTCGGGGTCGAGCAGTCCTGTCCTCCTACTCTGCTTGGTTTCCTCGTCAGTTGTTTTCCGTCGGTTAGGGTTCTGAGTTTCCACAGCATATGGAGGAGGCGGAGACTGGTCTGTCTCAGGGGGTCCTCCTCTGGGCGGACCCCTGTGACCATCTCCCTGATACCTAGGCTGGAACTGTCTGTGATGCTGTGAGGGGAACTTTCTTCTCACTGCTGGACCCGTGGGGTCTCGGTGTGAGAAGTTGCGGTCCCTATCAGGCCATCTAGCCTGGGCTACGTCTGGTCTGCGGCCGAACCTAGAGGAGTTCTGCTGTCTGTCGTACCGCTCTGGTCGGTTGTTATAGTACCGGTCGGGTGGGGGTCGAGTCGGTGCCGTCTCCAGCTCGAGGGACACCGGTTTCGAGTCTAGCTGGAGAACCTCTGGGTCAGCAGACCTTTGGGCAGACAATTTATGCTTCTGAAAAGCTAGTGCTGCCCATTCTCTTAGCTGTCTGATGGAGGAAGTTGCCGGGTTCCCCAGCACGCCCAAGTGTCGGCTGGTGGCAACATTAAGGTTAGTCATGAAGATCTGACGGAAGACAACTTCCTCCTCCATGTTCTGGTAATTCTGTGCTCCAAAGAATGCTTGTCTCAGCCTATAATAGTATTCTTGTGGCGGTTCGTTTCGTCCCTGCCTAATTAGCATTGCTGCTGCTAGTCCAGTCTGGGGCAGGTCACTGGAAAATTCCAGTTCTAGCGCCTGGCAAAATTGGGTGTAGTCAGTCATCACTGAGTCAGGCTGCCTGTCCAGAAACTTACTGACCTCTCGGCTGGAGGTCAGCTTAATGAGGTAAATTCTGTCTGACACTGAAGCATTAGGATATTTTCTGAGGTGGAATTCAATATCCTTAAGGTAACTGCGGGTGTCGTGGCTGCCGTCAGCTTGGGGAGAGAAACGGTTAACATTCCTCGCAATCTTAGCAAGTTCTGTGTCCGAGGGGCCCAATTCACTCTGAATAGATGTGGGTCTCAGTCTGAATGAGCTCATGTCTCTATTCTCACCTGTAAATGGGTTATGCGGGCTTAAAGCGTCCCGCGGTGCAGGAGTGCTTGCTATTCCCAGGTTGGGAGGTAAACCTTTCGGTTCCTGTCTCTCAACCTTCTTTGGCTGGGGCGTGCGTGTAGCATCAAGCTCCTCTTTGACCTGCTTCAGCTCATCAGTCAGAGCATTTACCTGGATTTCTGCCTCGTCGAGGTCAGCTCCTGAAGCTCTCAGCTGGCTCTCTAGATGCTGAATCCTACTTCGTTTCTGCTCTAGTTCGGTTTCGTAAGTGCAAATTTCTGCTTCAAGCCCTTCAATTTTCTGCACTGCGTCTCTGAGTGGGGCTACGGTTTCATTTTTTGCTTTCACGGCCTCATTTAGCTTGGTCTGGGTATCTATCAGTTCATCGCTAACATCCTGAAGCTGGCTTGTGAGGTTCTTAGTGGCAGTTTCTAACACTAAGTTCTCCTGCTGTCTGTCTGCCGCCTGAGCTGTCATCTCCTCTGACCTTTCTCTCTCGTCTCTAACAGCTTTCTCTGCAGCTTCTACCTGGAGTTGCAAGGCAACCTTCTCATCCTTTAACAGAAGCACCCTCTGCTGTAAAGTTCCAAACCTGTGATGGGCCTGGCTAATGAGATTATGGGCGTGTTTGAGCTGTCCGAACAGGATAGCTGCGAATTTAGCTAAGGTGGTGGTCAGTGACCTGTCCTTAGGCACCTTAGCTTTCACCTCTTCCATTAGACCCTGTAGGGTATTCTGGAGGTCAGAGGCTTCAGTATTCAAAACTGTAGTCATGTAACCTGGTACAGCTTCCTCTGCCAGTGTTGTTAAAATCAACTCCTCTAGGCCCAGCGTTTCGCTCGGCGGGGAGCCGGCGTTGGAATGCGCCATCCTAGAGCTGATGCTTCCAACTAGTTAACAACCTGTTAGCAACAAAAACACAAATCCCCTTTACTATGAAGCAGTTATAACTACAATGAGGCACAGAGCCTAAACAGCAGAATATAACAATTAACAACAATGAAACCTGGATCCTGCTAGTACTGTACCACGTTTTGCTAGTGACAGTACTGTTCTTCCCAGGGGTCAGTATAAGGTAAGAGCATACGGCTGGTATGTCAAATTACCTGTGGGACTCGGCTGTTGGCACTTTACAAAATTTTAGATTTATACAAACAAAAGAGATTATTATTAACCAAACAGAAAAACTCTTTCCCTACTAGTTACTAAGCTATGTGTTGCAACAATCAACAAGGGAGGTTATCATATATCAAAGCAGGATAATTCCTGTGGGAGCCTCAGCCGATGAGGTCCTTGTGGCCCTCACATAAACAACCTGTAAATCTGTATGTACTGGATTAATTCCACATAAATTTCACACAGCAAAACAACAACAAATCAGCCAAGTTTGGCACCTTGGTCTTACACAGCTTGAAAGGGAAAAACAATCCACTAAATAAATGAATTAAGGTATTCGAGTATAAGTATATTTTCAGAGTACAAGGGTTAAATGAGTCAATATATTGAAGATATCACTTGAAACATTAAAGCCGTTTAATGGCATGTATGAAGCAATCTTCAGTGACTGTTTCACCTGTTATATTTTCCTACAAGCAAAAACAGGAGATTTTGGATAAGTTTCCCAAGTTGCTGCACTGTGCAGTCTTACAAAGAGTCAGTACAGCCGCGTCAGGGAGGCAGATTGTGAGGTTCGAACTGATCAAAAACTGCAATGACACAAATCGCCAGGAGATGGTGTCAATGTAACCAGATACACAGAGGGGTGTTTCCCACAACAACCACCAACATGCGTCACCAGCTCCGTCACAATGGACGAGCTTAGGACCGCCCCCTGGGTTTCCCCAGCCGGCGCAGTCCTCTAACCTCAGTTAGGATTTGACCGCTGGGAGCTTCGTAGCTCTCCGCGTTCTTCACCCCGTCCACTGATGCACCTCCGTTTTACACAGTCACCCGTCCTACGGTTTCAGCGGCTCGGCTCGGCTGCTTTCCAGCGCCTGTGTCGAGCTTCGCGCGCGCGCCTGGGCGCGCGCAGCCAATGGTCTCTGCGCTGTGCTGCGCGGACAGTCAGATCTGTGCGTTCCGTTGCACAGGTATTGGTCACACCAACGTGTTCACTACTTGTCCCCTTTTAAGCACGATAACCCGGTTTCCACCGGAGTCTTCGCCTCTTATTAAAACACCAAAACCACCGTTTAAGCTTCAGGTCTCCGCGCGCCCGCGGAGGAAACCTTAGATGTTTCCACAGGGATCAACAACAGCCTTCCAGGCTTTCAAACACTCAGCCAAATTTCCTTTTTCAGGATTTTAACTCAGTTTCTGCCCAATCAAGCGCCACTGCAGGCACACTCTGCAGGGCTGCAATTAAACTCCTACCGGCTTCTCCCCTTCGGAGAAACGCGGCTCGCTGCGGTGAAAGGTAGCTAGTCTTTCTCGCACCGAATGGAGGTGAGCCCAGACCCGACTTAACCCGGCACACTCGGATTTAAAGCGGTCTGTGACTCGCGAGATTGGATTTTCAGTGGCACACTCACTAAATCGTCTCGCCAGGCCTTATTTCAGCGCATCCGCGCTGTTGCATGCAAATTCATTCAACTCACTTACGAATAGACGGAGAATAGGCTACACCTTTTCCGCTCCGCTCCACAACATTAATTGTTCGCTTATGAACCTCAGCACTGCTTTCATTTAGTGCACATATCGATCATGAGCCGATATGTGCGAATTTACTGGGTGATAAAGACAGGTAAATCGGTCTTGCAGCCTCACGCGGACGCACCATAATATGTTGTGATTCTACATATGATATTAATATTAATATCAATATTTCTATTAATATCAATATTAATACAGCCTCGGGCACCACCCTGTCTGATGAATTTAGCTTAAGCTCAGACCCGACATGGGAAAGGCCTGGAAATTGAATTATTAAACTAAAATTTGGATAAATTCAGTCTCAGGTGAGTTCTTGCTGCAACAGACGTTTACCTGCGGAGTTATACACCCAGAAAACTCAAGACACAGATCTGGAATAATCACATTGGGTTTATTCAGCCACAAAGCAGATTCAGCACAACTTTGCAAATTTATAGCACAGTAAGAGTCAGGAAGGAGGAAAAAGCGTGTATCTATAGAAAAAATGAGTTGCACAGCTATCCGAAATCACCTCTGCATAACAGACATGAAAACTTCGATTCGTTGCACCGCTAATTAAATGAGATGAAATTAAGGGAGTCCCTAATGAGAGATGAATTAAACTAATCCTGTAGTGAAGTAAGAATGAGG
Organism: Atherinomorus stipes; assembly: GCA_023101725.1. Classification (NCBI taxonomy): domain Eukaryota; kingdom Metazoa; phylum Chordata; class Actinopteri; order Atheriniformes; family Atherinidae; genus Atherinomorus; species Atherinomorus stipes. Next base: position 132,579 of record JALJCO010001757.1, on the reverse strand, counting down.
ATTCTACTGGGAGGGGTCTATAATTTGGAGGAGAATTTTAGACTTGGATCGAATGAATAATTAGCTATAATTGATGCGTGACTGCCAAGACACCATCTGAAATCAGAGCGCTGTGAGAGGTCTTACGTGGGTCTGAAGGTTCTCCGACTGGGCGAAACTTCCAGGGCACTTTTCCCGGTAGTGATGTCCTGCGGAGTTCGAGACAGACGGTGGGTAAGCCAGAAAGTCGCTCTCTTCCGGGCGGGACTCCGTCCGGTCCGGGTTGAGGATGGCGTGGTCCAGGGGCGCAGTCACGGGGCCGCAAATAATAATAGTGAGGTTTGTGAAAGGTGGATGGCTTCACCCTCCAGAACTCACAATTTACTCTTAAAGGTTTGGTCCTGATTACCGTTTATCACGTATGGAGATGCCAATAAACGCTGGACCAGAAGGCAAGAGGTGGCCGGTGGATCTCTAGACTTTAAATCTCGCGCGCAGAGAAACAAAAGTCTTGTGGATCAAGACAGAGTTCAGGACCAAACGCGACTTAAGATACGCGTACTTTGGGGTCGCCTGAATTACGGGACACGAAGAAACAAAAGGGAGAAGACGAAAAGCATAAAGAAACTTACAAACTCAAAAAAAACCCTCTCCAGAACTAGTGTTCTGGCATTTGTAGGCCAATTTGGGTGGCCGCCCCCTAAGGTCGTCCACCATTGACAGAGCAGAAATTTCCCGGGGAGATTTTCATTGACCAATGGGAAATTGGTCCGCCAATCACGGTGACCAGGTGGCTTCTACTGTTCCGCCAACAGAGGGCGCTGTTGCCTTACTTTCATCTCATGAAATGAGCAATGCGGTTGGATTATCTGTCTTGATCAGATTTCTGAAAAAGGAATATTATTATTTACCTTCTCACATACAGGTTAAAACTCATTCTTTTTCTTGTGATTTCATGAAGCACAAACACATAACATAGCCGGTTCGGGATCAGGGACAAAAGGAGGATTCCTGTAAAATAAACTTGGATGTTTAGTCAAAACACTTCATTAAATTCCCCCTACTTACTGTTGTTACTCTTTACTTGGGTTTTCCCTTTTCTCCTTTTGGTAAGTTCTAACCGAGTAATAACCATTATCCTAAAATTCATGATTCTGCAGTAAACCTCAATGTCAGAGTTTCCTTAGTTGCAAATATCAAAAGCAAACATATAGTGAGTGATATATGGATATATATATATATATATATATATATGTAGCCTTGACTGTAATGCGGCATTTCTGTTAACCCATCAACATACAATACAGTGAGATTACATTACCAAATGTTATTTAACTGATAGCAAAACACTCTTTTCATTCTGTGGTCCTGGGGTGGTTCAGAGTGGGGGTTAGGTCTCCAGACTTCCCCCCCATCGGAATGTCCTGAGGTGTGTATTGGCTCCTCCGGGGGTCTGACAACCCCAACCTGGTTGAATGTCAGTTTGATACAGTCCAGTTCCCTTATCACCTTCAGATCGGAATTCAGGGGGATGGTGTAAGTTGCTGTCTGTGACCCAAACAGTGACTTATGTATGTAAATCAATCTTAGCATTGTGGGACCATCTGGTCCGTGTTTTTCTTAGAGTCAGGATCCTGAGGTGCGACATCCTTATCTGTGAATTTAGTGAGACAAGGTGAACTGTTGCAAAGACCCCCACACTCATGGGCCTCGCGTTCCTGGTGGAGACATAAACAGTCATGAATTTTGATCCAGTGGGAGAGGGTCCCTGTCCCAAGGAAAGGGAGGGCGATCACAACAAAAACATTAGCCTGGTAGACCAGCCTGACTTTTGCCATGTGTGAAATACATGGCAAGTCAGTCTGGGTTCCCTCCGTTGAAGACTGATTTCCAATTTGCAACAAGAGGCAGGACAAACAGGAACAAATTGAACTGGAGAGAACCAATCAGAAACATGGAGGTGATGCAAATGTCTTTTGGAGGAAAGCCCTCAGAGCAACAAGTTCTTGCATGTTTAAGGACACATGCAGCTTGTTTTAAATATTTATGTCGTTGTTCCTCTGTGGCCGCCATTCTGACTGTTTATGTTTAGGGAACTGAGTCACTGAAAAAGATGTATCGTAAAGTCCCTCCTCCCACACTGTTATTGGTCCGGTCAATTTTTTACCGGAGTGGACATCACTTTCTAGTGGAGGGAACCCAGACTGACTTGCCGTGTATCTCATAATTCATACATGGAGTTAGTCAGACTGGTGTATGCATTTCTGTATTGTCTTCCTTAAAATAAATTAAAAGAAAAGAAAAATATAGCCAGGCTGGTGTAACAGGCTAACAAAAAATATCTGGTGGGTCTGGAAGAGGGACTATGTAAGAGGGACTATGTAACTTGGCATATTTTCTCAGCAATGCATCTCCCTGTTGATGGCTAATGCGGTATCCATCTTGTATCCATCTTGCATCATGAGCTGTACTGTGAGCTCTCTTTAAAGCAGGGGTCGGCAACCCGCGGCTCCGGAGCCGCATGCGGCTCTTTAGTCCCTCTGTATCGGCTCCCTGGCATTGGAAAATGAATTAATGACTATTCTACTTAAGTGTATTGTATTTTGGTTGGTTCACTTTAATAATGTGATTCTAAAATACCAAGACAAATGTCCCCTTGAGAGACAAAGTTTCTTATCTTATTCTAAATTTGAAGATTATGATGATCCCTCTGAGGGATTCATGTACAGTGGCGCACTTTTCCCGAGTTCTCCGAGCACTGCAAATGCAGCACGTGAAATAAAATCCAACTCAACTATAAAAATAAAGAAATAATTTATATTTTACTATTTTGCAAAGCAGCCCATTGAGTGTCAGGTGCAACAAGCAGGTAACTGCAGTGAAACGTCGAGTAACTGTCCAGCATGCTACGATGCGTCTCACAAACCTTTACGCAGCCAATCAGTGTTAATAACTGTACTTCATGCTCACGTGCTGCTATTGTGCAGCATAGCATGATACAGCCCTATTGAATCAGCAATCACGGAATTAAACATTAAAAACGGAATTAATTACAAACAAAGAATATCACTGAGTGTGGACGTGCCGCGGAGCGCTGAACTTTCCTCCTGGCGCACTATCCCACGAACGCCTCAGAGCGGAGCGTCTCTGTTGCGCTGTTGCTGCAGTTACGGCATTTAAAGTGAATAATAAACGAGCAAAAGCTTATTTGTCCACTCCGACCCTGTCATGCTGCGCTTTGATCGCTTCTCCAGCAGGTAGGCCGACGATAGAGAAGAAAAGTGTCTGATACAAAGTTCACTAACAGTCCAAACACACCTGATTGAAATTAGATGGTTCTCCAACAGCTTGATTTCAACTTCTACACCAGCTTTCCAGTGAGGATTGTGTAGAAAAATGGCCAAGTGTGTTTCAGGGAAACATCTAAAACCTGCAGAGAGGTCTGGAGTTTCTGATCCCTGAGTTGGTGCATCAGAAATTATTTTCATACCACAGAAGTCGCAGTCTGCTGCTATTTTATTTGTCTCCTGTATGAAGTTTTCAATACTCAAAAGTTACAACAGTGCAGCAGCAACATGTGTGTCCAGCAGGGTTGCCATTGTTTTGTTTTAATTTTTTTTTATAGTATGTGTAGACATATAGGTATGTGAGTGGGGGTGGGTGTGTGGGTTTGGGCGTGGGTTTGGGTGCGTGTGTGTGTGTGAGAGAGAGAGAGAGAGAGAGAGAGAGAGAGAGAGACTACATGAGTGTTACATCCTGGGAAATGGCAAAAGACGGGAGATAAGTCAGATAAGATAATAAAGAAAACATTAAAAATAAAAACTACTTATAGTAGTCTGGACACTTCATCGACTTCAATTTCCTGCATTTTTTAAAAATCTTCCTGCCATCACAGTAAAAAACCATGTATTCTGTGTTGTTAGCATCTTAATTAAGAGAGAATTTAAGAAAAGCAGTGATGAATGTTTACTGTATTCTACTTTTTTCCTATTGTAGGCAGATGCATGACTTATTTTCTTTTGTGTATATGAATCTAAACATGTCATCAACATCAGAAATTATTACTTTTTGCCTTGAAGTTGTCCAGAGGGCCGAAAATTTGCAAAGTGGTTCTCCCACCAGCATCTTAACTTATTAAAGCAACCTTTACCAATCTTGCATTTCAGAAAGCACAGCAAGATAATTTGAATATAAACAGTCCCGCCTCACTTCTAAGACACACCCCCTTATTCCCTCTGCCTCCCAATGCAGAATCAAAGGTCTGACAGGCAGGTCCGTTGGACAATCCTAGAGGTGCACCCCACTTCAAGGATTGGTTGGAGTTTTCATTGAATATTTAGAGATTGGAATAATATTTTATATTGATTAATGGTGGGTCTGTCTTGTATTTCAGAGTTCCATTACCTCATTCATAGCATTTTACCCTGTTAGAAAAATAGTGTAAGAATGCAACATCGGTAAAGGTTGCTTTAAAGTCAGGAGCAAATTACAAACTATGTAGATATGTAGTACAAACATAAATAAAATCAAAACTGGGTTATGGGTCAGCTGGTGTTGGTGTTGAGGTACTGGCTGTGGCTTAGGCCACTTGTCAAAGCTGCAGGTGATGTTGGGGCAGAGACAGTTGCAGGGAGGTTTGCAGAAGCAATGAAGGAGTTGGACAAAGATGCCTTAAAGACAAAGATGCCTTGCTGGATAATCTGGCCAAGAGGGAGGAGATAAAGCAAAAAGAGAAGTGGTCCCAGGACCGAGCCCTGTGGGACACCACACCGAAGATCTCCCCGCTCAGACACCATATCATTGACTGCCACACTGAAGCTCCTACAAGCTAGGTAGGAAGTAAACCACTCCAACACTGGACCTGTCATTCCCACCCAATCCCGCAGCCGATTTATCATGATGGTGTGGTCGACCGTATCAAAGGCTGATGATACTTGGTGACTAACTAGCCCTGCATACACAACAGCATTACTGTTTAGTCACTAAACATTCACCATCTATAATCATGTCCAGTGGCTGAGTCACCTGGAGATGTTGTCTGTTTGAGGGAACCACATCCAGTCCTTTTGGCTGGACCTACTCCAGCCAGTTTGGCTGTTAGTTTTCCAGTAGCAACTTGGTATTTTTTGAGATTTCTCTCTACATTGTTTTGAAATCCATACTGGTGAGTGGCCATCAGCTTGGACATCTCCTGGTAGAACTTCTCATTTCAGAATGCTTCATCTCGCACCCTTTGGATACGAGTGTCACCCACCAGGCAAAGAACATCTGCAGCACCTTGTTTGACAAGTCATTTGGGATGGTTTTTGCACAGCCATTTACTACAGTGATGACTACTGACAAAATAAAAGAGCGCGTCTTCCCTAATCATTAACCTGCAGTAGACGACATCTTTTTGGTCCGACTCAGGCTACATCTACACTAAGTGGTTAATGCTATACGGGGACGTTTAACCCCCTGTCTTATCTGCATCCACACAGTCGTTTATGAATCATTTAAGGCTTGGCACAAGCAAAATAATGACCGCCCATTTGCACTTACTGAGCATGCACCACATCACAGGCATACGCATGTGTCTGACATCAGCATGTAAAGAGGAAGTTCATTTCACTTTTTACTCAGACTAGCGAAGGAATGGCTGCGCAGAGAAAAAGAGATTTTTTTGTTTGGACTGACGATGAAGCGTTGTTGTTAAGAGTAACAAATGACTATAAAACTTCAATGTCAAACAAAATGTCAACTGAGTGCCTCCATCTTCGCTTTGGTTCAGGCTACTTTCCTGTGGTGCGTTTTGTCGTCAGTTTGTAGCGGGTTTTAGTATTTTAACTTTCTTTCACTGAACAGTGAAGTTATCCATACTAGGCTGTTTATCTGCCGGCTTGCTATTTACACAACTCCCTTACCCAGCTAAAAAACAGGAGAATGAGGGACTCTTAGGCCCAATCCCAATTCTCTTTTTTACCTCGGCCCCTTACCCCTTCCCCTTGGCCCTTATCACTTAAAATGAAGCTTTGAGGGGTAGGGCTTAAAGTCAACCACTACAAACTGGGACACCCCTTTAACAATCACTTATGTCATCAGTGATCCCGCCGGCATGTGTGTAAGCAGATGTGTGCTGCGCTGTCTAGAGAAATCAAGCCGTCTACAGCTGTGGATTAACATTAAAAAGCAAATTTGATTTGTGCATGACATCCCTGCTTGTGTTACATCCCACAGATGACCTCCATGTAAACGCAGACCAGCAGCGACGTTGCTGAAGTTTTTATTGATCATCTATCACTGTAGAGTATCGGGGCTGCCTACAGAGCACCGCTGGTTTTCAGCCTGATAACTTTTATGTAACTGAAGCGTCAATGTAGTGCTAGCATTTTTTTTTCATGCGCATTTTACAAATAAAATGACCGTTAAACATTCAAACAACGTTAAACTAGACAATAAAAAGGTTTTCATACTTTTTAAACTTAATCTATGGAGAACGTCTTTATATTTGTGGATGTTAACGGACTCATCTTGCCAGGGATTTTCATACCCTTCCATTTGAAGTGTGCTCCCGAAAAAATCTTCATTTGAAGGGGCCTACCACTTAGCCTTCCCCCTCTGTCCTAACAGGTATTGAGACACCCCACCCTTACACATGAACATGCAAAACAGAGGGGAAGGGCTAAAGGGGTAGGGCCAAGGGGTGAAATGGGATTCACTCTTAAACATCGGGTAAATGTGGACAAAAGGGCGTATCATGCACGTTTAAGCACTTACACGGCCTAGTGTAGACGTAGCCTCAGGTTGCTTGGATCTCGCTTGAGCAGATGCTAAAAACTTATCTACTTGGCCTGGGAAACCCTTTGTGGGAAATTCTGCAAACCAAGTTCATTAGAGTCTAACTAAGTGGACAAATGGCTGAGGAAGGAAGGAAGGAAGGAAGGAAGGAAGGAAGGAAGGAAGAAAGAAAGAAAAAAAGAAACAAGCAAACAAAGAAACAAAGAAGGAAAGAAAGGGAAAACTACTGCGCTAAATTTTGTATATCTTAAACTGCAGTCACTGCAATAAGATCAAAATCAGTGTAAGTCTTATCATTAGCTATTAATGTGCTACTTTTTTATAATTTCACTGTTAAATGAAAGGAGCTATTAGTTATCAACACTGCACTTTCAGAAGGTTTGATCATACCCTTTGATTATATGAAAGTGTGGAAAACTACAATGTTTGAATATGTTTGAATAGACAAACTGGTTTACTTCAGAAAGTTGACTCGGTAAATGGACCATACTTACAGCGATTTTTTTTTTTTTTTTTTTTGTCACTTTAACTACTCAAAGTGCTTTTACACTGCAGGTCACATTTACCCATTTACACACACATATACATAACCTCTGAAGAGTTATCTATGGAGTCTTTCCCTCTCACACACATTGATGAACATTTGGGGTTCAGTATCTTGCCCAAGGATACTTCAACATGTAATCTGGGGAAGTTGGAATCAAACCACCAATCTGCCAGTTGACAGACGACTGCTCTTCTCCTGAGCCACAGCCACACCAAGTCAGATCTAGTATAAAGATTTTCAGTCCATACATTTCTATTTCTCTGTCAGGCACTGTTGGATTGATGGATTGTTGTGAGAGGTAGAAGGATGATAATTGGAATGATTCAAATTTCGGGGAGATGTTGGTTTCATTACAAATATGTGGGAATTTAATATTTTCCAAGGTGGCAGACTGATTCCAGGTGGCTGACAGGCAGGTGGGTCAACACACAAGCAATATGCTTAATGCAGAAGACGGATACAGAGACAGACGGACAGTTTCAAAGACGGAGCAATACCACTGGGAACTGTGGGGTCAGTGTTGAGCTGTATTACTGACATGCGACCAGCGAAAGGAAAAAAACATCGAAGAAGAGGGGAAACGGTAGGGAAAAAGCAGGGAAGGAAGGAGAAAACAAGAACTGTGCGGTTTGGGCTTTAGAAGAAAGTCTGTGAGAGTGTGTCGACGTGTTGGGTTGTTGGAAACAACTTTATAGTGTTGCATTTTTGGCCACTGACTGTAGTTTGAAACTGACATGGAGTCAAGGAAGTGAATTCCGCTCCACTCCACTGCTGACTAGTAGATGAACTGCCTCAACAACCATGGCCAGCTAAAACGCAGAAGGTGGTGACACATGGCAACATTTGAAACAGATGTTGCTAGGGAACGTAAATTAGCCTTATCCGGACACGCCGATCATCCATGAGGAATCTTGGAAACAAAGGACACTAAATTAGACCTTTGGCATCAACAACAACCTGCCAATTAGTAGAGGATAGGGCCATCAAAGTTTTTCAAAAATCAAATTCAAGCTAATTTCAAATAAACAATGACTTCCTCATAGTCCCACACTATACACGATTTGCATTTGAAAATTATAACCATGATGATGGGATTTTACAAGTAAAGAAACTCTTTCTGTTGATTTTGCAGGATGTTCACTCTTTTGAATGCAATTCTCCCCTTCTTCACTTGGGTGTCTGGGAAGCTAGCTAAGATATTTCTATGTTTCTTTAATCACTAGTTTGAAGTGAGAGAGCTGGAAAATGTTTCTGTCTACAACTATGTATTGAATCAAAATGTCAATAGAGTAGAATTCTGAGATGTTTTTGTTATGTTTGTAGGCCAATGTTACAAATATTTGATAAAACTCTACATGCCCTCTGAAAGCAGCTGTTGAATGGCAAACTTGCTGTTTTCTTTTTCCTCGGTTATTGTCTTAAATTTTTTATGTTATAAATACTTTATCACACTATGAAATTTAGACCATGTTTCCACAGACTTTGATGTCTTATTAAGTAAGTGCTCAATTAGTAAGTGTTGCAGGCACACAAACTGGGATTCAGACTATATGGCTTTAAATCATGAAATTAAAAGTCACTTTGTGATGGGAATCATTAATGTTTATAATACTATGGGGAATTGCCTTTCTGATTTCATAAATTATACTTTTTTTTTTTTTTTTTCAATAAAACGTCTTCTCGGTCACAGTGCATGCTTTGATTAACAATTTCCTCTGTGTCCACCAGCCTCAAATCACCACTCAGTACTATTGCTATATGACCACCCTGTAGAATGCTACCATCTCTTATACTACTGTTGTTTAAACTTGTCTTTACCACAGTAATAATCCCTGTCTGTAGCATTTCACCACTCTGAGCTCTCCATGGAATTTCTCTTTAATCAGGCAGGAAACACAATGAGCTTAACTGCTTTTTTCTGTTTTTTGTTTTTTTCCCAAATGAATGTGACGATTATGTATGATGAAATCTAAATCAGGATGAATTATAACCCCTGAGCACTGACACAGGGGGAGAGCTTTAGAGCCAAAAGCCTTTTTTTTCAGAAGAAGAGGCTTTCTTCTTTAAAGCTATTCCAGTTTGCAGTTAGTGAATAAGCTTGGGGAAAAGGCTAACCAGATGGCTGCTTGTCATTCACTTTGAGTTTTTGAGCTTTCAGCTCTGCAAACCCATCAGGCATGCACTGGCATTCTTAGTTGAAGTCTGGTGGATTTTAACACAATCACTGTGTTTGATAACTTTTGACATAAAAATACAAAATTAAGGATGATGAACCATTTGTTAATTACATTGTGCACATGCATAGAAAATAAACCATAATTTAAATCACATGTAAATGTCACACCTATTTATGGATGATGAAGGTAAACATGAGTGTTAACTGTTAATGGTTGTTGCTCTGTATTGGACCTGTGATAGATTGGTGACCTGTCCAGGCTACCCTGCCTCTCATCTCGTAAGAGCTGGGGCAGGCTCCAACCTTCCCGTGATCCTGCATTGGAATAAGCAGGTGAAGGAAATGGTTTCTTTGAAACAGCAAAAGAGGGGGTGTGATGGTGTGGGGTCAGCTAAATTGGTGACACTGTTAGCAATTTATTCAACACTGAAGGCGCATTTACCAGCATTACTACAATAGTATTATACCACATGCCATCCTGGTTTGCGCTCATTGGGATCAGGATTTGCTTTTCCAAGAGGACACTGACTCAAAACGCACCGTGAGACAATGACAGGGCTATCTGACTAAAAGGAAAGAAAATGAGTGGCTGATCAGATTACCTGGCCCCCACAGTTACCCAACATAAACCAAAATGAATTGGTTTGTAATGAGTTGGAGCACACAGTGAAAGAAAAGCAGCCAGCAAGTTCTCAAAAAAATCTGGAAACCATTTCACGGCTGTTGGAGCAACACTCCTGATGATTACCTCATGAAGCTGCCTAGGAAAACGTCATGCGTGTGCAAGTTATCAAAGCAAAGGAGAGTAGTTTGCTTTTGTGTTAAAATATATTCTCTGTTTTTATTGTTTTATACAAAATATAGCAATGCATCTACTGTCTCATGTTCCAGTCATGAAGGAATTGAGGGTGAGTTTGGTTTTGTTTGGCTGCTTGCTTTGACATCCATACGGTCTGAAACCATGGAGACGACACTTCAAGTGTCATTTAGGCAATAAATCCATGACTGTGAAGCCTTAAGTGTTAGGTTGCTCCCTTATAAGATCTTTTCCTGGATATAGATGCTTCTCTAGGAGAGTGTGTTAAAGTTATTTTGAGACATAGTTCAGGGGGGTATTCCAGAAAGCGGGTTATGTGGTGAACTCTGAGTATGTTAACCCTAAAATGAGGGAAACTCAGGGAAGGGTATCTGAAAGTTGGAGTCAATCACCATGGTAACAGACATAACCTGCTATCTAGCAGGCTATTGTGGTGGCGCAACCCTTCTGGTAGCTAATCAGAAGTGCTGCTCGTTTAGGGATAATGATAAGAGAAGCTAATGTTGTCTTATGAGTCAGAGTACAGACCTGAATTATGGATTCAGCAGCGTGGTGTTTGTAGTCAGGCACCTCGTTGGTCAGCCTGCTAGCAGTGGCTGAGCTGAGATGATGCAGCGGTGAAGAATCACAGACGCGTCGCTTAAGGTTACACGTTTATTACAATATAACTGGTAAGATACGGCAGAGGACTGTGTCGTCGAATCCTGTACGTGTCTCAGCGGTCAGTAGTGAAGTTCTGCCTGCTCAGCTGTCTGTCGTCTTCCGGACCCACCCTTTCTGTGCCTCTCTCCCTGTTTCTGTGATGCTTAAAAGGTCCCTCTGTGTCAAACCCCTCCCCTCCTGTCTGATATGCAGCCTTCTGTCTGTGAATTCCACGTCAGCCGATCTTGAATCTTGGTTCATAACTTGTCACGTCGCCCTAACTTTATCAGTTGCCTTGTCCTTGTCATAATCTTAACAGTATATATCTATAGAGTCAGACCGTCTGCCCCGACACTATCTTTAAGAAACCCTAAGTTTCTATCAGTCTTCTCACACCTGCAGCAACTGTCAGATATCGATTGTTCGTACTAATGTGATTCCAGAGGTTTATAAGAAGAACTAACACACAAAATGATAAATATAGTCAATGGACTTTTCAACACTTAAACATTAATGATGTAATTTCTTCATAATTATGTCATCAAATGGCACCGTTTTGCAGTAAGTTGGACCCTCCACCCGTATATACTGTATGTGACGTGTCATGGTGTAGACAAGATGATGTATCATCAAGATATGTTGCGCTGTGATACTTTTAAATTTTCTTTTTTGAATTTACAAAAGACAATGTAAAAGAATTGCAGCGCAGCGTAAAAATATGTATTTTTGTAAATGGGATTTTACTTTCTAACATTGGTAACAGAACATTTTAGAAAGACAGCGGTGTGTGGAGTCATCAAGAAATTCCTCACACACGTCTCAGATTATAATTCCATAAATGTGTGATGGTGGAGATCTTGTCAACCTCTCAATTCCAGTAGATGCGTTTATCAGCCAGTATGGAATAAAAGTCAAAGATGCCCAATCATGTTAGTACAATACAAAACCTTCTAAAAGATGTCTTTAAACTTAACTTTCACTTTTCTCTGTGCATGTTTTTGCCCAGTGGGACTAAATTTAAGTAAAATTAATATTCAATTTATCTGCTAATATTTTAATCCAAGTTAGATATTTGACCAGCAGACCAGTGGATTCCCACTTCCACAGTGACTTAGACAGCAGTTTTCTTCCATGATGCTCTCATCAGCAATGCTGTTTATCTGTCTGTTTGTCTGTCTGTCTGCCTGTCTGTCCTTTTCTTTCTTTCTTTCTTTCTTTCTTTCTTTCTTTCTTTCTTTCTTTCTTTCTTTCTTTCTTTCTTTCTTTCTTTCTTTCTTTCTTTCTTTCTTTCTTTCTAACCAAATACCTCTTTGTATTGCCCTATGCTTGACTAACACCTTCCTCCAATCAGATGAAATAACTAGCTTTTTGCTAGTGGTTGCCATGGTGAATCCAGGTATCGGGGCTCCATTGATGATGGCTTTTCCTGTAGTTCCAACTCTGGGTAAAGACACTCAGAGTTGATGAAACCAACTCAAAGAAGCTTTAGAACTGAGAACTCAGAGTTGCTCAGTTCAGGGTAACTTAGCCCAGAGTTTCTTTTCAGACTCAGAGTTTGTTGAACCTCCTACTTGGAATACCCCCATGATCCGCGTTTCCCAATCCTGGTCCTCAAATACCTCTGCCTGGCACGTTTTAGGGGCAGATTAATTGAACTGTTTATCAAGTTCTTTGCAAGCCAGCTGATTAATCATTCAGCAGATAATCAAGAATAGAGGAGTACATTACAGTGATAAAAACAACAACAACAACAAAACAGACATAATTATTGCGATGGCTAAATATCTTGCAGCTAGTAACGAGTATTTTCAGAAGTAGTATTTCAGGTATATGGTTAATTGCCAGTATTGGACATGATTTTCAGTGCAACTCTAATATTACTTCTGTTCATGAATTATATGATAGCATAATGCAACCCATTATAAATACAGATGCCTTTTCATTTATGGTTGTACATAGGAGAAGAATCATTTGCTGTCTTGTTTCACATACCCTGGATTTTAAAACGTTAAAGTAAAGTATCAAGTCATTTCATGACAACTCAACAGAAGAGAATATGAGCCATTTTAAAGTCACTCTGAAACAATTTGAAGTAAAGCACACAGCATGCTCTGTGGTGAACGGAAACCACTGCAAGACAAACAGATGGTTTTCCTTTCTGAATGCTTGTGCATTTGGTCTTAAGATTCTTTCTTAAAATATTCATCTTGCCAGCACTTGAGCGCAAACAATTTACTTTATACTGTATATCAACCGAAAATTAAGACAGTCAGTTGAGTACACTGCTAAAAATGGTGTCCAAAACCCAGTTGCATCCCGCTGCTGCTGGAGTGAACACATCTGCTGAACAAAGAGATTACAGATTTGGAATTTCTGCTTCTTGTGCCCTCAGTACTCCCATATCCTTTCCTCCATGTGGAAGAGTGTAGCCTTCTTTGAGCTAACCTCTATTCTTCCTTGTCATCATGAGTCATACATAGAAATAGAGTGATGCAAATTCAATATGGAAGCTGAAACAAAACTTAAGCTTGTTATGGATGCTCCACTGCTTATACTGTTTCTTAATTTGAAAGAGGAGATAGATATGGGTAGCGATTGATAATGACATGTCTATAAATGTGGCACTGCTCAGAACAACTTATAATGCCCTTTACACTTCATTTATTCAATCTGATCAAGTTCAATTGTACCTCTATGACACCAACAAAAGAACTGTCTCAAGATGCTGCAGAACCTAGAGGCTTGTTACTGTTCCCCTGTGTTATGTCCTTGATGAATTTATCATTTTCCAAATATATAAAATTTTGTCCTTTCAATGGCTTAAACATTTCTCGTTTGAGAATAACAAATATTATTTGTTATTGATCAATATTATCATTGATTCTTTTACAATTTATCCACGTTTGCAGCCGTGCATTAATATTAGAAATTCAGAAATTGTATCAGAGACAAATTCTTCAGAAGTATTTTCAAAAACATGGTCTAACCAATTATACATCCTATTATATACATGGATGTACTCTGAGTGCAGTCATGTTTTGAGCTTATGGATGACTGTTGAATGTGGTCACAGTCAAAGGTAATATAAGACCAAGATAATCTATTTATGGTTTCATGTTGTATTGTGTCTGTCATCCAAGATATTACCAAGAAACTGAGCTGAACAGGATTTTATTAGAAAGTAATCGGATTCTTGAGAAACAACTGGGTCCAATATATATAATCTTGGAAAATCAATGGATATTGTTCAGTTTTAGGCCAAAAGAATTAAAGTGAAAACTGACATGAGCCATTCATTCAGCTCAAAGATCTTTCAATAGTGTCTCTGATTTAACTGTGGAAAATTCACTCTTATTTTATAACTGTCTTTGCAGAAGACTTTTTAGCAAAGTACAAACCCCAATTGCAATTAAGTTGGGACGTTGTGTGGAATGTAAATAAAAACAGAATACAATGATTTGCAAATCCTCTTCAGCCAATATTCCATTGAATACATGACAAACACAAGATATTTAATTTTCAAACTGATAAACTTTATTGTTTGTGTGCAAATATTTGCTCATTTGGAAATATTTGCCTGCAACACGTTCCAATAAAGCTGGGACAGAGGTACGTTTACCACTGTGTTACATCACCTTTCCTTCTAACAACTCTTAATTAGCATTTGGGAACTGAGGACAGTCATTGTTGAAGTTTTGTAGGTGGAATTATTTCCTATTCTTGCTTGATGAATGACTTTAGTTGTTCAGCAGTCTGGGGTTTCTGTTGTCATATTTTGCGCTTCATAATGTGCCACAAATTTGGAATGGGCAACATTTCACCAATACTTCAAGTAGCATGAACGAACGAGTACTATTGTCCGGTGGGTTCAGAGTTTTGCGGATTGTGATTTGTTGTTGTCTGGGTAACTCGCTGATCTTGTCAGCTAGGCAGCGGGGGCCTGTAGAGTGTGAAGAGTGCCCCAATAACGGAGAGCTAAATCTTAACTCACATAACAACAGTTAGTCTTTAGTCAATTATTTAGTTAATAATCCTAAAGACAAAATGAACCCAGTGATACTACTTTGTTCAATAAATACAGTATGTCATTGTAGTCCTAAATGTTTCCTTGAGTTTTTTGCCATCCCTCCACACCATCACTCGCCTCCTTGTTTTATGCTTCTGGTGTTAAAAGTATTGGCACACCAAGTGAAAAGCCAAGTTAATATTTGACAGTAGATGCTTCACATGCCCTGTATGCTGAGCCAGCTACTGCAAAGCCAAATCAGTCAAACACCTTTTTATTAATCTGCAAGGGTCATCTGTCGCATCTGTTTGTTTTATGACCAGCTTGATTTTTACAGTCTTGCATCTGTGACCTTCACTCATGTCACATCTTTTAGCTGGACAGTCTGTGCTATGAATAGAACAATGGCTCGTTCCTGTGGTTGACTTATCTATCAGTAGCTACCCTCGACTACAAATTCTGAGATCTCATGACGGGGTTTTATGGGCACACCTCCAGATATGGCAAAGTAGCTGCTGGTGACAGGAAGCTAATTCTGGAGCCGTCACCAGGCTTGAGTGCGCCAGAACTGAGTCACATGAATATGATCCATGGCACGCAAGTGGAAAATAAGCTACCAGCCTGTAGATTAACATGTGTGGCTGCACTGGACCCTGAACCCTTAACTGTGACCGACTGTGACTTACAGTCTTAGAGACCGATATACCTTTTTCAAAAAGCAAAACTGTCATTTGCTTCGTTAACCACTGCCTGGATATCTTTGCTCAGTACACACAAATCAGCTTGTACATGTGATGACAAAAAGGTCACAGCTGACTGAGTTTAATTTCAGGCTCTTTATTAAAGGTCACAACCTCTGGGTTGACTTTGATGGGCATTCAGGCCATTTACTGATGAAAGATGACTGGAAAAGTGTTAATTTAATGCCCTGTTTTAAAAATATGAGACTGTAATAAAGTGGCATGTCTTTACGGTTGGAGAATTTGAAGATGAATCTTTTACTTGTGAAATGATGAATATATGTATACAGCATCAACTGATAAAGTGAATGAATTACTGTTTTTTGAGCCAGTACATCAATAAATGCTTGAAATGTCTTGTGTACACAAACACTGGTTCCGGTATATGTTAAACTAAACCCCAGAGTGGATTATAATAAACACAGAAGGGCATAGAACCTGTGTTGAATTTAAAAAGTGAACAGAACATCAGCTGTCCTCTGCTCAGGTGGAAATTACATCATCGGGTACAGTACTGTACATGTATTGTTAACGCCAAGTCTGAGCTTCACCTTTGCAAATACAAGCTCCTTTGGGATGAGAAGAAACTGAAAAAAAGCTTGATTGACTTTGCTTTTCAAAGAATAGATCAGTTTCCACACACTGTTCAATATTTTCATTACAGGTTTGGGGTCCTGAAGCTAATTTTGGTTGACAGCTCTTCCCTCACTGCAACCTAATAATTATAAAACATATAATTATTTCTGAGCCCACATTACCATCAGAATTTATGGAGTGATTGAACTGAGACTGAATTGATTCGTGGTGTATATTTATGAGGATTACCATTCCATAAAACGTGCTTCATCTCATATTTTCTCTAGTGCAGAAAAGTCATAGTTGATACTTTAATTCAAATTATTCCAGTCCTTCATATATTTATTGTCTAAGTAGTGAAATCTCGCTGTATGGACAAATATGCATTTTTTTAATAAGAAATTGTTCAAAATGAATGTCTAAACTCTAGTGATGTGTAAATACAGATGCGGGCATGAAAAAGTTCCCCTTTCTGCCAACTACCAGCCACTTACCAGCGACTTGTCTGCTAATTCAGTCGCACAGAGAAACGCCTGTGTGCCCAGGGGGAATGATTTCAGAGCATAAATGAATGCCCAGAACAAGGACGTTTCCACACGCCAAGTTTGGACACCGTGCGTGATGACGTATTCGCGGGACAAATCGTTCAGCCAGTGATAGTGCAGTCATAGTGCACTATTATTGTACCACTTCTGGCAGAAAAAGGTAGAACTTTTTCATGCCCGCATCTGTAAAGCCTGGTCCAAACTACACGAATTTAGCCCGATTTTGGCCCGACGGAGGCGTCGCAGACAGTCGCTCACTGTCGTGCACGATTCTGCGTCGTCGGGTCGCAGAACGTCGTGTCTTCGCTCCGTGTAATGTGACACAATCAGCGATTGGCGATTTGGCGTCTGCGACGCTCCACGACCACGATGCAGAAAGACTGGCGTGTCAGAATTTTTGGGTTTTGTCCGTGTAGTGTGACACGTCCCACGACATGTCCCCTCATATTGACCAATAGGAGGACAGTGTGCCTTTCGCCTCTACCAGAGTGACGCTCAGGTGCGCAGGTACACAAACAACAGTGGAGGAAAGGAAGAGAGACGCAGTCCCGCTCCGGTGGAGCGGGGGAGAGATTTATGGAGCTGTGGCATCAGTTTACTCCAGAAAAAAGAAAAGAAAAGCAAGACTGGGTGTGCCATATTTATTTTCAACAGTGTTAAACCTCCACGAACATTCAAAAGGGTGCATCTCTCTTGAATAAAACATTACTTTATTAACTCGAAACATAACCATACGATATGTGTGTTATATCAGTAATAGTAATAGTCAACAGTAGTTTACAGCAGGTCCAAACGTGCACGAATGTGACGCTCTCAAATAAATCAATGACAAAATCACAGAAAAATCACTTTGTTTAAATAAAAACACCGCAACATAACAGACATTGCGCTCAATGAGATGAGCAAATATGACACCCATGCGCGTACTCGTGCACTCAGCCGTAAATATCCACATTACGCGTGATCATCAAAGCTAATTAACCATCTGAACACACCTACTGGATGCAGAATAGACACAGCGATGCTGCTGTGCACTGCGCAGCTCTCAGTTTATCATGCGTGTGTGATTTCATGTGGTTGCCATGGTTACCAGCGTGCGCTCTGAACTGATGGAGTTTAGTGAATGACGTGAGGACGCACCCGTATGCGTTCGTATACAACACACTTTATTTCACTTTATGGCAGTTTTTTAAATGTAGCGTCACTGGGTCGACTGGACTTTGCTCTCGTGGCAGCAGACTGTGGTCAGCCTGATGGTTTTGGCTCCGCTTGGCACTGGGTGCCTGCGTGCGGTGCGTGATGCACCTGGTGGAAGCAACGGCGCCGATCAGAGCCCAGTTTCTCTCTTTCAAAGCTGTTTTTCAAAGATGAGCAGCGAGTCTTTCTGTGCGCATCGTGGATTTAATCCTGTTTAGTTACAACTGAAAACCTCCTCGACAGAACAACTGGAACAGGCAGAATACACAAAACAGTTCATGTTGGTCACAATAATGGAGGGAACTGATGTCTCCGTCCACTTTCCATTTCATAAGTGACCCAAACAGTCAATTCAGAGACTCCAAACCAAGTGACTGATTGACAGCTGCTTATCCCGCCTCCCGTTTCGTGTTGTCTTTTGCGACACCCCGCGACGATCAGACGGTTGTCTGTCTGGTGCAATCCTTGTAGTGTGACCACTCGCGAGTAACACGACACCGTACGATTTTATGACACAATTTCTGTTAATGTGACATATGACCATCGTGAACGACGGAAAAAGTCGTGTAGTTTGATCCTGGCTTAAGTTGCGTTTTTTATTTGAATGAATATTTTATGTTTTTCAGATAAATAAACTTTTTTTTTTCTTTGCTGACGAACACATTTGTAATTCCACCTTGCGACCTTTAAAATGAAATCTTTAGCCACAATTGTGCACCACTTTCTCGCTTATAATTATGTTCACAGTTTACAGCGAGGCTTTAATGGTTTGCTTATATATTTATAAAGTTAATATACAGGGAAGGGAAAATATTTAACAAGAAAAATCTACAGTAGAGGATATGATGTAGCCCAATTTCTGCTGTGGGCTCGCCGCCTGAGCGAGACGAGGAGGAAAGACTCCCTTGCCGACGGGTTGATGGCGTTAGGCACCGATTCTATCAGACTCGACATCCCGAGAGTCATGTCTACTGCAGCGGAGTGTGTCGGGCTCCCTCAGCACCCCTCCCTCTGCCCCCGAAGCCAGTGCTGGACCAGATCTACCATATGGGCAATCTGGGCAAATCATTGCTACAGAAATACATCGAGTGAAGCATTTCTCTGTTATAGTCGACTCTACCCCTGACATGGACCAGCTAACTTTTGTGTTTCGATTTGTGAATGAGAAAGGGGAAGTGGTAGAGCGATTCCTTTGTAACTGCTGTGGACAGGCCTATGAAAATGCATCAAACATGTCAGGGAAATATAATGGATTGCAAGCTCAACTCAAGAAAAACAATCCACTAATGCATTACATTCCTTGTGCAGAACATTCTTTGAACTTGGTTGGTGTGAACGGTGTTGAAAATAGCTGTCGGGGAGCAAGTCAGTTCTTTGACCTCCTTCAAGCACTATATGCATT
Organism: Atherinomorus stipes; assembly: GCA_023101725.1. Classification (NCBI taxonomy): domain Eukaryota; kingdom Metazoa; phylum Chordata; class Actinopteri; order Atheriniformes; family Atherinidae; genus Atherinomorus; species Atherinomorus stipes. The sequence continues at coordinate 113,175 of JALJCO010001757.1, read as the reverse complement.
TTGCGCTGCTTCCACCCACTGATGGAATGAGGTGTTCACTGCCGACATCTCACTGACGCTAAAACACCTCTCCTCTACAAGAAGGAGCTGCCGAGGAGACTCCACAAGAGCTCTTTGTGAAAATTATGCTAAAATAGCAAGGGCCTTACAGATGCTAGCCTCAGACAACGAAGAGCGACAGGACACAAGGCGGGAGGCGGCTGTGCTGTGTAACAAGCTTGGCTCCTGACGCCTTAGGTCTACAAGCAGTGCATAATGCACATGGTGAGAGTGACTGTACACAAACTTTGTTTTAATCTCTTTAAACAAACATTTATGTTACTCTGTTAACAGCCTATTGTCTAAATGATCGAACTGTCAGAGCTATGTAAACCGAGTAAACATGAGAGACCCGACTGCAGACATCAACAATCTCCCGATCAAACTCTCAAACAGTGATGCAGTTCAGTCTTTCGTACAGCAAGTCTTCTCAGGAGCAGCGTGTATCACTCTTTACTCCTGAACATCACTTACTCATCTGGGCGCACTGAAGTATGAGGAGACGCAGCTTTTTGATGTCATGTTTTATTTCTTCCCGAATACAAATATTTTTCAAGATATTTGTTTGAAATAAATATTCGTAAAACTCACGTTATTTGTGCCATTCCGAATACCGGATTCGGATTCAGCTCCACCCCTAGTGTCCAGTTACAAAGCTCTACATTTAGAGATAATATTCCTCATTTTGGGTTCACCAACTCCGGACCTGTTGGGCCAGTGTCCTACAGCATTGATGGCTTGTTATCTGTCCTCTCTGAGCTCTCCAGCCAGCAAAAGTCAGTCAGATGACTCTTGCTCTGTCACCTTCTTTTTCTTTTCCTCACTTTTTCTGATAATATCTTCTTGGGTTTCTTTGCTGTATCAGCCATGGAACATGTACGAAACTGCTACTCTGTTGATATACTGGTGGTATTGCTGGTGTTTGATGAAATGCCGAACGCATGCTGAGGGAAGAGAAATACAGCTGATATGTGATGCCACATGATACTCTGGGTTGTACAGCAGAGTTGTGGAGTTCGGTTTGTCCTCCTGGGATGCTGCAGGACAATACGTAGTTACTAATGTCCCCAATCGTGTGCCATCAAATCAAGTCAGAAGCAGAGTTTTAAGGATGGAAACTACTGTTGTGTTGTTTTAATCTTATGAAAGAGCAATGCAGATGCTGTGACCAACACATCCTGTGACAGATTGCATTGGTGAAAAAATAGCTCAAGATTCATGTGAGGCCTTGCTTGACCTAATTCTGGGAGGATTTTTCTATTGAACAAATGTTTATGATTGCCTGTGAAATACAATTGAAAAATTGAATTTTTTCTTGTTTTCTGCTTGAAGATATTTGCTGATTCTTTACATTAATATCATACCTGAAATAGATTGTTTAAAAAAAAAAAAGAAAAAAAAAGAAGATAAAAGGTAATCAAGGTAGCAGTAATGCCCAATACTGTTAGCTTACATCCTATCCTACTGAGTATTTTTCCTGTTGAGATGCAGGAATATTAAACAGCACAACCTCGTTTATACGGTATAAGGTGTTATTATCAGAGTAGTTTTAAAAACAGGATTGGCATCAGTGTCCTGTACCACTCAACCTTGTGCATCCCTGTTAGATAACAATGCAAACTTCCTTATTTTACATTTACTATATACAATCACTCCCACTGCAATGTCCTGCAAGGTTATTTTTTGGCAGCACCCAACACATAGTGTCATAGCAGCTGTATATCAATATGAAATATTTAATGTGTTGGAAGTACATCTTTGTTTAGACCACATTTGGTTTAATGGAGCAAAGCCATTTATGAGAATAAAAACTTCATGCCTGTGATTAAATTGCTTGAAAATGGGCAAAAATCAGTCTTACCTGTTTTGATAGATTATCAGTCTGCCTTCAAATTGACCTTATGATTCTACCTTGACCTCAGTGGATCAGCTATTGTTACATGACATTAACTGAGAATTTAGCCAGCCAAAGGGTGGTTTTTCATATTGGAGGGCTCAGCTTCGTAGATTTTGATAAGAAGCTCAGCCATCAAAGAGAAGCTTTTTTTTTCATACTCCTTCAGGAACAAAGTAAGTTAAGGCAATTCTAAGGATGGCTCCTGGATAAATCCTTCTGTTAGTATTTCAGGGATGTTGAACTGGATGAAGGCCCTGGGGCTGACCCTGAGCTTGCTAGAGGTATTACATATCCCATCTGATTTGGAGAGAAGTTAACTTGCACCGAACTAGAAAGTCCTTGATTCAGTATGTTTGTTATATTGCTATTACCATGACTACAACAGAGCCTGAAAATAGATGTCTGATTTCTAGTTATACTACATTTAAAATACACTGGAAAAAAAGGATTTTTCAGCTTTGTAAAAATCACTTTGACGTGAGAAGTAAATTCTACTGGAGTTTTGTATTACCCTGTTTTTACTCAACAAAAGGGCACAATTTTATTAAATGCTACTTAAAATTTGTTTGTATATTTTAACTCAGTTTTTTCAGTGTAGTTGTGGACTAATGTTCTGATTCTAAATACTTGAATTGAAAGCAAATGGATTTCCTTTTCAGGTTCTTGAAAATGTTTTTGTAACCCACTCCCTCTGTATGTCGGCTTAAACAGCTCTCTGCAGCCCCTCTAGGCTCTGTGTTGTTTGGTTTGGCAAAGGCAGGGGGGTGTCATGCAAAGAGAAAGACACTGGAAACATGGTTTGAAGATGTGGATGAGACTTTAGCTGTAGTTTATTCCCTCATGAACTGCTCTCCGGCATACAGCGCATCTTGGACCACATCAGTCCAGTTCTCAGGTCTTTACACTGGCTGCCGGTCCATCAGAGAATAGACTTTAAAGTTCTGCTGCTGGTCTATAAAGCTTTGAATGGTTTAGGCCCAAAATACATCAGTGACCTCTTGACCCAGTATGAACCTGCTAGACCCCTCAGGTCATCTGGATCCGGCCTTTTATCAGTTCCCAGAGTCAGAACCAGACATGGAGAAGCTGCGTTCAGCTTCTATGCTCCACATGTCTGGAACAAACTCCCAGAAAGTCTCAGATCAGCTGAAACACTTAGTTTATTTAAATCCAGGCTGAAGACCCACCTGTTCTCAGCTGCATTTACGTAGATTTTATTCAAAAGTTAAAATCCGCACGTCTCTGTATTCTCTCTTTTTAATCTTAAATGCTTTTAATTCTGAATCATGCTTCTAATTGTTTTTTTTGTTTTTTTTTTCTCTCCCTTTTGCTTATAATGTTTTATGTAAAGCACTTTGAATTGTTCTGTACATGAAATGTGCTATACAAATAAACTTGCCTTGCCTTGCCTTGGGATCTCTCTTTAGAAAACATTGAGTTCCATAAACAAGTATAAAGAATTGTAGCATAAAATGCATAAAAAGTGCACTCTTAGAATAAAAATGATCATTAATAGGGCTGTCAGAAGATACACCCTGATCACATTACTTTTACGCGCATGCTTAGTGGATGTGATTTCCACATCCACTGAGAAATCTGAGCATGACATGACTGAGCATGACAAAAACTCAAAAAATTTGAATACTGTGAAAAGCTCCAGTGTTGTAGGCTCAGAGTGTCACATTCTAATCAGGTAAGTAATCCAAAACATCTCCATAAGTGCCCCAAGCCTTTAAAAAGTCACTGTCTTGGTTTAGAAGAATTCACAATCATGGGGAAGACTGCTAATCTGACTTCTGTTGTGCAGAAAACCATCATTGACTCCCTGCACAAGGTGGGAAAGACACAAAAAGTGATAGCAAAAGAAGCAGGTTGTTCTCTGAGTGCTGTCTCAAAGCACATTAATGGACAGTTAAGTGGAAGGAAGAAGTGTGGAAGAAAACAGTGTACAAGCCGGAGGGCTGACAGCAGCCTGGAGAAGATGGTCAGGAAAGGGCCATTCAAAAGTGTGGAGGAACTTCATAAGGAATGGACCTGTGAGCTTCATTAAGTCCAGCAGAAACGCAGCCGTCTACCAGGGCATTTTAGAGCACTTCATGCTTGTTTCAGTGGACCAGCTGTATGGGGATGCAGACTTCATCTTCCAGCAGGACTTGGCACCTGCCCACACTGCCAAAAGTACAAAATCTTGGTTCAACAACCATGGGATCACCATGCTTGATTGGCCCGCAAACTCACCTGACCTGAACCCCATCGAAAACATGTGGGGCATTGTCAAGAGAAAGCTGAACAGGAAGAGACCAAACGATAAAGAAGAGCTCAAGGCTGTGATGGAAGCATGTTTTTTTCTTCCATAACACCTGAGATATGCCAGAAGCTGGTTGCATCCATGCCACGCCGGGTTAAGGTAGTCATTCAAGCAAAAGGGGCCCCAACCAAGTACTAAGTACAGATACAAGATTTTACTTTAGGAGGCCTGACATTTTTGTATTTAAAGGGCCTTTTTTAATTGATTTCATGCAATATTAAAATTTTTTGAGGTTTAGAATTTGAGGTTTTCTTAAGCTGCAAGTCCAAATCAGCAACATTCACACAAATAAAAGCTTGAAATATATTGATTTGCATATTGTTCATCTATACAATATGTAAATTGCACCTTTTAAGCTGAATTACAGAAATACATGAACTTTTTCAGGATATTCTCATTTTTTAAGTTGTACCTGTAAGCTTTAAAGAAGACTTGAAAGGAGGGCATTCACAGCCAAACCAGGACTAGAAAGTGCCACACACGTAGCAGCATCCTTGTTTGTTTGTTTGTTTGTTTGTTTGTTTGTTGTGGAGATCCCCATTAGCTCCCACCATCAGTGGTTGCTAGTCTTCCTGGGGTCCAAAATACAAAGTACAAAATGCACACATTCAAGACAGAAACAGGAAGCAAAATACAAACAGTCACAAAATGATAATTCATGAGATCTATAAAAACATAAAAATTCAAAATAACAAAAATAAAAATATATAAATATATGGGGCTCATTAGAGCAGCCAGTGTTTGTTTAAACACTTCTACATTTGGTAGATCTCAATTCTTTAGGCAAACTATTCCACAATTTTGATGATCTAAATGTTACAGACTTCTGAAACATATTAATTTTTGGCTGATCAACAACCAAATCAGCACCACAAGCCTGCCGAGTAGAATGAGAGTGTACCTGCTTTACATATCTGATATTTTCAAACACTGAAGTGGGTAAATCATTAAGAATGACCTTCTCCAAAAAAAATTAATAAACTATAATTTAATTTATCTTAGAGCAAAGGCCAAGATAAAGTATGATGCATTTGTTGAACACTAAAAAAGTAAGGACACCTAAGCACTAGACAGGCAGCTTTGTTCTGGACAACCTGAAACCTTGCTACATCCGTTTTATTTGACTGAGAGAATCTTTGTAAATAAAAAATACTGTTCAGCTTTTGTATTCAATTTGTTTAAGGTGCACTGGGATTGAGAAGCAGCATGTTATTTTTCTCATAGTCATGGTTTGATAGTACTCTGCACAGAAAACGGTTAAAAAGTGAAAAAGAAATTTAAAAAAACATCAAAATAATGATAAAAAACTACTAATACTAAAAGTACTACTATATACAAACACACACACACACACACCGAAAAATAGATTATTACTATTATATGAGGCTCACATTGCAACATATCATTTTATTAACCCCAAATTTTTAGCAGGACTGAAGTGTACGAGCCTTTTTTTTATCCTCTTATTTTTATTTTCCACAAACTCTCATCTTTTGGCCCCAAATGTTTAATGAACAATAACCAAAAGTCAGCTTTTAATTTTACAACCAAAATATCAAATCAGCAGCAGAAGACAAAAAAGACACTTTGATGAGTATGTCTGGATTTACTAGAGACATTCAGAGAAATCCTAGAAAGATGGATGCTGATATGCTGCGGACATCTCAGGATAGACACACTGACGCAGTTGGTGAAAAGGTGTAAGTAAATGTGTTTGATGTGAGGATATTTTTGGGAGAATTACAGGACTAAGCTCAGGCAAGTGTAAACACTCCAATTAGAATATAAATGTACTGTCAGAAGAAGCTTTTAATAAGGATTCAGGTTTCTGAAGAAGGACACAGTCAGAGAGCTTTGATGACGTGGTGGTGGAGAGAAGGGCTGAAAGCTTTAGTTTTAGTATCACAGGCTTATATTTTCAGCTCCACAGCTTATATAGTTGCAGCTATGATTTCTTTTTTTCTTTTGATTGATGGGTTCATGTTTAGTGCTGCACATGCAGTGATGTTTCCCATCAGGTGGTGCTCTGCCATTTAGGTAATCACTTTAAATTGTGCATGTGATTAGGCCTGCTAAGACTCCCACTTACCTTCAATGAGGAAAAAAAATAAAAGAAAATAACAAAAGAAAAAAACATTGTTGTCAGTCTGCTAAAAAAGCTGTAAGAGGGCATGGGTGCCTTTGTACTACAACTTATTTTGAAATGATCCTATTTTGCTCCAGAATAAATTTCATAATCTGGACAAATTTGAAGCCTCAAAAGCACAGGGACAGATATTCATGCGCAAGTCTGACATTAGATTAATATTAAAGTAGCCCTTCTAATTTGGCAGGTTCTTGTACTTTGGTGCCCCCTGACAGTTCTGCATCTGTCTTGCATCCACAGCAAGTTCCAGTTGTCCAATAATGACCATTTTCTCATATCTTGTTTGTCATTCTTTCTTTTCCTTGTTTCCTCTTCTTATGTCCTCTTGGTTTCTCAGCCCTGGGATGCTACAGAGCAATGACAGCCCCAGGAATGTGCATAGAGAATTTCAAACTGCTATTAAAATACATCAGGAATACAGAGTTTCAAGGTAGGGAACTTATGAGGTATTGTTTTAAGTAGCAAATAGAAGGGGAAAATGTCATTAATTGTTTAGAACCATAGTTCAAGTAAATCACTGTGTGACCATTAAACAGAACATCACACTAAATTTATGAACAATTAATGGCAACAGCAAAATTTCATCTTGTTGTTATAGTTTTCAAAGTTTATGAATGCATGAAAATGTATTCATATTCAAATAGAGCCAAGCATACTGCTGTTTAACAATGGCTTTTTATGTCTTATGTTATTGTAACTAGAATTATGTTACCATCCTGATATTGAACATTTTTTAATGTCTTGGTACAAGAAATGTGACAGGACAAAATGTTTTGCCATTTTATTCAGAAGATCTGTATCCATCAATAAAGACTTTGTTTACTGAAAAAAAATGGTAATACATTTTAGACATTACAGTAAAACTTGACCTTTGAAGTGAAACAAAAGGAGTCATCACCCATAAATTGCATTTGTCCTTGTTAAAACATATTTTGGTGTTGGACCTCATTTACAAGTTGCCTGCAAATCTGGAGCTTGAAAGTGACTGAGTTTTCTGGTATGGGCTCTTTATTCAAACCAGAATCACCTGTGGAGAATGCGTTCTCCACAACATGAGATTTGAGTTGGTTATGTTGTTAACATAACCAAAGAAGGCTATGCTAGGCTATGCTTTTTGCCTCCCTAGGCTCCTTAGGCCACCTGAAATCACCTGCTTTGCTGCTGAGGCACCACCATCACTGAAGACTTTTGAAAATATGTAAACGTCACTCCCATGTCAACTGCCTGGGTTTTGGTTGCCAAAACCAACACAAAGTGTCCCTGCAAACCCTGTGTTTGCAAAGATGGGCGATTCCAGCTGTCAGGGACTCATCTGCAGTGTAATCCATAAGTCTGTAATATTATGAATGAGATCCTGAAATAGTCTAACAGTAGACAGACTAGCTAACGTAAAAGTAGTAGTTTAACGTAAATGCACCATTAGCCGAAACACACAAACACTGGTCTCACAAGGCTCCTGCAGCGACATTAATGCTTGGTTTTACCAGCGATGTTTGAAACCTTGTGCTGGGACAGTGAGGGTCTGATCGGTTTCACTATGAAGAGAGAAGCACATTCCCTCCATCTCCAGCGCAATCTGCGCTCATGAACTAAGCTGAAGCAGGCTAACAGTGGAAGGTAGCTAGCAGCAACAGCTGGTCAGCAGGCAGCTGCATTTTATACACAATACCATTTAATATTATACAGTAGAATGACAGAGATGACTTACCTCAACACTGCGCTCTCTGTCTTTCCTACATTTCCACCAATGTGATAATGTTGTGGTCGCCAGCCACCCCCCCCCACCCTGCGTCTCCCTCTTTCTCTCTTTCCCTCTCTTCCTCCCTCTCGCAAATGTGAGGGCACTGTCAAGTGTTTATTGCTGCACATTTTACATGTTGTTTACCACTGGATCTGTTGAAAATTTACTTAAACACACCAGGAGTGGACGCCCTCAGCGCATTTGGCGCCCTAGGCAATGGCCTACTGTAGGTCGCCTATAGCAATCGCCGGCCCTGCACAGCACTACAGTATGCATGACTGACAGCTTGTTGTGATACAGCTGTGGGCCGTGAACTCGGGCGGTGTCATGGTTTTTGACTGGTCGCAGTGGTATTGTTGCCAGTCTCCCCACTAAAACACAGCAATAATTTATGCCTCTGTGATAATTTAATCTGACATGACCATCCCGCTGTGGACCTTTTTTCCCCCTTTGCAGCTTATGTGGAAGCTGTACCGTAATGCCTGGAGTTTCTGTGCAACTGAATTTCAACTCTCTCTAAACTCTCATTAATTAAAAATTGAACAGGTTTCAATCATTCAGAACAAGATCTATATTTGTCCCCCCCCCCCCCCCCAAAAAAAAATAGATAGATAGATAGATAGATTTAAATACTGGTTTAGGGAGACTGGAAATGTGAAAAACCTTAAAATCTACATTGAACAGAATGTACTGTGGCAATAAGGTTGTCACTTGTCAGAGTTTAGAGAGTGTTGAAATTCAAATACTTGCACCATGTTGAATGTTGTATTCTGAATAGACAGTAGGAGACATATTCAGAATTTGGAAGAATATCTCATGAGTTGTATGTTCATATCTGAGATTTAATGTTTGAGCTTTTGGATCTACAGCCAAAACAAGACCAGATGAAGTAATCCTAACCAGACCTTTTAGCCAAGTTGCTTTTGAAACTAACTAGAGGTGCTGTTTCCAGATTTTATTTTATTATCAACATCCTGGTCTTTTTAGACTGCTTAGAGATTCAGAGTTTGTTCTGTTTGTCCTCTAGTTTGCTGTTTACCCCCTGATCCCCCCCCCCCCCCACATTACTGAGCTGTAAGTTAAAGCCATATCACTGTTTATTGCTTGATGTCTGTTTCCAGTTTCTGCTGCAATGCCTATTTTGAAGTCTGCCATCAGATTAGCAACTAGAAGAAAAACAGATTGCTCAGAAAGAGAAATTGTTCTGCTGTTGATTATTACAGAGATAATTGAATAAAGACAGATAGGTCAATAGTTAGAGGTACTTACAAAACATATAACATGCCACAAACAGTTGAGGAATAAAGCGCAGTGAAACATAAGACAGATTGCAGAAGACCATGCAGAGAAAGGCTCCATCTGTCCTTGTCTAATAGTGAATGGGGAAGAGACTGAGCTGAATGAAGGCAGCCCCTAAAATTTCTTGTAAACACATTATAGGGCTGGTCTTGTCCAATATAGAGAGCCAAGACATCACAGCGATATAGAGGCTGGGCTGCATCCATAAATGCATGAAGCCAATCTCATGTCAGCGTCTCCTGGCAACTTTCTGTGCATCCTGATGCGAAGTAGTTAGACTGGATGAAAAAAAAAAAAAGGAAAAAAAAGAGAAGGGCCTGAAGATTTCACAAGTAAACACATCGGTGAGGCAATTGTGAGAATAAAAAAGCAAATCTTTAACAGTACACAGAAGACACGTGAGACAATTTACATGGTGTTAGCATGCAGTTTTGTTAGCAGTTGGAGAGCACTTAACCATATAAAGAGAAGAGATGAATTGAAAACAGCTCTGTAGAGAGTACGTGGGAAATTTTATCGACATTGCCAGAGTAAAAATTACCATAATTCATACTTACTGTTACATAAAGGAAACATGTAAACTGTTCTGTATAGAACAAGCCATGAATCTAAGGATATACTTCTTAATGCGCAATAGAGGCCTTTTCCACTTTGCCTGTTTGCTTAGTTCTGGTGTTGAGAAGGATTACCTTGGCAATGTATAGCCTAGCGTTACATCATCCTTCAAAACACACAGCACCATATAAAATTACCGACACAAAACTATGCTGATTTTTTAAGCAAGCTCAGCACACCACTGTGTTGTGTAAACTGTTAAATCTTTATTACTCCAAATACCTTGTGACAAAATGCAAAATCAAAGCTTTTTCTGTGCGCGTGTTTGTGTTTGGTGCTCTTTTTGGTTTGATTTTTGAGAGACAATAAGAGATTGCTCACAGAAAATAAGTAAGCTTATGTTTTTGGTAAAGAAAAGATGTCAAGCAAAGATGAGATGGAAAAATCAAACAAACTTTAAATAATCAATGTTTTCCTAAGTTCTTATGTATAAGATAAAATAAATGAGTCAACCTGCTTATAACTCAGGATTGATGATCAAGAAAACTATCACAAATAGTAGACCATATGTGTTGACGTCAACGCAAAGCTATGACATCACAGTTTAAACCAATAAACAGCTACTTTAACAGTTACTAAACAGTTACTTTAAGTGTTGATATTGTACTCTGTAGAGAGAAGTATGAAAAAAAAGCAAACACCAGCAACAACTCTGTGCTAGTTTGTGTTACCTCAGTTTTTCAAATGTTTTTTAAATGTACTGTCCAACATAATAAAGTTCTTTTTGTAATTTCAGGGTTTTTCCTTGTGATACAAATAAATAAAAATTAAAAAAGGAGCCTCTGAACTTCAGCAGCTCCAGAGTGTTGCAAATAGCAAACAGAACATATGAAGAAGCCCGTCCCCAAGGTCTGCCTGTTTCATCTCACAACCATCACATTTCTTTCCACTTAAGAGACCTCTGCTGTGCAATAATGTTCCTATAATATGACACTGTACGGGAACCGCTTGGATTTACGAATGCTTACTTTTTTGGGTTGTATGTCTCCTATCGAATGTAATTCAAATGCCACCAGCATCGAATAACTGCTGTTGAGAGATAAACCATAATCCTGTTATTCTGAGACAGTCAGAAAGGGGTAGCCTTGTTTGGTCTTTGCTGTTTTTGATTAGCCTGCTGTTGCCTGCGGCTCTGCTTGTCTAACAGTTTGGAGGTCACCAGGCTATAACCAGGAACCTGTACAGTTGAGTTTTCACAACAGACTGTTTCTCACTATGCCAACAGTTTGTCCAATCAAACACTCACACATCTTCGCCTCTTTTACATCCTGACATTTCTTAGACAAAATATTGTACTGATGTCCTTTTTTTTTAACAGTTGTGTTTGTATGTGTGTGTGCCATGTGCACAAATTCCCCCAGAGTCTAATTTTAACCAGGTCCAGTGCTGTTTAATTAAAGCATGGCTTTCTAATTAATTGCATTATAAGTGGTGAGGAAAAAAAAGAAGGCCTTAAAGACAGAAAGGTGTTACTTTGTGTAGTCATCTTTTGGGGGTGACACTAAATAGGCTGGAGTTGAAACCTGGCAACAAAAGAGACAGAACTGAAAATGACCTAATATTGGTACTTTCAGGGCACAACTAACCCAGTTACAATGCCTCTTGTAAAACACGGTCATGGGGCTTTGCACTGACCCACTAAATGGTTTATCCCCCCCCCCCCAAGACATCTGCTGACAATACTATAAAGATTACATGTATATCCGAGAGGCAGAAATAAAGCAGTCTGCCTAGGAATAACCTACTCTTGACCCATCATTCTCTTGTTTAACCAATGGTGATTAAAAATCAACTGTTTTCACCTTGTCAGCAGCATAATTGTAAATATGCAACACAGGTTGATATTTGCTGTGATTACTTGTCAGTTTAGCAGCAATTATTTTGATGGTGTTGTTCACACCTTTACAGTTCTACAATTTTGTCTAATTTCTAAGGAACACTATGTCAGCTGCCTGCTAACAGAAAACAAATGAGCAGAAATATTTTTGTATTGTTACCTTTAGAAATGGACACTAATGTAATGGTTAAGTTAAACATTATTTTTTATTAAAAATAAATTAGGGTTTGTTTAACAGATTTCCAAGTATTAAGTAAAATATTTACTTAACTTTATCAACAGATGCACAATGTGTTTTTATTTTTTTTATTTATTTATTTATTTTTTATACAAAGCTATTCATTTCAGTTTAAAATGTTATGTTACATATTCTGACTCCGCTTCACATAATCTTCTGAGGGTTGATTGTTGAAGTCATTTAGCACTCTAGCTGATTGAGTAAAACGATTTTTTTGGTATTTATTTCAGTCAAAATGTCACAGATACATACCATTAAAACAAAGAACAGTGATACCACTGTGCAGTGACCAGAAAGGTATAGGCTGAAGCCTAAGCTTATATTGCCTATTTTATTTTTTATTTTGTTTTATTTTTTTTTTTTTTTATTTTTATGGTTATTTTTTTATTTTTTTTTTTTTTTTATTTTTTGTGATGTTTATATTTGAATTTAATTTTACTTTTTTGTTGATTTATATTTAGTTCTGTTTTGTTGGTTTTTTGCCTTCATTGCATCTCTAGTTATTTTCCGTTTTTTTTTCTTTTTTTTATTTTTTTTATTTTATTTTTTTTTTTTTATTTTTTTTTTATATTTTATTTAATTTTTTATTTTTTCTTTTATTTTTTTTTCTATTTTTTATATTTTAATAACTATAATTTTTATTTATGTTTTTTGATATTTTTATTTTTTTATTTTTTTGAATTTTTTGTTGTTTTGTTGTTTTTTTTGTTTTGTTTTGTGTTGGTTTGTGTTAGTTTTTTTTTTATTTTTTTATTTATTATTTTTTTTTTTTTTTTATTATTTTTTATTTTTTTATTTTTTTTATATTTTTTTTAAATTATTTTTTTTATTTTATTTTTGTTATTTTGTAATTTATTTTTTTTTTTATTTTTTTTTTTTTTTTTTTTTTTTTTTATTTTTTTTTTTTTTTTTTTTATTATTATTTTTATTTTTTATTTATTTTTTTTCTTTTTTTTCTTTTTTTGTGCTTTGATTTGGGTTTGGGAGGAGTTGAGGAGAGATATGGGGTAGAGTGGTATGATAGTTTTTTTTTGATAGAAGTTTTAGATTTATTT
>JALJCO010001757.1:0-97500 GCA_023101725.1 Atherinomorus stipes | reverse complement strand
TAAATTTTTTTTTTTATTAATTTTTTTATTTAAAATATAAATAATTTACTTTATTTATTTAATTAAATTAAATTTAATATTTTTTGGATTTAATTAAATTTTTTTAATTTTTTTTCAACTTTTTTTTTTTTTTTAATTTAAAAATTTTTTTTTTTATCCTAAATAATTTTTTTTATTTTTGAATTATAATTTTTTTTTAAAAAATTTTTATAAAAATTTTCAATATGTTTTTTTAATAAATTTTTTAATCATTTCTTTATTTCCTTCATAGAAATTACATTGATAACTTAAAGGAAAGAAAGGAAATGAGGAAAACAAAAATGTGATGGCAAGGAATGAAAAATGACACATACAGTATACTAGGTGATCCATGACAGCTACAGATACTGATTTACAATTTGTAAGATATTTTTTCATAATATTGTTTTTACATATCTGAAGTGTATTACATATCTTAATTTCTATTTCTATTCCACAGCTGGACACCTTTAACTGTCAAACACCTTTGTTTTAAGTCGGCTCTAGTCTTAATTTTGTTGAATATGCAGCTTATACCAATAAGCCAAACCAATATTAACCCTGGTTTTCCAACGTGCACTATCTAAAGCTCTTACCTTCTCTTTGGTGCATCCGCCGTTTTTCTTTCTTTATTTTTCTTCGAGAGTTCGAGTGACTGGCGTCTGCTCCAATCATGAGCTTATTCCCACACAGCGTCATGCCCTTAGCTCTGTCATAAACAGAAACAGAAATCTCCACCCAAAAATGTCCCGACCTGACCATAACAAAGGAAAGAGTGAATTACAGACAGAAGGAGAGGGAGATGCATTCAAACTCACCATGGCACGCAAGTAGAGGCCCAAAGGCGCGGTTTGAGACAGATTTCATCTGCACAAGTCTAACATTTATTTTCATGGGGGAAACTTCGGACTCTACTTTTAAAAAAGGCGGAGTATCTGGGATTTAGACCGAGCTAAAGTTGGTGCACGTTCACACGTCACTCGCACCGCATTTCAGCTCGATGCAAGCCGCTCCGAAACCACCCTGTACAGCCGGTCCAAGAGCGGGCAAGTTAGGTCGACTACGAGCACGAGTGGCATGTTCACACAGACCCAGTCGCGCCGTGTTCATTTCCAAAACCCAGTTAGATCGACCCAAATGGGTTCTGTGTGAAAATGACCTAAAATTGTCTTTGCTATGTCTCAGGGACTTAATGTGGGTGGGGTTTAGCTAAACCTCATGCCCGACCACAGACATCTCTACCACAGTTTCTCTGAGTTTTCTGAATCTGTCAGCACTGACTTTAGTTTAGCTGAGCATAGTTGCTGTAATCTGGTATTTCGAACTAGCACCAATAAACTAATTAACACAAGGTTTTTTCCAGTTACTGTATGTTTCGTGACCCACACATTCTGATCGAGTTCAAATAACAAGCCAATTACACATCAAAGGACTGACTGGGCGGCATTCAATAGGGGAACTATATGCCACAAAGTACAGGAGAATTAATTAATTAGTTCACTTTCGCCAAATGGTGCTAGTTGGAAACACCACATTACAGCTATGCTAAGCTAATCTACAGTCAGTGCTGCCAGATTCAGAGAATGACTGGGTCGGCTAGAAAACGCTTCTGCCCACTTGTCCAACGCAGGGGACTGTGGGGGCAGCCTAAATTTCACCCAGGAGTGGCATGTGCCCTTAAGTTGATTCAGCTATCTAGCATTTTGCCTCCAAAAATCTTCCAACTAATTTAAGATCAGTATTGCTAACATCTAATATAAAATAAATTTATATCCACTTGAAATACTGTAGTCTATTAAAACCAATGTTACATTTTACAGTGTAGGTGGTTACTGTGTTACACATAATTTTGTTCATCAAATTGTCTTTGCTATCTAGTGTTCTAAGAAAGCATTTGCTGTAACACCATCTGTGCTGAATTTTTCTTAACAAACATGCAGATGCTTGTTTTATTTATTGTGGCCTCAGAGAGAGAAAGAGAGAGAGAGCAAAAGCAAGAGGGACCTGTGCGTGTGTGTGTGTGTGTAGTCTGCTCAGATTAAAGGCTGTCAGGAAGCCTTAAGATCAAAGCCTTTGTGGAGCATAGATCTGATCTGTCACTGGAAAAGCCACACAGTTTTGTCTCTTCAATCTTGTAGATAGACAGCAAAGTCACTCAGACATTAGTTTTCACTATGCCGGTTTGTCAATTTTTCAACCCTTTGTATCGTTAATGAGGCAATAATACTGTGAAAGTACTTTTATGATTCTTATTGCCTTTCAGATAATGCATTATTATTTCAGTCAATGTTTGATTTAAATGTCGACAACAGTTTGAACCTTATGAAACCCAATATATACAGTACTTATTCACCACTCTTGTCGTACTGATACTTGAGGCTACTGTGTGGTTGGCAATGTTGGACAAAGGTTTGAGCAAGCGACATTTAAAAAAAAAACACCACCCGAAACCACCTCTTCAAAGCGATGGGACGTATGTGCAGAGCAGTGTTTTACAAGCAGGTTAAAGGTAGAGTCCGAAGTCCCTCCACAGTTTCTGTTTGCAAACAACAGTATTCAAACTGAGCGCCCCTCCCTCTCAGGCTAATGGCCGCCTCGCTCTTCAGCCTATTTAGCTTCAAACCTCTCCTTCAGAGCTCAAGAGCGGGTAAAAGCCAAACCAATATTAACCCTGGTTTTCCAACGTGCACTATCTAAGGCTGCGTACACACCAAATGCGATTTGGGTGTCAAAATCGCGCCTGACGCCCAAAGTTGGACGCTGGGTCACTAAAAAGTCAGATGCTTGATTTGTAGTGTCTTGACGCCCTGACGCGCGGCGAGAGATGCCCAGCCAAGGCGCGCTCGACGTGCTACGGGAGGAGCCCCTCCTTTTTCTTTTTCCTGTCACCAGTCTGTCCTCACCATGGCAGATGCAGGAGAGAGATCGGCCGCAATATGATAAACAAAGCTAGGGAATGTCGTCGTCTGGCATCTCTGCTCCGTGTCTGGTTCACCAGATAATTCCAGGTGTTCTGAGTGTGATGAATTTCACCATTTACTCCAGGAGCTGCGCTGGCGAGGGGCGCTTTCAGCTGTCTGATCCGGCCCAGTTTAACGTCCTGCTGTACCAATGCGGGGCAGCATTATAAGCCCATTGTATCTCATCGGCACAGCAGGTCATCAAACTGTTGTTCAGACACTGGGACCGGACACAGATTACGATTTATCCTCCTCTGTCTTCATTTCCCTGGTTCTTCTGGGTGTTTCCCGTCCTGTCATAAAATGTGTGTCTGTGTTATGACATTGAGTCGCTCTGATTGGTTGACGCCATGCGTCAAGACGCCAAAATTTAGAACAGAATTCCCTACTCTGGCTTTAATCTAGAGTCCTTTACATCAGTTTTTAACACATTTGGTTTCCCATTTTCTCTCATTTTCAGACACAGGGAAGTGCTTTACAGTTATTTTTCTACAGCTGTCAAGCCACATTCAGTTGCAGATGGTCTCAGTTATTAGGGCGTTTTCACATGGCGTGCTCGGGCCCGTGCCTGGCCCGGGATTGTTGATTCTTCTGTTGCGTTCACATGCCAGTGCTTGAATCAGGCTCGGGCACGCTTGGAAATTTCTTTGCCAGAACACTATGTGGCAGTGTTGCGGAAACTTCATTGATAGCTTACCGAGGAAGCAACAAACCCTTACGTCACCAAGCGACGGGTTAGTTATCAACAAGGAAGGAAACTCGTTTGGTTACTTTGAGAGATTTCTTGTCTGCTAAGGATGCAAGCTGGGGATGTGAAACCAGCCCACTGTCAATCAACGACAGACGATCCGATCGCCCGAGAGGCGTGCACAGTTACGCCATCATCATGATTTAAAAAGATTAATTTAAAGAAAATGCCTGGTGGTTTTGCGGCTCATCTGCCTGAGCCTGAAGTGACAACTGTTGGCAGTTGTAAGCAGTTATTTATGTCTGTGTAAGACAGAAGTGTCGGCGGCTCAAAATTTAATTTTGGTTTGGGTTTTTGTGTGGAGTATTTAATTTACACTGATGTCTTGATTTAATAGTTATTGTTCAAATATATGCGTGAATTATTTCTTTTGTGACTAAAAAGAAAGATAATATAGCAGCACTTGTGGCGTAGGGAAGTGTTTGATAAACAAGCAAGAAGAAGATGAACAGAGGAGACGATGAGAGCCTGTGTCCGTGGCGCGCACCTCCGCAGAAAAGTGAGAAGGAAAAAGAGAAAACGGTGGAATTAAGAGTCTATTATTCAGTCTTCAACTGCGCAGATCAATGAGCAGACATGGTGCTCCACTAGAAACAGATATGTAGCCGACACAGCAGAGTGCAGTTCTGGAGATTTTTCTATAATATGGCAGTAAATTAATTAAAAGTCACCTTAAATATCGCCATTTAAAAAAAGATCATGATCATCCCCTTCGATCACTGACAGACAATCCGATTTAAAATCACACCATCCTTAATGCAGCCAGACACACACATTTTGCATTTTAGTTTTTTTAAACCACCGATTACAATTAAAAGGAGAAGATGAATGACAACAAAGATAAACGTGCCGGTAGGGGCGAGTTTTGATTTGGTCACTGCCGCTTGTTGGGTGAGTAGTCCACATGTCACATCCAGCACGGCCTGGATTGTGTTCACAACGCATTCTACCGTGTCCGAGCGCGGGTGGCCTGGGTCCTGGACCACCTCTCGATCTGGGCCGCCCGGGCCTGGCCTGTTTGCATTCACATGGACAAAATTTGTGGTCAAACGTGCTCGGACACGGGCCCGAGCACGCCATGTGAAAAGGCCCTTATTCATTTGGTATGAAGTGGTATCTTGTTTCGCTGAATTCTGGAGCCTTGGCTTCAGTTTGTGGTGCAGAATTGTGATTTTATTAGCCAAATGGAATAACAGCCGTGGAGGTGGCAACCAATCAAATTGTCTGACCGGTCGTATGTTCGATCTCGTGATTGACTAATTCCTACAATCAGGCCCCACCCACTGTCATAGATTAAAGCAGTGTTTCTTAACTCTAGCCCTCAGGACCCAGTGCCCTTCAAATCTTTGATGTGTTCCTTCCCCAACTTACCTGCTCCAGATGAATGAACTTCCTCATCAAGTTCTTTGCAAGCCTACTAATGAGCCAACCATTTAATTCAGGTTTGTGAAAATGGGGTTGCCTCTAAGACATGCAGGACAGTGGGTCCTGAGAACTGGGGATGAGAAACACTGCGTTAAAGCGGCATGTCTGTGTGAATCCTGTCTAAATCAGGCCCTGGTGTAATCAGTAGTAAATGTCAATAGTATAACATAATTCTTGTGTAATGTCAAA
Source organism: Atherinomorus stipes (assembly GCA_023101725.1). Classification (NCBI taxonomy): domain Eukaryota; kingdom Metazoa; phylum Chordata; class Actinopteri; order Atheriniformes; family Atherinidae; genus Atherinomorus; species Atherinomorus stipes. Next base: position 92,160 of record JALJCO010001757.1, on the reverse strand, counting down.
TTATATTAAAAAAAAAAAAAACCTCAAAGATATAATTTTAATATACCAATAAAAAACAACAAAAACAAAAAAAAAACTACTGGAAAGAAAAAAAAACACCTTAGAATTTGGCTAAAGCTTGATAGATTATGGTGTTTAAAAGGCTCATTCAGTTGTTTGCATTTCACTTGCTGCTGTAGCTGTATTGAAATGGTCACTTTCCCAGAAAGTTCAGTTTTACTATATTATGCTGTCACTTGCAGCTTCTTCAGGGTGACTTTTGCTTTCTTTGGTCCATGCAGGTCAAAAAATGGTTATATGCAAACATCTGGGTGTTGCATGCAAAACAAAATGTTTTATCAGCACTCAGTCCCACATCAAGTTACTCTGCTGTGGCTACAGGTACTGATCAGCTCTGATTGGCACTGACACAACACCTTGTTATACTGTACACATTCACTTTCAGTGAAAGTGCTGCAAATAGGCTGGCAAAGTTGTGCACAGCTGACATTTTTTTTTTTTTTTTTTTTCATTTTTACAGAAACAAAAGTTTAACAAGCCCATCGTTTCACATGGAGACTCAGAAACTGACAGCGGCAACTTGTGGAGAATCACTTTCTTTGTCTGCAGGATAACTAGCTGCTTATAGTGTCTGTGGCTCAACATACATACAGATTGCACATACTGTAGGTGAGTGAATTCTAGATATTCACATAATTTAAGTGCTTTTTCTTGCTTTTATTCACGGATTCTCTTCAGCATTGTCAACTTGCTTAGTCTCCTCATTGACTGTGGTTGCTGTTGAAGTACTTGTTTACATTATGATGGTTTGGGGCAAGAAACAACATTTAACACCACTTTCTTGAGAAATCATTTAAACCCTGTTTGGTTATATTAGCTACATGTTGTTGCACAGCATGCTGTGCCCATGTACAGGGCACATGTTTAACACAGCTCTAGCTGAGAGGATAATAATAGCCCTAGTAACAACTGAATTCACCAGAGCATTGTTCCATCAGGCTAATGGCCCAGTAATGGCAGATCAATGATTACAGATGATTAGTGTTTTCTTCCGCCAGCTATGACTCCAGCCTCTATGAGTTGTTGCTGCTTGCTAATTTGAAGTCACTCCCAGAAGGAGATGAAACTAAGTGAAGGAGGTCTTGAGCACAACAGCTGGAGCTTTAGATTTACTGGCCTAGGGTCAGATTCTGCAGGCCTGGAGTTTTCTGCAGTCTTTGTCTGGGCCCCCTGGTTCTCTGAGGACAACTGATGGAGCCCTGACTCATTAACAGCTATGTGGATTTAGTCTTGTTAAGGGATCCTAATGGATGGATTTATCTGATTACATTTGGCACCTCATTAGATACACATACTGTTTGACAAAGCCATTTGCTCCTGCAGAAACAGACATCCACATGGACACAACATATTAGAAGTTTTCACATTATGTCATTGATCAAGACACAATGTAATGACCCGAGCCAATGCAATCAGAGACTGTATTTATGATCCAATAAACTTTTCACAATGCGGAAGAATGACTGTTAAATTTCATTATTTGGCAGCTTGTACTTGACAGTTAATTTCAGAATTTACAACTACTTCAATATAAAAGCCTCAGTTCTCACAGGGAAAGTTTTATGTTGGCTTGAGGTGGCTAAAACGTGATGAAATTTTCATTTCTGTAAACTTTATGAATGATTTACAACTGATTTTTTTCGTGCAATCTGGATGTCGAATAAAAAGTGAATAACTTAATAAAATCCGTTATTTATTAATTGTTACTAGGTCTTGAGCTTTGCGGGCTTCCTCCTACCCGATACAGATTTGGCTCCACCCCTACTAGGTAAGTCAGGGCAAAGGAAGTAATCTGAACAGGACACAAAGGGAACCTATAAAATAAAACAGGAAACAAGACATGACTAACAAACTATACAATAACCAAAACCTTTAGACCATGACAGTCATATCAGCCCTGAATGTTTCCAAAAACAGCCCTCCTTTTAAAAAAGCTCTACAGTTTAAAGGATAACTTTCTTTTATTTTTTAACCTGGGCCGTATATCTAGGAGCTTATTTGCTCACTGGTAAAATTTCGATGTCACCCTGTTGCCCCGCCTCTCCCATTTAAGACACACAACATAACTTTTACACCTTAACAATCTGCGTTTCTGACTCGTGTTGATGCCACACCAACATTCATTATGTGCATTTTCAAACTGTCACTGCCCAGCGGCGTCCTGAGGCTCAGAAACAGCACTATGTAAGTTTTGTATCTGGGGCGGAGCCGTGATGTCTTAGCCAACTACTGGTTGTGCACCATGTCACTTACTAGCAAATGGATATACCAGATATGAACACAGCAGGTGTTTTGAATGTGCATCATGTCGGATTCAACAAAGAAATGCAAGGAAACATTACCAGAGAAAAAGAGGGGGAAAAAGAGAGGAAGGGACAGAACAAGAGTCAAAATAAGTCTTTTACTGGCTAGAGTAAGCTACAGTACAGGTACGATGCAAGATGGATGCTAGTTTAGCCGTCGATACGGGGCGCGTCACTGAGAAAACTGCTAAAAGTTCTGCTGTGGGTCTTTAACCCTCCTGTTGTCCTCGGGTCAAAATGACCCGTTACTGTGTTGAAAACTTACAAAAAATCCCCTAAACAATATTTTTTCAACTTGAAATTTCATGACTTTTCCTAGATTGACCCAAACATTAGAAAAAGTGAACTGTTGCCTTTATTCACACTTTCATGTAAGCTGTACAAAAAAAAGTTACAAAGATGTCCTTCGGGTCAAAATGACCCGTCAGTCAAATTCAGTTGAAATCAAAGTCACAGAGTTAGTTTCACGCCACAGAATGCGAGAATGTTTTAGTTTAGTCTCAGATCAATCAGTAGCACCCTGCACACAGATGCTGACATTAGTGATCGTGAGGACAAGAAGCCAACCATCATCCTTGACTATAACTGCAACAAAGGAGATGTGGACAACCTGGATAAGGTGATTGGAACCTACAGCTGCAGAAGGATGACGGCCCGCTGGCCCCTGGTCATCTTCCACAACATCATTGATGTTTCCTCCTACAATGCATTTGAAATTTGGAGAGAGATCATGTCTAGTAAGCGAACAAGAGGAGGGTGTTCCTGGAGCAGCTCGGAAAGGCGCTTGTAACCCCGCTCATTGAAAGAAGGAAGCATGTCCCCCGCACAGAAGCCTCTGCAGCAGTTGTGAAAGCTATTCAGAGTACCACATCTCCTGACCGACCTGAGGAGCCAGCTGTCACAGCCGCTGCCCACGCTGGGGCAAGCAAGACGAAGAGGTGTCAGTTTTGCCCAACAAAGAAGGACTGTAAAACACATAATGTGTGCTACAGGTGTAAGAAATTTATCTGCAAAGGCTGTGCACTTGTATATTGCCCTACATGTGCTGTTGAATGAAATGTTTGTTGTTTGGTTCACATGTTCACATTTTTGTACTGTACTATACATATTCTTACATTGTTCACTGGCAAAAAAACAAACAAAAAAAAACCAAACAAAAAACTGACTTATTGGGATGAATAAAAAATGCATTAAAAACTCCTTTTTGCACATTTCTGTTCTAGAAATACTATACAAATATTAATTACCACCTATACAGGAAACAATAATACAAGTGATAATGGTAGTGGTGTCTTCAATAAAATACAGTTTTCTGCCAGATGATGAGGAAAAACACAAGTATTCACACAATTTGTGGTGAATGTTAAGTTGTTTCTTCAAGCAATATAATATTTTGTGTTTAAAATTAAATTAAACTGCTTATATTGGGGGTTTAATGAAGACGGGTCATTTTGACCCGGAGGACATAGGGTGTATACAGAAAATGAGGACAACAGGAGGGTTAAATGGATATACGCAGGTGGGCGACTTAATCTAAATACCGTCCGAGGGAGTCAAAGTAATACAGAAACTTTACAGGTGAGTGAATGCATAAAACTCCTAGAAATAAGGTCCAGGTTAAAACAAAGAAAGTTATCCTTTCAGTAATATTTTTGTTGATTTTTGTCCCATCTATGCTTTGCAAGGCATTTCAACTGCACATTTCAATTTCTCACAGATGCTGATTAAACTATTTGTGCAGGTATAATAATAGGGACAATTTCTTTTCTTTTAGACCAGAAATTGGTCTCTCTAAATTGTCCCTAAGTATGAATGTGAGTGTAAATGGTTGTCTGTCTCTCTGTGTTGGCCCTGCGACAAACTGGCGACCTGTCCAGGGTGTACCTGCATCTCGCCTGATAAAAGCTGGGATAGGCTCCAGCAACCCCCGCGACCCTGAACTGGATAAGCAGTATAGAAAATGACTGACTGACTGACTGACTATACCAGAAAAAAAAGAGTAGGCTTGGAGTAAGGTTAGGTATAAAACACTGTGTTGAAGAGAAAATATCAGATGCTTCTCTACAAAATGTACTAATGGTTAATAAATATCACCTTTGATATTAAATTTCTGCAGTAGTAAGGATTGAATGTAATTAAATGAAGAGACAATTGTTCAGAAATGTGTGTTTGCTTTGGAAACACTCAACAAAACAATTAATCATTCAACCTTGAGTGAAGAAAAAAATATCCAATTATTGTAGTTGCCTTGGATACTAATAAATGCAACAGTATTTAATGACTGGAAAACAATCAGTGACAATACCATGCACAGGCTGTAGTTTTCAGCATTCAAGCATGCACTTTTCACCAGTCGCTCTCTTCAAATAATGCGTAACAAAGACTGTCTGCCTCCAGGCTCTGCATAAACTGCTTGGATTGTCCTTTTTTCAATCGGTATCAGCATTTCACAGCTGCACAGAATGGCTGTCCCTCTGTCATTCTATTGTGTTTAAATAAAAGCAAGCGAGCAGAGCAGTTAAATAGCTGCCGGTTTGTTCAAAGACTGTGACTTCACATACTGACGGGATCAATGGCTGATAAATATGATGCATTATTGGTTACACGTCAAGAACCCTTTATAATGAGCTTGTTTCCATGACACTGTTAAACTGCACCATACTGTATAAGTGGAGCTGCTATATTTAAACCTCATTCTGAGGCTGTTTCTGTTTTTTTCTACATTGAATGGTTTAGTAAAAAACATTAGGCCTATACTGTATATAATAACACCAGCTTTATAATTAAAAACAAAGAAAAGGTTTAAAACCAGAAAATATGCTAAGATGTGTTTCTAATGGTCGTATACTCACCCTCAAGATGTGACTGATGAACTGGCAGCACCTGACATATTTAAAAGTTCCTACAAATAGTATTCAAATAAGCTTGAAACTTGTTTGCTAGAAGGCCTTACAGTAAGTTACGTTATTTGACAAAACATTAGTCCCCTTTGACTATGAATAGATACATCAGTCCATCCGTGTGTAATTTTCATATTGGTAATTCTTCTTTCACTTACATGTAACTACTGTACTAAATATTTACTTTGGCAGACAAATAAAACTGGCTTTGCAATTTATTGCATACATTCTGTTCATGCAACAGCTGTATCTTCTCCACTTTTAAAAAATAATCCGTGCTGAGCAATGCACTTCACAAAATTAAAGCGAGAAATGACATTGTTTTTCCATCTTAAATCATGAAGGGAGAAACCTGACCAATAATCAAAATAACAAAAAACATCAAACAATGTAAAGAAATGATGTTTCATAAGTTCTCTAAGTCAAAGTGATGTCCTCGGTAATTACTTTGTTTTCATCTCAACTCAGACTCACCAATAACTACAGTTAAATGTAAGTTTCTCCACATCACCAATACATGGTAGAAATGGTTGAGATGATGCATTCCTGCATTGTATTTTTCTAGGGCAGTGTTCAAGTGAGACAATGGAAAATTACGACCAATAAATATGTGTAACCACACATGACTGCCTTTTTTTATAGTTTCTTAACAAGTTAGCCTGACCGTGTAAATGCATTCTTTCTCATACCAATCACAGATGAGAGTACAGTGGAAAAGTTATGAGTGGCAAGTACTGTAGGAAGAAAGACAGGGGCATCTTGTAGGAGTCTTAAATTAGTTATCTATTGCATAAAAGTCTGTGGATTAGCACCTTCCTCTCCTTTGTTGTTTAAGTGTATCGGGGCCATATCATCGTTTGGGAGACGTGAACCGTGTCAATGTGCAGTTACACAAAGGACATTGATATGCTGATAAATAGAGGCTTACATTGCCTGAGTGTAAAATTATAATAAGGAAAGCACCAGTAGAAATTTTTGCCTTTTTATGAAAATGCACCATTTAGAGCTTTAGACTAGTAAAAGTATTTCACTTTCTGTTGCAAGATCAGATGGTTTGTCTGTCTAAGAAATCAAAAGTTAATGAAACAATGTTTTAAAGAGTTTAATTTAAATTTATTCAAGGTACTTAAGGTTTTAAGGTTTAATATAAACCTTAACTGTATTCAACGCTTTGTAACCCAAATTAACTCCATGTTAACTTTAAAATCAGAATGTAAGGCTTGCCAGTTATTATACTATACAAAAAACATGCATTAAAGGTAAAGCAGCAAATATTTTACAGGACATCCGTTAAGATTTGAGACAACAGCTAATAGTGCTGTCATTTCTAGTATCTCAGTCTGCTCTTGATATTGATTCAACATTCAAATGACAAGTTTGCTCAGTCCAAATCTGATTGGTCTTTTTTACATTTCTGTTTTTTTTAGGTCCAATTAAAATCATAATTTGATACAAAGACACAATCTCAGTTGACACATTGTAATAGGAAAAAAACAAAAAAAAAACAAAAAACAACATGAAATACTGTAGAGCTAAAAAGGAGAACAAAGGAAAACAAAAAGATCCTGACTGGCTGCACTGTACTCATGAATGCTTGCATAAGTCCCTAATTGGACAGATTGCTGCATTTCAACATGAAAGCCTGCATCTTGAATATTTGGCTAATTTTAATTTGTGCACATGCTGTTTGTCCGTCATACTTCAATTGTATCTCTTATGTAGCCGTCTAATGTACCTTCTTGACTAAAAACCATTCATTTATGGAGAAAAGAGTTCTTATTTAGAGCTTCATTAAAATAAACTTAATACCATGCCCCTCATGTTACTTTTTTATATGCTGTTACTAAAACTGTGACTCAGTGGAGCAGTCCTGGGGTCAACCTTTTCTGGATTGTGGTAACAGTTATTAATAAATGCCATCAAAATCTGGCATCACACAGTGATCATAAATTCAAATTTGCACATGACAAATGGTTTAACATTTCCATGATTACGAGACAGAACAGAACCTTTGACATTGCTAAAGCCACATTGTCAGGTGAGAGCATCTGCTTCCTGTCCAAATGAATGGTTAGCCTATTAACGAGGGGGGGGGGATATGGCTAACCCACAAAGCTGTGCGCAGTGAATGTCCACATGGCTGCATGTGGGAACTCTGCTGGAGATCTGCAGCTGTCTGGCTGATGGGTGACATGCTGTCACATGTTGCACTGACAGTGATGGATGGATGAAACAGAATGACAGACTGCTGTTTCTCAAAAGAAAATGTTCCAGCGCTCTACTATTGTGATCTCCCACAGCACTCCCCTCACAAACAAAATAAAAAATCTCTCAGCTGTTGTGTATGACAGGAGTGATGATCAAGGGAGCTGAATTTTTACCTCCATCATTTGAACAGGGGCTGAAGAACGGAAAGAGCCTGTCAGTGAAGGCCCATGCAGAGAAGGAGAAGATGCAAGCCCGCGCATCAACATCATAAAAGGAAACCTCACCATCCTCATAATCAACAAATACCCCAACCTTCCGAGGCATTTGTCTTAGGTGTAGTTTTATGGCAGGACCTGCGTTAGCTGTGAACTCGTTTCCTTTTCGCAGCCAGATGGTCCAGTACCCATTCTTTGGGCTCAGCCTCAGATCCCCCTTCCTGTTGATGGACTCACTTGCAACGCCCAAATCCCACTGTGTCTTGTCTTTAACCTGAACCTCATAGTAAAATTTTCCAGAAGAGAACCCTTCCTTTGCCAAGACATTATGGACATGATCAAACCTTTCTGGCCTGTTTCTAACTTGCTTCTTATGGTTTCCATATGCAACTTGCTTTCCATCTTCAGAAACACTGAGAGAAGGGTTTGCTGTGTCAGGATCAAGTGTCACATCTACAGCGTACTGCTGCTTTTCTTGAAAGGTAGGATCACACAGGGTACCTATTTCTTGTGTAATTGTTGTCTCCAGCTTGGCCATGGCCTCTTGAATTGTAAACTGGTCACTGTTAATTGTCACATCAGACCAGTCTTTAACCTGTGGTGGAGAGATGGTCAGAGAGAGAACATTCTCCAGGAACGTGAAGTCATCATCTGGGACTGAAACTTCTTTGAGCTCCAGGTTTTTCAGCTTTATTAGCATAATTTCTTCATTCAGTTCATTAATTACGCTCTTTGCCTCATTTTCAATTTCATCTTGTTTCGTCTTGATGACCTCAGTCATCTCGTTTTGGCTTCTCTTTATGTAATCCACCAGTGCAGTCATCACATGCTTGCTGCATGACAGTGCTTTCGCTGCATTATTTCTACTCGCCTCCAGTAAGTGTTGAATCTCAAGAATTTTTTGCTGACGAGCCTGAATCATCTGATCCGTGTCTGCCTCCTCTTTTCCCAACTGGTTCTTTCTCATTTTAGCCTCTTCCTCCAGACTCACCACCTTATGAGTTTTATGGTCTTCTCTTTTACAAGACTCGCATAAAAACAGTTGATCTCCTTTGCAGAACAGCTCAAAAGGTTCATCATGAGTCTTGCATATCCTACTCTCCAACTTCTTAACTGGGGGGATCAGCTTGTGTTTCTTTAAGGCTGAAATTTTCTGATGAGGCTCCAGATGAGTTTGACAGTAGGATGTGAAACACACTAAGCAGGACTTCAGGGCTGTCAGCTTTGGCTTTGTGCATAGATCACAGAGTACTTCCCCACTTTCTGCTTGATCAGGAGTATTACAAGACTTTTCCTTTACTGTGTTCTTGAACTTTTCTGCCATCTCAGCAATGAAAATGTTAACTCGAAGCATTGGTTTCGGGTAAAACTGCTCCATGCACAGTGGGCACTGAAATAAAGTATCACGGGTAGTCCAGTACTCTGTGATACAATTGAGGCAGAAGGTGTGCCCACAAGGAATCGACACAGGTTTAGTAAACACCCCCAGACAGATAGAACAAAGAAAGTCATCTGCCTTTAGACTTGTTGCTGAAGCCATATCTACAAAGCATGAGAAAAACAGAAAAGTTATCGCAACACATAGTCAAATATATTTGTTCTGTTTAAGTTACTGACCTAAATAAGTAAATGAAAAAAGAAAAGAATGAAAACTCGGAAAACTGTAACTTTACCTGCTGTTTTAAGGCTTCACTATAACTTTCAGACGTGTACAGAAGGTGAAAGTTTACTTTCAGTTTTAGCAGTGACATCAGCTCACCCTCCCACTTCCTCATTTAGCTCCAACAAGTTAACCCCTTAAAGGCTCCATGCACAAGTAAGCAACAGCTGCGTTTTTTTTTCCTTGGCAGACCCAGTTGAGCTTAGTTAGAAACATAAAATGTGTCCCAAATCTTGACTTCCAAGGCTGGAATATGCCCTGATTTAATCGGGTTGTGCATTATTCATGTTATTCTTTGATTGTTGGTGTATTTTTGTCCATCAAAAATCCCTTTCATGTATATTATTAAGCACTGATAGAATTAAAGTTGTGAGACAGCACACCATGACAAAGTCATCATGGCTTTGCTTGTGTGTGCATCATCACACCTCAGCATGTACATGATAAAGTGTAAATGTGGTCATCCTGCTCGCTCTCTTTTGAGGAAACAGTGGTTTTGAACACAATGGCCCTCTTTCATTTTTGAGGGGCTTTGTGTGAGTTGAAAGTGTTTGCAAAAAGGTTTTTTATGCAAGAACTGCTTCATGTGTGACTCACCAATTCCCTTTTATTAAAACTGCCTTTGCAGGAAATAAATGGCAAGCATTTAAATAACAAATAACATCAAAGGCATTGAGCTGAACTTTTCAGACACAAATTCATTGGTACATCTATTACATGTATTAACACATTTAAAAGGAATATACCTCATATTCTGCAGCTGTGTATACTCACTCAAAATGCATTTATTGACTAACAACACAAAGACAATTTCAACAATATTAGATTTAAAAGAAGTCATGCAATGCCAATTAAAAATATTCATATTACTATAAATTACAAACATATATATATATATATTTATATGTATGAAGACTTTTTAAGCTGAAAATGATCTCTTGAGCCGTGACTTATTGAAGCCTCATCTCTTAGTGCTGGCAACTATAAAACATTCAAATGACATTCGGCTCAAATGGGGATTTCCTTTGATCCTGGTCTGTAAGGAGTTCAAGGTCCTCTTTCTTCTCTGCATGATCCAGTGATAGGTTCATTGAAGAATAAGAGAGAATCATTGCTTCTCTCTTCCCATCTCTTTTCTTTTCAGTCCCCCCATTTCTCATCCACCCCATTTTCCTCTGCTCTTCATTACTGTTCTCCTACAACTCATCCGACTCTAACCTGAAGATGAATTAGAGATCAGAGAAGCTGCATGAAATGATTACAGCAGCCGATAACTTGAACACTCGACTTGTTCTTTATTAAATACTGAACAAAAATCATTGTCTCTCAGTGCTTCCAGGGTATTTCAGACAGGAGCTGCAGAAAATAAGGCATCTGTTTGTGGTTAGAGGTGAAAAAGTTCATAAACAGAACCACCTTTCAACTCCTGACCCAAACGTTTTCTCCCAAATAGTAAAGGAAATACTAAAGAGCACCACTTAAATTCATTAAAATATTTCCACTTTTTATCAAAACTGTAAGCTTCTCTTAAATAGCAGGTGGAATCTGGTGGAATTAGCAGGTTTTTGTTTACAGAACCAAGGACTGACACCTGTTTCAAACCAATTGTGTTTTCATGTTGTTTCAATTTGAAATTTGAAATAGAAATTCGTCTCTAAGGATTTACATCCTCAGTGCTTTTCTCTGCATGGCAGTACTGGCAGGGCATTGAGCTGTCTGTTTGAATTTTCTTTCCAATTTTCATGGCACATTTAGGCGGGATGTTCGATATTCAAGAGTACCTAACTGCAGTTACGATGACCGACAAGGGTCCAATCCATACAGGAAGTCTCATGCGGAAGTTAGTTAAATACCGCCAACAGTAACTATCTGCAACTTGCAAACACACGTGTATAGAGTAGTTGGGTGGTTAGGGTTAGGAGAAGGGTCAGGGGTAGGGTTAGATTTTAGTAAGTTACATGAAAAAGAAACTTCCGACTGGGACTTCCGGCATGGATTGGATTTATGGCGACGTACCGTGACTGCAGTTGGGTCCCTCTCTCGATATTGGCTTTCTTACAGATATCCGATATTGTCCAACTCTTAACTTCCGATATCAGATAATCAACTGATACCACTATATGCAGACAACATAAAGGTTGTAGCTCTCGTATTTTGAGAAATACAACCAGTGGCGGTTTTAGGCCCGGGCGAACCGGGCAGCTGCCCAAGGCGGCATTTTTGCAGGGGCGGCACAAGCGCTCGGAAAAGAAAAAAAAAGCGCCACAACATAGTTTAATATTATTAGGCCTGTCTGTCAGCCACTTTGTCAAGAATTGGCAAATTGGCGCCCGTGCAGCTGCAGGCACCCTGCTGAGAAGTTGTAGAGCCCTGCTTTGGATCCCGTGGGTCCTGCACGCAAATCTGCAGGCAGCTTCAGACAAAACATGATTTTGTCAAATGATGGTGAGTAAAACTGATGTTGGAATCTGAACCATTGTATTGTACAGTAATACCCACTACTGCAGAGAAGACTCTCGGAGACCGTCAATCTCTTTTAATGTCTTTATGTGAACTCTGGCGGTGCGTGCAGATGTAGGCGCCCAGCGCGCCTTATGTTTCTTTTTCCTTCTCCTATTCTAACGTACAACAGAACTGTCTTGCTCTCCTTGGTGCTCCTCTAAAGCAGCACTGTTTCTTTTTTTTTTTACCTGCGCTTGTGTACCCGTTTTACCTCCCACACCCAGAGAACAATCAGCCCTGAAACATCAGGACATTGGAAACATGGCAGTATTATTGCACATCAAGCCAGACGGTGTTAGTACAAAAGTTGTCTCAGGGTTTCAGTTATGAATTTAATCCGACATTAGCAGTTCGATTACTTTAAAAATGTATATTTTTTGTTGAATTTAAGCTTGGCCTATTTATTACTTAGGCTCATGTCATATGGGCCAAATAATATAATGGGTCTAATAAAAATGACTGTTATGACTGGTGTCGCAAGAGGTTTTCTGATTTTGCAAATTTGAGTGTGCAGGTGCTTGTCGGTGATTGGACTCTGGAGTTCTGAGAGACAACTGATTGGTGGCCTGACAGGAGGTGAATCTATAAAAGACGCTGCAGTGGATTTCCGGTCATTCATTCTCAGCTCACCCCAACCCGGCCACATGGTTCTGTTGTTTGACTCATGTACTGGTACCATATGTCATTGAGGAGCTTGTAGGAGTGAACTGCCTTTTATTTTGATCTCAGTTTTCTCATGTTTATTTTAATGAGGGAGGTAAGTCTTTGTCATTTGGTTCATTTATTTTGGGACAGGTAAGTTTTGGTGAATAAGGTAGTTTTCTTTGTTTGTTTAGTTCAGTCTGAAGATCCTCTTGTACAACAGTTAACTCGCAGGCAAAACAAACTTTTAATGAAAAAATCACAAGATGCTGAAAACTGTGTTGTGGCTACTTGAGGTCTGACGAGGACGGATCCTTCATGGTGCGATCCGGCAATGTCAGTGGCGCGTGACATGTAGCCTATTCCATTTTTTGTTGTTTTTTCAATTTTCTTTTATCTGAGTCAGCTGGATTGATCTACTGTATAAAACTGTTAGTCAGTCACACCTTAACTCTTTAGTGTATTTGTGAGATGAAGGGTTTGTGCTATTTAGAATGTTTATTCCATAACTTATTTGTTTATACTAAATATTTTATATAATTGTTTGTTTTACATTATCTGATTGTATACATTTTGCCACATTTATGTATATAGTTTTTTTTTTCTTTTAGCTCTGATAACTTAAGCCTGGCATACACTGCGATTTTTGGCCGTTTTTGAGCCGATTTTCCAGTGGTGTGACAAGTTTGGTGTTCGGGCCGACTCTTGGCCAAATCCTGTGTCGTGTATCGTGCAGTATACGAGGGGGTCACGAGAGGCGATTGGCTCCTCACGACGAGCTCATGATCAGAAATCGTGAGTCGCAAGAAAATCAAACCTGTTTGATATTTTGGTCATGGCTCGTGAGTGAATCGCATGTTCAAGCGGCGCCACGACCAGACTGAGAACTCTTTCCTCGGAAATTTTCACATTTCGCATGGGCAAAACAAAAACTGAAGTAAACCAGAGGCAGCATGACAACCCGGCTTGTCATTTGGATGGAGATCTCGTTGTAGAACCGGCAGATTGTAGCTACAGCCCAAGTTTGCTCAGACAATTCCTTGTCCATACGTGACCTTTTATTTTTGGTGAATTCTTCACAAAGAAAAGCGCCAATCGCCAAGGCAGCACAGTTTTTTTGGTAATAGCATAATGTTGCTGTTGTTGTTGCTGTTATTTTCTTCTTCTTCTTCTCCGTTTTCTTCTTCTTCTTCTTGCCCTCCTCCGTTTTCTTCTTCTTCTACTACTAGCTGTATTCATTGTGTTGCATGTCGGGATTCTTCAAGACCCCAACGTGTCTTTGAGGACGCACAGTGTGAGTAGTCAGCTCGCATCCGAGCGTCGGTTCGTACAGTATGAGGACTGACATTGCAAGCTGTGAACTTTTGAACTCTGCGACTGATTCGCACAATTTGAGTTGGAGCTGCGAGCAACGATCGAAAAAATCGCACAGTGTATCCCAGGCTTTATACTGCTTTGTGCAGTATTGTATTAATTGTGTTTCATTTCCTGTTGTAATTGCAACAGAGGAATAACTGGGCTCTCCTACTCTTTAGGGTGATTTTTCAAATATTCTGTATAAGGATTTTGACTTTATGCACAACTCTACTACTTCCTGAACTTAAGCCAGCTTCTTTGCCTTCTGTCTTTCATTATTGGACAAACTGATTAATCCAGGTGTGTCTGGCAATTGTCCTTGTGGTTACTGAGGTCAGACACACCTGGATTATTCAAATCATCCAATAATGAAAGACAGGAGACAAAGGAGCTAGCTTAAGTTAGAAAGTAGTGGAGTTGTGCATAAAGCCCTATGCCGGTGCAAAAAATTGTGCAAATTCTTGTTGTGCATGGGAAGGAGGGGTGCTCGGAAGATGTCAATGCATAATGATGTCAATGAGTAATTCAACGCAGAACCGCCACTGAATATAACTATAATCTGTCCTGAGAGCAAACACTGAGAGCAAACATCCCAAAATAGCTTTAACTCAGCCAGAGGAGTTTATTTTGGACATCTGGCTGCCATATATCAGATACTAGCATTTATTAGCCAGCTAATGGTTAATTCTTATGTTTCTGACAACTTGGTAACTTAACCAACAACTTAAATCCAGACATATTATAAGCAGCTTCAAAGTAAGTCAGTCTGTAGCAGCAGCAGCTGCACTGTAGTCACATGACTCTAAAAGGAATGCTGGGATATGAAGTTCATGCTGGACCAGTGCTGATGGAGCAGGATCTCCAGAGATTTTATTAGTAAAATTATTTATAAAAAAAAAAACTGATACTGATATTTCACCGATGTCAGATTTTCATGCCGATATCGGGGGATAATATAGTCCGATAATATTGGACATCTCTAACACTGAGTTTACTGTAGCTGCTGTTTGATGATATAAGAATTGCCCCTTTACTTTCTGTTATAGAAGGTCAATTATTTATTTATTTACCAGTGTTTTTCCACTATGAGCACTGAACTGAGGATGATTTGTCTCATACTGTCTTTGGATGAGTTTTTGACAAGTGTGTCTGACAGCAGCAGTGCAGGGAGGTTGACAGAGCTAAACTATCCCTTTGTTTTCTATGCTTTTAATCTGTCTGCCAGCGCTAATCAAGATTTCAAAGCATAGAAGAATAAACCATATTAGATTTAAAGCTATTATTCTCAACAATGGTTTTTACCGCTCATGTTCCGCAATGCATGTCTGAAAGCGGCTTTATTGTGACAGGCCTAATCACCAGATACCCCTAGAGAGCCTGGTTCCAAGTTTGCAAGGCAAGTCAAGTTTATTTGTATAGCATATTTCATGTACATGACAATTCAAAGGGATTTACATAAGCACTAAAGTTAAACCACTGTGGGCCCTTGAGCAAGGTTCTTAACACCCACCAACCGCTCCCTGGACACTGGGATGTGATAGCCCACTGCTCTCTAGCTAATCTAGAGAGGGGTGAAATGCAGAGGCCAAATTTCCCACTTGGGATTAATATAGTATCAAATATAAAAAAAATAAATAAAAATGAAACACTGAAAGCATTTCATTGGTGTGCAGAAAAAAAAAATTAAAAATAAAAGAACAAAAGGCATAATTCAAAATTTAAAAACAAAAGCTGGAATATTAAAGGCGTCTTAAAAGGCTGAGCAGATTTGAACTCCTGAATAAAAACTATTTAAATGCAGCTGAGAACAGGTGGGTCTTTAACCTGGATTTAAATCAACTGAGTTTTTCAGCTGATCTGAGGCTTTCTGGGAGTTTGTTCCAGAGATGAGGAGCATAGAGGTGAAAGCAGCTATGCTCCAGATTTGCTTCAGATTAAACAACAGGCAACATTAAGTAATAGGTCTGGTACTGCCAAATTCAGCATTGGGCTCCACAACATGGTTTGCGCTCTGTTGTCACTTCAGTGACAGACTGAGTTTAATTTTTTACACCCATCTCATTGTCCATCTTCAGCATAATTTAAAGGCCAATTTGTCCTCAGTTTTCTTAGTTATTAAGAATTTTTGCCCATATTTGTAATTACTTTTTAAAACTAGATGCACTGTCAACTATAACTTGAAAAGACCTTGGTCTTGTGTGTTATTTGGAAGAAAGAAAAACCCTGTCACCTCCATTAATCTAGTTTGTTTTTGACTTGGTCAGAAAAAAGGGTTGCATTCTTTACAACCCCCAGACATAGCACTTCTGGGGGGAAGATAAATAATTAGTCATGAGATGAGATTCTCCTTTCATCCATCAGCCTGAGGAACATGGCCGCTGTGAGAGAACTGAAGCAAATAAGAGTGTTTTCCCTCCAGTGTTTTTGTTCTCCACACACTCTGGCTTCTGATTTTACTCGTTTATAGGATGCCTTTTTCAACACTGAAAAGCTTGTAAGGACAACTACATCTTTGACAGAGTAGTCAAGGATTAAAAGCCTTTTCCACTTTTTTTCTTCCGTCTTGTTTTCCTTTGGGCTTTCATTAAAACTGTCTCTTTATCAGAATTGTCTGTGAAAAAAGAAACACAGGAGTTAGAAGTAATTTCAAATTACATCTTGTTTGAGTCAGTTCATGACATCAAAATTACATGTTTAAAACATTTAGTAGTTCTTGATAATTTGGCAGTGCATGTTAAAAGAGTGTTTAGGGATGCATAAATCTGGGGCAAGGAAAGAAAAAGGAAAACTTCCAAATTCTGCAGGAAAAGTCAGTTATCTACAAATATATTGTCTAGGGATTTGCTTTTAAGATCTCGAACTGTGAAAAAAAATTTCTTTGAATGGTATCAAGGCAACTTGTAAATCAAAATTGGACCAGATGTTTTCTGAAACCCTGATCCGTGCCCGGAGATTTAAAGGATCAGACAGATTTCTCTACATGTAAAAGCCATCCTATTTTATCTAAAATCGTATTCATTAAATAGAGTGACAGTCAGATTTACACCACTATCTGAGATGAGGAGTTAGTTTCTTTGATAGCCTGCTACAACAGTTGAATTATTAATTTGCTCCATTAGTGAGGCTCGGTGTGACAAAACAAATTGACAAAGACCAAATTGAAAATTCAACTAAATGAATATTTCTGATGAATCAAAGCTCAAAATCTTAGCTGGCTGTCAACGTAAAGGGACAAAGAAAATCTGATTTTTAAAAATAATTTCATTTATTTAGGACAGAACTATGTCTATACAGCTGCTTTTGCTTGTTACAACATGTCCTTTTCCCCCATTTACCACAGGACTGTTCCAGCTTCTACATCTGCATCATATTTATATTTGGAACTGAAGGAAATGCCTTCTCAAGTTTTGTGGCTGCATACTGAGGACTTTAGCACCACCTTTAGATTCACAATGGAGTTCTGGATTTCTTGGATTAAATTGAGTTGATTTCTATCAGATTGGTTCTGGAACCATATTATAATGTCCTACACAGTTTTCTCACTGTGTCCTTTTTCCTTCATTTTTTTCTTTATCTTTATTTTTCATCAATATCAGCATTGATGATCCAAAATAAGAATCACCAAGTGGGCAGTGCTGAGTGAAGATAAGTCATCTTCTTTGAATCTAAAGAAAAAAAAAAAAAAAAAAAAAAAACAGGAGCTGTTAAAATGTGTAATTCCCCAGAGGCAAGCCTCATCAGAAAAACACAAGGAAGCTGCGGTTGGATGAGAATACAGTAAAGAAAAGCTCTTTTATGCTTGGCAGGCCTTCAAGATTCTGGCTCAGAAGAATTCTTCATTGCATAATATACAATTCAAACTTTTCCATGAAAAATAATGTCTAATGCAGCAGTTTCTTCATTTATTAATTATGTATTTACGTATCCAGTTACAGGCATTAATGACTTTTTCAGTTTATTTATCACTCAGCAAAAACTCATGCTCATTGTCAGTAGAAGAGTTGTAAACTAATTTTATTACATAGTAATTCAGACATATTGAACTGTTTCATATTTCCACAGATAAAGGTCCGAGAGGCTCAGATGTTGTTAATTAGTAAATCATAGAATCACAATAACAATTCAATGTATTTGTCATAGAATTAAATCAACATCAATTTTACTATGAATATTTTACAACAAAGAGCAACTGAAACGAGCTTTGAAATGAGCTGTGTGAAATATTATACAATGTGTCACAGGAAACTATGTTGCAAACTTTGCATGCTAGCTGACTTGTAAAACAAATCCAAAATCAGCTTTAGTTTGAAGTACCATCATGCAGTGTTTTTCCCACCATGGACAGGTCTGAGAGGATCAACATAGATTTCACAACATGACTTCAGTTTTTATAGCTTGTGTCGCTTCTTCTTACCACTGCCAATACAGGGAAATATGAGGACAAAAAAAGTAAAGAAGATCATGACTGAGGTTTGAGTCTCAGTGACACTTAAAAGGCTGAGGCTAAAACAATAAGCACAGCTTCAATTTCTTTAAAAAAAAATGCTTAGTTTTCTGGATTTCTGATTTACTATTTGCTTTCACAATTTTCTTAGATAACTTATAGGAAGCTGCAGCATGATAATCTTTCTCAAAACTGGCACTCCTCTTTTCATTAAGTGACATTTGTATCAAGAAGAATTTGCCCATGCCTTTTTTTTTTTTTCCTGCAGTCCCTTTCTACAGCCACTGCCACATTTAATGACTCAGAGCTACAGCCTTTCCTTGGCTGTCACAGACGAGCTTTTAACAAGGTCCTCTACTCTTTTTGCTCTTTCTTTCTCATTTTACCTTGCTGCCACCGTTTTCCCCTCTCTTCCCAGTAACTTTGCCTTTCTTTGAGGGGGTGTACAGGTGACTAAAAAAAAATGGAAAAGAAAGGGGAAGTATAGTTACAGCTTTTTCGTCTTTTATTTGAAAGGAACTTGAACATTTCTTAGCCGTTCTTAGCTTTTAGTGTTCTGAATGTGAATTTTTTTGATATACAGGTGATGTAACGTCCTGATCAGTTGAGACACAAAACTTTGCTGAATATTAAACTTCACACTGGCCCCTTGTAGCCTGCCTTCTCTTCTGGTTCATGACCCAAGCAGATTTTCAGGGATTTGAGCCATAGAAACTCATACATATATCACTCAGACATATATCAGTGAGTGTTCGGCAGCCATGACGTTGTCACCAGCTCAAGTGATTGCCATAATTGCTCTTTCTCTTGACAGCAAGCTGATATGCCAATGTGTTAAATTTATGTGACACGATGTCTGCAGGCTTCAGCTTTGATTTTATTTGTTTTCTGTGATAATGTTTTGTTCATTTCTTTGGGGTTTATGATCTTGATGGGTTTTTTAGATTTTCACTGTCAAATGTTATTATTTTGAGACAGTAAGAGTATTTAATCACTATTTATAAACACAAGTCACATATTATTGGCCAATAATTCAATAACACTACACTATAAGAAGACCAGTGCAACTGAGGGAATTTCAGATGTACCGTAAATACATCTTATAGCACAGACTCTGGTTTAGGTAAAGAGATACCATTGGTAAAGAATGTTCAAGTGTCAGCAGCACTGATGGAACAATAGCAAGGCTGAACTCATCTCACACTCCCAGACGCCCGCTCACACACTAGTATATGTTTTTTGAACACTAAAGTCACTTCATGTTTGACAAGTGCTCATTATTTCTTTTGCAACAAAATATGTCAGCAGGAAAACAGAACGAGAAATCACTCCAGCACTTTTTAAACAAGACAAGTACAAACTTGTACAAGTATAATGTCTTTGACTACTCCCCCACAGTCAACCTGCTGTTGTTTTTCATCCACAGCTGATGTGTTCTTTGCAGCCATACACATTAAGCTAGTAATGACTTGTAATGAAGAATAGGTCAAACACAATGAGACATGGTCTTAAAGTCTAATTAACTTTGAGGCTGAGACAGATTGGTTCCTTTTCTTTATTGATATTGGCACCTGTAGAGCAGAGAGTCATATCTGCAATGATATAGAGGGCTGGCAGAGAAAGAAATGAATCATATACTTCTGAAATATAAAATGGAAGCACATTTCAAATAGGGGTGTCAAAGTTAACAATTTTTTCCACCTGTGTAAATGGGATTACTAACCGACGTGCACCAAGTTACATGTCAGAGAGAGGTTGCAGATGGTAACGTCACATATGCACTCCACCTTAGTTCCAAACTCAGATAGGAATACATGCTGTTGAGTTAATGTGAGGCTGACATAGTATAGATATTTATCTTTCCATTCATCATTAATGTGTAAAATGTAACAATGGTTTTAAGAGAATATATCTAGTAGCTATAACTTAATTTTAACTTAGTTGTCGGACCCTAGTTGCAAGAATTCAGATCGTTCAAGTCTAGGTTGTTTAAGGAAACCCATGAGACCGTGCCCTAAAAGTCCAGAAAACTGCTGAAACACTGAGTTCCTTTAAATTAAGACTAAAAATCCATTTCTTTGTAGTTGCCTTTGATTAATAATAACTGGAACCTAGCTTAATTCTGGTCTGGATTGCAAACTTTTAAAACTTCCCTTTATTTTGCCCCTGTGATGTAATATTTCTTTATGGTTTGTTAATTGTGTTGTTTTTATCATATAAAGCATACTGAGAAAAGGCATTGTTGCTGAAATGAGCTAGAGAAATAAAGTTGACATCACTAAACACATTTTCCTTCATAATTAGAAAAGAAAACGTGGATTAGCATCGTGGCATTCATTTATCTTCCAGTCTACATTTACATACATGTACATACCTTTTGGAGGGAAGCTGCAAATTTGAAGAGACATGGAACAGCTTTGATCCTCATTGTCTGACTGTTTGGCCAAGTCCTGAAGCGTAATGTTCACTGGACAGCGATTTGAAGAATTCTACGCGGCACATGTACAAGGCTTCTTTTCTGCTTCTTGCCTCCACAAATATGGCAGTGATGTAAGAACGCTGTCCAGTGTCCAAAGGGGCGTCTACATATATAATGTCCATGCCCTAGACGGGTCAATATAGACCACAATGCATTGCGGTCAGGAGTGCTGAATGGCGCAGGTGTTGGACACATCGAGTGGTGGAAAAAAAGAGAGAAAAAAAACAACAGAAAAGGGATTAAACACCATATAAGTGGAAATATCTTCACTTGAAATGACGGATTTGATTGGAATGACATCTTTTCATGTGTTGTGGGTGCCGCCGTGGTTGCCACGGTGACAGCTGGTCACGTGATTTGCAGCAACGAAAAAGTAGTCAGCTTCCTGTCCGAATCACAGGCAGAATGAGAGCACTAGTGTGCTATGCAGTGCAGCCTTTTGTAGTGAATGAGGGGTTAGGGAGCAGGGAGGACATTCGGACACAGCGATAGTTGCAGATTTGAGTAATGACTGAGAAAAAAAACGGTTGTGGACACGAGTAGCTGTAATGAGCTCCCTTCTGATGGTGGTCAGGGTCAGCCTGAGAGATCGGTGAGGAGCTTACACATCAGGAGGGAGCCTGGCATTGAACCACTGCTTCTCCTTATCTTTGTACCATTGTCGTCGTGGTTACAGAGGGTAGGGTCACATGGACACTTTTGTCACAATTAAAACGTTCTCAAGTCCAGAAAAGGGATGAAAGCCGTATTTTTTGTGCCATGCGACTGCGCCAAAAGTCCGGATCAGTTGTCAGAACAGAATGATTGGAAGAGGCCGGCTGCACGATTGAAAAGTCTGGAACACTTGACGCAAGAGGGGCAGGGGGGGAGAGAGGGAAAAAAGGGGTGGTGTTGGATGTCTGGCAGCAGTTGTTTGTCTTTCGCCGGAGCTCCCTTCATGCTGGCTCTCTCTCTGTCAGCATGGTCTGCTGCACTCGTCAGTACAGCAGACGATGTTTTATTTAAACATTTAGCACACAAACGTAAACCACAGTATGATGCATGTACATGCATAGATTAGTGACAGACATCGCACTCTAACAGGTGATGACGCCACCAGCTGGAATGGAGTTTTGCCGTGTCTTTCTACTTGCGTCATGGTGTGATGACGACGGTTTCGAGCTGAAAACGTTTCCGAAACAACCATGAGACCACACAGAGTTGTCAGACCCCTGCTGCGAGAATCCAGATCATTCAAGTCTAGTTCGTGTGAGGAAACCCATGAGACTGTGCCCTGAGGTCTGGAACACCTGGATTAATCAGTTTGACCAGTAATGAAAGACAGGAAACAAAGGAGCTACCTGAAGTTCAGGAAGTGGTGGAGTTGTGCATAGAGTACATTGATTAATTAAAGAAGATTTGATTTTACAAACTGGTTTCCAACAATCCTTTTTTGATTCTTAGAATTGTAAAGGCTTTCTAAACCTGGGTGATTTATAAGAACGATTAACTAGGTGAAAAAAATCCCCTTTAACTTTTTGGCATTCATAAGAATACAACTTAAGATGTACAGTATAAGATATATTAGGAATATGAGGAAAAATATGTGTAAATTCATAGATGAATGGAGATCTGATGTCCCCGAGCTTATATCAGTATTCATGACGAACAAGAAAATTAAAGTCAACTAAATCACTTCAGGCACCCTGAATTTCAATTACAGAGAGTATAAAAGAGTTATTGATCCATAGCAGAGAAGACACACAGCAAAGCTGAAAGATTTTTAAATACTCATCAGACGTCACACTCATAACATTTGGTGGATCTGTTCTTTAATTGATTTCTAGAAGGAGGAAAATGCCTCCAAGCTTCAGCAGGCGAGCTTAACAGTTCAAAGGATTAGTGTGCTAGTCTGAAATTCAGCCCCTAATGCGTCTCTGTGCAGTTTTTCTTGTAAAAAGCATCATCCTGCGGTTTCCTGCATTCCATCATCTTTGAGATGCAGGAAGGAGCACCTACTCATGTTTGTTCCATGTTCCACTTGAACATGACGAAATGCGAGAAAGACTCAGTTGATGCCTAAAGCACGCAGCCTCCCTCCCCAACTCCATCTCATCACTTGGCAACACTTTCACCTCCTTTCTCGAATGGTTTAGTAGTGGGAGCCAACGTGCTCGGCTAACCATGCAGCGCAGAAGCTCCAGAGGTCAAACAACCATCTCCCAGATGTATGGAAAAGTTTGAAGTGCCAATATTTCATCTTGAGAAATAAAGAATGACAAAGAAAAACACGGCAACAACAAAATCACAAACAGGCAAATTTGAATAAAGAAAAAAAGAGCCATTTAAAGCGACTGAAACAAGACAGAAATTTACTGAGGCCTGGTTATTGTTTTTTTTTTTAATTTGGACAATCCTGTTGTGCTCCAGTTTAAAATGAAAGGTGGTTGAGCCACCAATCTATGCCCCCCCCCCCCCCCCTTCCTCAATTCTTGCCTCTCTTTTTGTCTCTGTATCTTTTCTGTCCATCTCCCATCATCTCCCCTCAGTGTCACTTGTAATGCCAGGCAGCCTTGTGAAAGATGGGGCGGATCACAGAGGATTTCTATCCATCTGACCTCAGCGTACCCTTCATCTTCCCCACTCAGCTTGATCTATCACACACAAGTGCTTCATATTATTGTTTAGCAGCTGGATCTAGGCCCATGGCTCTCCTTTTCTTTCTCCACCTCTCTCATTATTGCTGTGTGCTTGGTCTGTTGGGAGTAAGCCAATGCATTTACATTTTCTCAGTACAGTTTTTTTACTGTATGCAAAATACTCAAAGTCCCTATTCTCACTGATATTGAGATAAACCCTGATCAGGTAAAGCTTATTCAGAACAAAATTACGTTATAAGCCATTCGCTCAGACACTGTGATCCTCTCCCCATTCTTGAAATATTTTCAGCACACAAGTAGCTTCCACAAAATCAAAGCTGCTATACCGCACTCAAGGCTGCAGTTTCATGTTTTGATATGTGGTGAAGTTATTCAGACGCCACACGTTCTTCGATTCTCATTTTAGTTGCCACCGTCTCTCCTTGACCCTTTAGTGAAAACTTTCTCCAAATCAAGAATTGGAACAACTCTTCACTCTTTCTTCTGATCTAAAGTGACAATCTTGCATTGCCGTGATCTAAGCTTCCCTGTTTTCCCTTGTGTCCTTCCATTTCCTTTCCTCTTGTATGATATGTACTTTATTCCTTTTCAGTTTTTCGTTGTGGTTAGGTGTGCTTGCATCTCTTTGAGGCATGATATGATTATGCCATATTTTGATAATGTTTTGTCAAATTGTGATAAACTGTCTCAAACTTTTTATTATCTTTGACAAATTCCTCTTCCTCACCACTCCATTCCCTCAAGCTGATCTTGTCTGCTTCATTCTTCCTTCTTTTCTTGTGTTAACAAAAAAGGGGTGAAAACACATGCAAACCCAAGCTTAACAAATCCCTATTTCATAATGCAATTACTATCATAAGAGCATTAGTATATTTATAGGTGTATATCAGTCAAAGGTTTGGCCAAATCTAACTGTTCAAATTTAATGGGTAGCTGTGTTCAAACTTTTGACTGATACTGCAAACAAAAAAGAGATCATAATGATAATTTTTGTTTTATTAATTCCAACTGGGAAATTGTTTCTCTGCGTTTAACTACAGAGCTTTAAGCTGTTGTGTTGGGGTTTAGAGTTTGACTCTGGGGCCCACACTAAGGACCTTAACCCCTGTCTGCTTCCTGCACTGTGATATGACGGCATACTGCTCCTGGTGAAACTACGATGGGTTAAAAGCAGGGAGACAATTTCTCAATTGGGAAATTCTTTTGAAACTATGCGGTTATGAATTACACAGGGGCTTTAGGGGAAGCCTTTTTGTTGGGCATGCACCACAATTTCCAAAGTCACATTCACATGTACAGTAGCATGCACGGATATGACAAACCCTAGATTGTTAAAAAGTGCCAGTGTCTGCTCCAGCCGCTCCCCTCCCCTCTCTGTATGTGAAAGAGGAGGGGCCAGGATGTTGGGAGCAGTGCAGATAGCTCTGGATCAGCAGCTTGCTTGGAGCTACGGTCACAGCGCAGCGCATATTTTTACTCGCGAGCTCATCAAGTCTTTTCTGAGTTTATTGAGAAATGATTGTCTAACTGCCATTTCTCCTTCATGATTGTGCCTGTCATGTATGAAAGCACTATAACCAAGTATTGCCACCTCAGAATCCTTAATGCAGTTGTCTAAATGAGCTTCAGATATTGTCATTATATAAAACTTATTATCATAGAAAGATTGCTAACTTTAGGTGACAAACTACATACTGAGATGCTGCTGACACAGCTCTCTCTTTGGCAAAAGTTTTTTTTTTTTTTTTTTTTAATTGGACAGCGTTCTTGTAGTTCTCAATGAATATGTTGGTGCCTTTAAAGTTCTTGACTCTCTGTCTCCAGCTTCTCCTCATATTTCAGAAACTTCACTAAGATGGATCTGGGTCCTTCACTGCCTACAGCAGATTTCCTCACTCGGTGCACCCGCTGCAACTCAACCTCCTGCTGTTGCTGCAGCTTTTCCAAAAGGATCCTTTTCACTTTCCTCCCTCTGACCAGGTCTCACCAGGTGATTCTTCAATCCCATCAAACAGCAGGTTGTTTCATCTGGAGTGTCCCTCTAGGTATTCCATTTTATTTGTGATTTTGAGTAGACTATCACATATTTTCATTATATCCATCTGCATCAAATCAACCCATTAGGACCCCCCAGTGACACAGGTGTAATGTGCCTATTAGAGGCTCAGTAAAGTCCCTGCTTAAATTTAATTTTCAAATATAATCCATAAAGTCCCAAAGCAATGTTCATTCAACGTTCTGGTTGGGTCATGTGACTAGTTGTTGTGTTACAATTTCCAAGATGGTGTTGTGACTACACCTGTGGCAAAACTAGCTAGTTTTTTAAAGCTTGTTTTTCCTCACTAAGCGTATGTGTCAGCCCATTCGATGACTAAAATGCTTCATTTTAACCTGTTATTGTTATATATTTTGAACAAATTTATATGAAACAAGTTAGAAAAAAATATTGTTGTGGAATATATGTCACATCAGGTTTTTAGCTCTACAATAGCAAAAATTAAATAAATAAATAATGTAATGTCAGTGTCACAATAAGAGAAAATTTGAGGAACTGTTCTATCACGTGGCCCAATTATTTAATATTTGGATTTTATTATTCAATACATATTTAAATAAATGTTAAAACTTTGTCAGACTAATTATACATGTGAAATTAATAAGGGTGGGCACGTTAGCATCTAATATCATCAAAACTCAAAGTCAATGTTTCATTTTACTAACTATAATTTAGATTAGAATTAATTATTATTACTTTTTTCAGTTTCTTGTTTACTGAATTACTATTATGAATTGAGCCTTTTCTTGAATGGGAGGGTATTAATGTCCTTCATGTCCATTTTTTTTTTATACTAATGGGTGATGAAGCGCTAAATACCAAAAATAACGTTTCCACCCACGTTTCTCTGCGTTGCCTTGAACAGGCTGTGTGCTGCAAAATGCGCTGCAATTCGGTGTCCAAATTTCCTGCGCTGCCCTGCGGACGTGACGTCAAATGACGCAACATCCGCAGTTTTGATACAGGAAGAAGACGGTCACGGTAAATTCAAACACTGTAAGCGATAGTTATGGATTCTTCTGCCCTCAGCAAACAATCCAGGTCAACTGAAAGACCACTAAAAAGTGTAACTACGAGGAAACAACATTATTGCTTCAGTTTGTGTACGCTCCCGTGACATCTGGGCTCGTGGCTGCAGTTACCTGAAGCGCCAGTCGCGAGTTTCGTTTCTTAATCTTGCCTCAAGTCCCTTTAAAACACAACTGTATTCATCTGTTTGATATGTGATTGCACCATGTGGATCTTCTGTTCAGCTTGTTTGAACTGAATATTAATTTAAAATGAATGAAAATGAACCCTTTGAACCCTAAGCCAATTTTTCTCGAAATTGCATACTTCAATTAAAATGAGTGTATCTCTGCCACAGGCCGATTTGAATAAGAATGGTGTCAAATTAAAGAAAACATTTGTGAGATATATGGAGATGTGTAAATAAAAGTATATTTGTTACTGGTGAAGAGTGAATGAAGATGGCACAGCAAAATTTCAAACCTCGCCTTAAAAAAAACAGACACTTTCAGCATCAGCAACTCTCTGAAATTATGCTTTAGAAACTATTTATCTCTTTCAATCCAAAGTACAATATGTTGACATTGTTTCTTCAAAGACCACCCCTTCTAAATTCAAGCAGAAAAGAATTACAGATTTTTTTTTTTTTTTTCAAAAAATTTAGGCGAGGTTTCCAAAATGGCCACTTTGGGAAAATTTGGCAAAGTTGGCAATGTTATTTTCCATCGTGCCACAATATTATAATTCTTCCATAATGAATACAGTATCTTTAAAAAAAATAAAATAAAATAAAAACAGCCTCAAACTGCAGCTTTCATGACTTCTGTTTAGACATGCTCTCACAGTGTCCTTAACTGGCTGTTTGTGGTTATGCAGGCCCACAACTCCACAACGGATTGGTTGATTTTGGTGAATGAGACATCAATCTATAATCTATAATCAAAGCCAGTAGAATGTATCAATCAGAGCCAGCAGAAGGCGTCATTCAGTATTGGCTGGTACCTGCATTGGTGGATTGTAAAGCCTTCTTCTGGGTCCTAAAGTCCTGTGACTAAACTAAAAGTGTTTTTTGTGTTGCCCCAGAGATTATTTTCAAACAACCAAGTGTGGATTTACCGGTAATAAAATAGTTTTCAAGGAGAAACCGCAAAGGTAAGAGAAATCTTTTAAACTATAGTACTGTATCTGGCTGAGCGGTTTCTACTGTTGCTACTTATTGGCTTCTATCTCTGTAACTGTGCGTTCAGACCAAGAGCGACTAAAGCTGTAAAATCGCCGGAAGTCATTCACTTTCAATGGACAGGAGCGACAAGAGCGAATAAAGCGACAGAAGCGACGAGCTACAAAAGTTGAGCGATTATAGCGACTAAACAAAGTTAAAAATAGTTTAACTTTATGCAAATTGGCAATGACACGTTTCGGCTGTAAAACCCTGACAACCAATTGGAATGTAGACATTGTTCACTTCCGGGAGTCCCCGGAAACGAACTCTGAACTCTGGTGCCGTATTTTGGTTCCGAGTCAAAATGACAACAGAAACGCTGATAACTGCCGTCGCTGGCCACCCAGTATTGTATGACCTGACACTTTAAACCTTTCGGGATCTCCAAAAGAAGGCTCTGGCCTGGGAAGAGGTATCACGTGCCGTTGGTTTGTCCGGTAGGTTGATAAAATTATTTTTAAAATAGGTGCAAAACTTGCCTGCTAATCGAGCGCCTAGCATGCTATGTGAATGGGACGATATCATTTATAAATATGGAAAGTACTATGTTATAATAATAATGATTGACAGGGACAAAAATACGTATTTCTCTTTTGTCCCTCATCTTGACATTTAGTTTGAGAGTGAGAGATGAATGAGTGAAGATCTGCAGATGCAGATCAGTGAAGATGATGTACTTAACTAAGCTACAACATTATTTTGTTTTGGGGTGTAATTTTAATCAGTTATGTCCAGACCGTTGTTTTTCAGTAGGAGAAGGATTTCTGGTTAATCACAGGCTACAACTTGTCAAAGCACAAGGTAGCAATCACGAAAAGCATCACTGCAAAAGCTCTGCTAATGGTAAAAAGCATAAGGTCCTTTTAAAAGGATATGCAAAATTAAACGTGATGTCATAAGCGACTTGAGCGACAAAAACGAACAGATTTTTTGTAGCAGCTATTTTTTATGAGCGACAAAAGCTATTTTACAGCTTTAGTCGCTCTTGGTCTGAACGCACAGTAAGGCTTTGGTGTAGAGGACTGTGGAGCACATGTTTGGATTCTACAGAGTCTCTGCTTTCATTTGATAGGCATTTTGTGCTTGTCTGATGCGGGATTTTGGCTGTGGAGACAGAAATGTGGTACGTAGATTAATATTATGCCGTATATATATATATATATATATATATATATATATATATATATATTTAGTGCCGTGTATTTACGTTTTAAGTTTTTTATTTCATTTGGATATAACTTTAGTTATGTTTTGCAAATTTTAAAATGTTTGTGCTGGCTTGTAGCCTAGCTTCTGAAGTTTAATTTGATGTGCCCACATTGCAATAATATCTGTCATTAACGTATCACCGTTGTTGATTAGTAACAATCACGGGGAACCTTATAAGTCCCCTCTCGGTTATTGAATATCTTATTATTATCATTTAAGAAATTAAAGTAAAACTAAATAGAATATGACAGAATTTTTATGACCCTGTCAGTTAAAGTGACAGACAAGGGAAAGTGTAGTGCAGCCTCTGCTCTAATGTGACCTCAATTATCACAGTGTATGTGAGAGTCTGTTAGAGAAAGAGACACAACCTTTTCGTTTCTTAGTTTATTGGCCTCCTCTCAATGAAGTTTTGTCTACTCTCTGGCAACCCCAACACCGAGCTTTGATGCTGCTAAACAGCTTCAGGCGACTGTTGATTTTGACATTTTTCAGCATAGTATTTCCTTGGGATCTTTTGATTGGCAGCCTCCAGTGCTGCAACTGGAAGCATGAAAGAGTACAGTAGAGTTTGATTATTACAGCTAACACGAGACGGCAAAATTACACTCCTTTTTTCAAATTTTTTGTACTGTACCTCTTTTTCCCCCCAGATCAGAGTCTTCGTGACATCTCATTGGTTACAGTGGTTGACCAGATGATGAGTTAATTGGTTTTGTGAAAGAGCTGCAATTGCTTTTATTGGTAGATGGACTACCAGGAACCGGTTAGGTGGAAAACAGATCCATTACACTCCAACACACTCCGCTGTCCACTGTGCTAACTGATGGAGGTGTCTAAAAAATGTATGGATTTATCTTTCACTTGCTTTTCGTGACTATGGAGAGAGGCCGTTCAGTGAATACACATTGAGCCACGCTTTTCAACATAGGAGGGAAATCTTACAGCAGCTCCATGACACTTTCATGAGTCAGGTGAATCAATACCTAAGGTATTGATTCACTCATTTTTAGTTTGTCTGTTTTTTTTGTTTGTTTGTTGTTTTTTTTTCATTGCAATCTCCTGAGAACATAATCTCCAAGTAAGATGCAAATGCACTGAATGAATTGAGAAGGCACCTACTTTGATGTGTTTCCAGTTTTTTGTGTTCTTCATGAAAGACAAGGAACAACAAAGTTATATTAACTCTAGTCAAGATCTTCCACACATGTTCCCCATCAATCATGAATGTTACCTTCAAGTTTGTCAGTAAAAAAAGGAAAATACTCCAGATGATTTCATTTCCAAGGTGTCTTACCTTTATCCACTGACACCTGATAAAAGATGATTTATATTTCTCTCACCTTCCATGAAGCAATATCACAATAAAACTGGTGCAGTCTTTTCATATAGAAATGTCAAAGTTTGACAACTGTGAATATCTCAACTCTGATAAGAATAACACATTTTGGTCCCTGTTTTGTTCCTACAGTTGAAGCTGAAAATCTGAACTTATTTCAGTTTCCTAGCTAAGAGCTGCTAAAATCAGCCCCAAGTCTTTCACGGTGACATCTGCAGCAAAATTGCTGCTTGCTGACATTGACAAGCATGTTCCCGCCAGTGTACAACTCCGTTTCTACTCACTCAAAAACCCTTCGGAGAAATAGTTGGAGCTGAAACGCTGAATAAAACCAAAACTGGCTGTTTCCCCTGAAGTTTAATTGAACGTGTCTGAACTTTTGTTTCCTGGGCTGGTAACCTGCCAGCTTGAGCTGTTTGTGTCTGCAGGAAGAGCATTTCAGCAACCACTGAACCATAAACATTCGCGCTCATTAATAACACATTTTTCTCTCTCAAAATTAGCTGCTGCTGTGTTTGCTCAGTACAGTGGGCTCAACTTTGATGATGTTTTATGAACTCTTGTACTAGTGAACTACAATTTGTTAATATTTTTATGCTCATCTGTTAATGCTGCTTTTTTTCCCACAGAGCCAAAGGGAGGGTGACAGAATTTCAATTGAATATAAAAGGAAAGGGAAAAAAGTGATAATAGCTTGAAGTCTTCAAATGAAGTATTTAAAATTTTCTCAGAAAAACACACTTTATGGGTATCTGCTGTAGTAGTTATGGCTGAGAAGAAACCATGTGAAACAATGGGGAAGGTCCTCTGAATGCTTCACCATACCAAGACATTTTGGACAATTCCATGCTCCCAACTTTGTGGGAACAATTTGGAGCTGGCCTCTTCCTCTTCCAACACGACTGTGCACCAGTGCACAAAGCAGGTCCATGAAGACATGGATGGGAGAGTCTGGTGTGAATGAACTTGACTGGGCTGCAGTCCTGACCTTAAACTGATAGAACACCTTTAGGATGAATTAGAGCGGAGACTGAGAGCCAGGCCTTCTTGTCCAACATCACTGTGTGACCTAACAAATGCGCTTCTGGAAGAATGGTCAAAAATTCCCATAAACAACCTTATAGACAGCCTTCTTAGAAGAGCTGGAGCTGTTCTAGTTGCAAAGGGTGGACTGACGTCATATTGAACCCTATGGATTATGGGATGTCACCTAAGCTCATATGTGAGTCAAGGCAGGTGAGCAAAAACTTTTGTCAATACAGTGTAGCTACTACCACCTAAGGTGAATCATTTCTGAAAGTTTCAGTCTCCTTATAAGATTGTGAACATGTTTTTAAAACTTTTCAGTTGATCAAAGAAAACCCTTACACCGGGGCATTCAACGATGCTGGATTGGGAAAGCCTTGTTTGTTTTTTCAAAAATAGGCCTAATGGTGTATAAAATGAAATATTTCAGTTATACAACGCTTTTAATTTTTTTTTCTTGTCCTTGACATCCCCAAATTGTTGTATATCCCATAGAATTCACAAAAAAGGGAAAGTGACCTATCAAAACAATCAGAGATCATTGTTTTGAAATTATGTTGTGAAAAACTGTACAAGAGTGAACAACCAAGGTTTTGACTTCTTCTTGCGGAATAAGGAGGCCACACTGATAATGTGCAACTTGTCTTTTGTTCTTTCGTTTTGAGGGTGCAGCCATGTACAGTTATTTCCACAATTCTGCATACATTGTCACCCAGAATGTCCAAATTTAACCAGTCTTGCTTTCCGTTAATTTCTAAAAATATTTTGTGCTTAATACTTAAAATAAATCTTTACAATTATTTGCGATCAAATTGCTGTCCATAGTTGTAGCAAATGTTTTCAGATAGCTACGTATGCCAGAATACATGTTTGTTTGAGATGGATGCTTTATTTCAAACCATTGTCAAATTACACAGCCAAATCACCTGAAAAATGACCACCATGCTAATGTATTCCAACTGCAGTGGTCCTGAGATCACAACCATGAGCTTTTGTAAGTGTTTTCAAAGCCAAAGTGTTTTAAATTGATAGATGAACTATTAAAGCAACCACTAGTTTTAGTTCTGTGTTAAAAAATAAAATTGTGTTAAACTGAGAGCCTTTAGAATGTTCATTTATCATTATCAAAGTCAAATTTTTAGTCAGTGAAAATGTAGTTTAAAAAAAAAACAGAATTTTAGTCTCTCTTTGATTAGAAACTGCGACTGATGATTTGAACCAGCAAATTAATTTGGCACACATTATTAAAGAGAAAAAAATAAAGTGAAAGGAAAAGAAAATGTCACACTTTCAGGGACAAATTCGACTGCTTCAGTCTTTATAAGGGATGTTTTCCTTACAGCTTCCAATTTGGAAGCATTTTCTTCCATTGCATATCATTAAAATAAGATGTATTTATTTAACCTGTATTTCACCAGACAAAATGTTAGAAACAAATTCTTATTTACAATATTGGCCTGGCAAATGCCAGAAAAAACTTGTGGGGCACAGATGGCTAAAAAAAAGAAAAGAAGAAAGAAAAAACATTAAACAATAAACAATACATAAACTTCAATACATCTTTAGAAATATAAAAGTGGTGTTAGATACTGGAAAAAACATCTACAAATATAAATAAAATTGCCTTTAGGTCATTTTCAAAACAGAAATACGTGTGCCCAGTTTCAGCATTTTTTGTAATAGGCTCCCCGAAAAAGCATGGCATTTCTTATTATTTTTATGCCGATGACACACAAATTTACCTGCCCATCAAGAGGAAAAGCAGCAACTGCCTGACACCCTTGCTTGTGTGCCTTAGCAATGTCAAGGTTTGGTTGGTTCAAAACTTTTTAAATGCTAATGAAGGCAAGACAGAGGTGATTGTGTTTGGCTGAGTCTTGGGATCTCGTCAAACCTGGGTCTTCTCAGCCAGAACATAGGGCCTACAGCTACCTTGGCGTCATGGACTCTGATTTTAAACTTGACAAACAGGTAAAGCAGTAGTTTAATCCAGCTTTTATCATCTTTGTCTTTTATCGAAAATTAAATCAATTTTATCCTTTTCTGATTTTGAACGCATTATGCATGCTTTTATTTCATCACGTCTGGACTACTGCAATGCCCTTTACTTTGGCTTGAACCAGAATGCCCTCCACCGTCTGCAGCTGAACGCTGCTGCGCGCCTCCTAATAGGGAGCAAAATACATGATAATATCTCAGCAATCCTCGCATCTTTGCACGGGCTCCATGTTAGTTTCAGAATTAATTGTAAGATTTTGTTGTTTGTTTTTAAAGCCTTAAACACACTGCCCCCTCAGTACATTATGGACCTTCTTATTGTAGCAGGAGGACATCTCCTCATGCTCCTTGAGTCATGGGTGTTGGCTGTAGGGGCAGTGTCAGCCAATCGCCTCTGGAGGGCACCCTATAAAAGGAGAGTAGTGGCATTATCGGTTACTCTCTTCCTCTGGTTCCTCTGATTTGCTTCCGGGTCGCCTCGGCTGCTTGTACCGGCACAGGTAGGTTTGCAGTGGCTGCTAATGCGCTTAATGGATAATTGTGGGGCTGATGTGCATGTTTGATGTGGTTTGTTAGACAAGGCGCTCGTGGTTACAGCGCTCGTGATCAGCACCGTCGATCCAGTCTGGTCGTAATCGGCCGTTCTGCCTCCGTCCTCTTACTCAGTGGGATTTCTCTGGTAGCCGGATCGGTATGTATGCTGTATGATGATCTGATGCATTCACTTCCTGCTCCTCCACAAATTAGTAACGTTGTCTTGTTGACAGGGCTGTGTGGGGCTTGGTGATCTGGGGAACTCCAGCGGCGTTAACTTAGGAGAAACAACACAGCTTTGACACACAGTGGAGCTGCCTCTTTCACAGCGCACGGCAGCCGGACGCCTGAGCTGCGGCTCCCCCTCTGTCCCAACTTCTGTTTAACCGCGGTGGTGCGGTCTGAGGCGCCTTAATCAGCTGGTATCGTGGCTGGTTAAGTCTGGAGCCGCCTCCAGCAGAACTGCCCTAATCCAGCAGCACAGGCTGGACTGGATTGTTTTAAAGGGCTGCTTATGTGATGACTGTTCAACCTCTTTTACTGGACTGATTCTTGAGCTAGCTTTATTATTTTTCCTTATCCTGAGTTGATTTAGTTATTGGGTTGCCTGAATCCATGGGGAAGCGCATTTTGGGCTAAATTTGTTCCTGTGACTCTTGATGCTGTTTTTTTGTTATTTCTTTTGGTTTATTTCTTTGTTTTCTTGTTTGTGTGTGAAAAGCTGCTTATGCCCCTCTTTGTCCTTTCAGTTGCTGAGAGCTGACGTGGTGGCTCCTGGTGTCCTGGTGGTGGGGAATTCCCTTTTTGGTGTGCAGTGCCTCCCCGTCCCAGTCCTCTATTGTTTCACCGAGTGCATGTGTGTAGTGACTGCCACGAGTGATTTGGGGTGCCTTCCGCTTGGTTTTGGTTTGTCTTTTGGGATCACTCCTCACTTCACCTCGACCCACTCCATCAGGTAAGCCTCAGCACCTGAATCAGGTTCCCCCCTTACCTTCCCGTGTGTGTGCAGTATATCTTAACCATGTTTTAAATAAAGGATTGTTATTTTTTTTAAAATTATAACCACGTCTCTGACTCTCTATGGTAGAACGGATCTGCGTACCTTACCTTTAAATTAATTCTTTGGGTGAAATTCCCAAGGTGGCGTTGTTGGTCCATAAGAAATCATTACCAAGTTCCCTTTATACGCTGCTCGTGTTGCCACATTATGATATATAGGCCTGCGCGCACTTTGAGGTCCGAGGGCCAGCTCCAGCTTGTGGTGCCAAAGACGAGGCTTAAGACCAGAGGGGATAGGGCCTTTTCTGTGGTTGCCCCTTAGCTGTGGAACGATCTGCCCCTCCATGTCCGCTTAACCCGAAAGTGGAGTGTTTTTAAGTCTCGTCTTAAGACCCACTTTTATTCTCTGCGTGAGTTGCGTGGTCCTCTGTTGTCTTTTATTTAGTGTTTTATTATTTATCTATTTTAGTCCATTCTTTGATCTGTTTTTATTTTGTTTTATTGTGGTTTGTATGTTACTTCTTTATTCATCTCTTTATTATAAGCATTAAGTATTTTCTACATCTGTCGATTAGTCATTTGAATTTATAATTTTCATTTTAGTTTGGGAATATGTGCAGCACTTTGGAAACACTTTGTTTGTAAAATGTGCTATATATATAAAGTGGATTGGATTGGACAAATGTTTATTTTCTAACATTATAAAGTCCAGAATTCCCTTGTCAGTGCGAATTATTAACTATTTTATGTGGCAGGGGGAAACTTCCTTTTTTGTGTACTGCTTTCTTGCAGGAACAATAGAATGGTCAGATAACCTAAATTTGTTACTCCGGCAGCAGTCATGGAGCACTTTGCAGTCCTTGCCCTTGATCTCTTAGTCATATCCGTGTTAAGAGGTTCAGGTTTTAGATTTAAATTACAGGATACCTGAAAAAAAATCAATGCCGTTTCACCTCTACATCATTATTCGTTGTAGAATTAACCTTAAAAAAAAACATCTTTATATCAGCTGATAACTGAAGTTGCTATGAGGTGCATAACTGCCTCAACATCACTGCTCAGAATGTCATTTATTTTCATACATAAGAGTGATGGACCCATAATTGCCAGACTTTAAAAGCATTGGACTTGTTTGAATCAAGTAGCATGACTTTGAAGAGAGAATTTTCATTTCTTCAAAGGCAGGCCACAGAGGGAGGGAGAGACAAAAGACAGAAGAAAGGATGGAGCAGGTGGGAGTGAAACAAAGAGAGTATAGATTAGTATCTCTGCCTTACACCCACATGACAATGACTACTTCTCTCCCCAGACACCCACTTAACTGGAGGGAAGGACATTCTGCTGGTCAATGTGGAGCCTTCTGATTCATTCAGAACATTACGCTATACATTAAAGAGCAGATGCGGTGTAAGAAGATAGAATCTCCTAATTGATACTTTCATTAAATAGTTCCTAAAGCCAGCTAAGCAGAAATTTGAAACATGTGCTGACTTCTTAAAGTTGAAGGCAACATGAATCCAGTGATCCTTCAGAGTAGGGGTGGAGCATGGAACTGCATGTTGAACTGGAGTTTTATCAGTCTGTCTGACCTCAGTAAATGGGCTGACACACCTGGATTAATCAGTTCCTCCAGTGATGACAGACAGGAAACAAAGGTGCGTTCTTAAGTTCAGTAAGTAGTGGAACTGTGCATATAGTCAGTTGTCTGAATTATAGTGTATGTCTACTTTGTTGCCTAGAATGAACAGCTTTTGATGATGTTTTGTCCTTCAGTTGTTTACTTCAGAATTGTGTGCCAAAGTGATGATATTGTTGCTTTGTACAGCTCTGATTTTTTTTTTCTTTTTCTTTTTTTTCGACTGCAAGACTTCTTTGACGGCCATTATTCTTTTGATTTTATAATTATTGTGACTGCTAAAAGTTTAAACCAACAGGAACCATCTTTTCTGCTGTGATGAGTTTTATTCATCTGCTCAAAGAATAAGTCTTTATGACTGACTAGCTGTCAAACAGGAGGGCGTCACTGAATGCACTGCACACACACAAGTCTTGTTCTGACTCACTGTAAAATAGTAGAGGCAAATGAATCACATGAGAGAATATTTGAGCCGCTATCTTCAGTTATCTTAGAAGTTCACCTTTATATGTATGTACAGGTAAATATGATTGATTCAGCTGATTATTTATTTACATTTTATTTTTCAATTCGAAATAAACAGAGGGTTTTAGCAAAGATAAAAAATAATCACAAGAAAAAGAACAAAGCTAAAAAAAATAACAGAATTAACAATAAATAGATAAATGAAAACAAAACAAAGAACTGTTGAATTACTTTTCCATTCCCCTCACTGACATTCTGCATTTTAAAAACTTAATCCAGATTATAGAAAGAAACAAGGATTGTTTCTAGTCACCTTTTATTGGGGAGCTCATCCCTTTCATTGTGAAGACAATTTGATAGTGGAAATCTTTCACAGTACATGTATGTATTCTTTCTCTGCAGGATGACACTGCTCTTCAATGTTTGCTTAAAGGGACCCATGGTTTTCCACGTTTTATGACTTATCTGCAGTGTTAAAATTACAGTATGCTTAAAAAAGGCACTGCATGAGCAGGTTCTGTTTTTATGCAGAAGGAGCTTGTTTCATTCATTAGTCTGAAAACTATTAATTATCCATTTTCAGCAACATGACCGCTATCAAGTCCATAGTTCATGGATTTCCTTGAATGGTTCAGTTCCGGAGGGCAATGTGCCTCATTCAGAGTGTATGTTATCCACTACAGCCATTTTAAAAGTGGAAGTTTCTGCGGCACAAGGAACAAGTGACCCAAAACTACTTGTCAGAGCACAGCACTTAGTTATTGTTTCCAAGATGTCTCCAAGAAAATGTGTTTTTGGTTGTGAGGACAAGGTCACCATTTTCATCTTCTCTGAGCTGAATGAAGAAACCTTGACTCAGAGGATGCCGTTTGTTTACCCTGGCTAACAACATGGTTGTGGAAATGTCTGTTGTTCATTAGTTTTGGTCACTACACTTCACAGATTGTTTTATTAACAAGGCCAAGCCGGGCTGTGGTTTTGCAGGGAGACTGAAGCTAAAGTCATGGACTAAAAAGGGCATGGTTCCGAACCTCAAGCTGTAATCAAAACATTGTCAGATGTTTGCATTGTGTTGTCATTATGACCAGATTTTAGTGTAGGCATCATGGCTAATTATAATAATAGCAACAACAATAATAATAATGATAATAATCTAACAAGCTCGGGTAATCTTACAAGATATGTCTATTTTAATAGAATGTGTCATAATTTTCATGACTATATGTTTGGGTTGCTTTAGAGATTCAGCGTCATGTACAAAAATACATTTGCTGCTAGAGACCAGATCCGACCACCACATCCAGTCAGCAGAAAAACTGTGTTGCAGTTTGGCCAAGGGGAGCTAAACAACAGGATGTGAAATAAACGGAAAGCAAAAAATGAAAGGCAGGGATGTAGTTTCTCTCTGCCAGCCCTTTTTGTTCCCACGTCTACTGCTGCTACTGCTGGGTGCCAAGGGTCTTTCTTTATGCCTGTGTTGTCTAGCTCCAGCAAATCAGTGCTCCCAAATTTAATTACAAAATGCCTCTATGACCTACAAATCATTAAAAAGTTGCTGTGTATATTTCTACTCAGAGGTGATAATCAGTGTACAGTATACCATAAAAGCTGTGATTTAACCTGTGAAAAAACTCAAACGTTTAACAGAAAGCAATTCAGAATAAACTACCAATTAGGGATGTCAAGCCAAAATGTTATTTAGAAATTAATTCCCATTCTACTCATTTTGCCATTTGCTAAATTTTTCCCTAATGGAAAATTCTAAAATCGCGATATACAAATTCCATCCCACTATGCTGTGTTCTTAACCCTTTCATGCTTTGTCTCCACTACAGTGGTCACTAAAATGTTTATAGATTGTTAAAAACAATTTTTACAGTCAGCAGCTCATTTTAATCCAGTTTAATCCCCATAGACTCTCATGTTAAAAAAGGCCAGCTTCATGGCAGAAATAAACAGGCTACAGCCTGATTTAAAATCATTTTAGGTTTACAGATCTGGGGTCTCATTTATAAAGCTTGCTTACGCACAAAACAGGGCTTGAAAGTGGCGTAAGTGATTTTCCACGCAAAGTTTCTGATTTATAAAAACAAACCTGACGGGAGAATGTGCGCACCGGTGCGCACATTCTGAACTTTGCGCACAAACATTTTGGAGACGGGGAAACTGCCGGCACCGCTGGTGAGATGATGAACTTAAGCCACGTTCATACATTTAACCATTAATATCAGACTGTAGACCCTCGTATGGTCCTCAATTAAGCCATACAACCCATAAGCACCCATTCAGGACTTACAGCACAGTGTGTTCGAAGTGTATGTTCATCTTCAAATTATGTAGCAATGACAAGTTTATCTATAAAGCAAATTAATGTACAGGATAATTCTCTTTCTTCCCCCCCCCCCCCTCCCCCTCCCTCCCCTTTCTCCCCCCCCCCCCTTTTTTCTCCCCCCAAAATGCTTTACATAAAACATAAAAAGCATTGCAGCAGGGGTGCAGAAGAGAAAACATCAAAACGTAAAAGAATAAAAGATTATTGTTCCATTAATTGTGACAAGCTGTATAGCAATTACTGTAATTACTGAGTAAACATAAATACTGCAGTGACACTGGTGCGTAATGCTTTACAATGGATGCGCTGGCATTGCTTGAAGACTTTGCCAATGGCAGGATCAGGATGGAGACAGTCTTTAGAGACCATGAGGATTTTCTGGCCAATGATGATGACCGGCTAATAATCACATTTACTTTTGCAGCGCTTTTGTCTATGAACTGGACCCAGATACCCCGACCACCGAAACCGTGCCCACCCCGACGCATCAGCAGCTGCTGACCACAGCGCACTCCGTTGTGGAGCCATCAACCTCAGCAAAGACCGGCGGAGGTGTTTACAGGCGAGGGGAGGGCACGTGAGGGGGAATCGCGCTGCACCACACCAAACAGGTGTTTTGTGTTCTGCAGTCGCTCTGACACGGCGTTTCCTCCACAGCGACTTCTGGAACAGACCTCCGTTACATCATCACCGCCACAACAACCTGCTGTCACTCAGCAGACTTACGTTAATCTGTGTTTCCTGTGACACCCAAATAAAATGATTTTGTGAGGCTCCACTTCACCAACAAGCACCTCTACTTCCGTCTCCGCGAAATTACGTTTAAATCTCTTTTCGATCGCCACAATTCAGTTTTAAATGCCTCAGATCAGCTGGCTCATTTATATGCAGAAACATCCATTAGGTACTTTGCATTGACCATCTATGGTAGAAAGTGGGCGTGTAGGAGGCGGAATATGAGCCAAATTCACCTGCGCAAACTTCCAGGAAGAGTGTGATTTATAAAGGGGAAATTGCTTGAATCTGTGCGTACGCACGGTTTTATAAATCTGAATATTTTTTGGCGTACGCAAACTTTTGGTTTTGGGCGTACGTACACTTTTAGTAAAGATCCTACGCAAAGTTTTATAAATGAGACCCCTGGGCATGAAAAAGTTCCTCCTTTTTCTGCCAGAAGTGGTGCACTATTAGCGCACCATTACCGCACTATCACTGGCTGAATGGCTTGTCCCACAAATACGCCATCACTTCAGGTGTCCGAACTTGGCGTGTAGAAACATTCTTGTTCTGGGCATTCATTTATGCTCTGAAATCATTTCCCCTGGGCACACAGGTGTTTCTCTGTGCGATTAAATTAGCAGACAAGTCGCTGGTAAGTGGCTGGCAGTCGGCTGAAAGGGGAACTTTTTCATGCCCGCATCTGTAGGTCAAGTTTATCTCCATGACAAATGTAAAGAGGTGAATTTTTTTTAAACTCATTCATTTAGAGGTCAATTAATCTTGAAGTTACTCACAATTAGGGGCATGTCCTTTTGATTGACAGGTGGCAGATTGGCTGTCCCTAACCACTGGTAGCATATTTGCACAACCAGGACTTTTAGCCGGGGAACCATTTTTATGGGCCAAAGCTGTATTCCTTACCTTTAGCCCATCTATCTCCGTTAGCTTCTGTTAGCTTGTTGGATGTCAATCATTTGCCCCCGTGCTAAGTGACTGGCTTCATCATGCTATAACCAAGCTTTACCAAGCCAGAAAATAAAGAAGGCCAAAATTATGATTTACGCTTGTAAAAACAGGGTCATAAATTATGTTACTTTTGCTGTCCTGCCCGCAAAACTTATATCTACTTGAATGAAACCCCACTTTGTAAAGAACTGTCTTCCTTCATGCTTTGGGACCAGTTTCCCATTTAATTTACAAGTTCCTGTCCAGTTACAAGGGTTTGATTGGATGGGGACAGGTGTCAGTCATTCTAAATCAAGGATCCTCCCTCCTTACTATTAATGATTGGTGAGATGGATGTATTGTAAACATGGTGACAACAGCATGATAGACAAAATGTTCCACACTGTCCCAAATTTTGGCCCCCGCTTTTATTCTTTTTTTCTTTACTGAAATCTCTGTTACTTTGTTGAGTTTTAATTAAGCACCATGAAACTTTACACAGATTGGCCCTCATTGATCAAATGACAGTGGAAACTGGTGCACATCTGATCGTAAAAATGATCTCATGATTGGATCCACATGAGATTTATGAAATGTTTATATATGACAAAACTCATCATACGAACAACAGAGTCTTGGTAAATGTGAGATCTGAAATCCATTGTCATTTACATGTTACGCCCATCGTTACACCCTTAAATATGCATGGATCACCCAGTGAGGTTGAACCGAGAGGAAGGATTCTGTCAAAAAAGAATCTTTTTGCAGAGCACAACTTACATTCTCATTTGCAAGGTGGCAAAGAATAAAGAGGTGCTATTTCTGCCTAAAAAATGGAGTAAATTGGGTAGACATAAACGCTACACAGAGGAGAATCGCTTAGCTTCTCTGGTGTTGAACGGACGCCAGCTGAGGTATTCATAAAATTCTCAATGAGTAGCTTGATTTATTCATTTGATTAGTTTTTAGGGTTGATAATGGCCCATATCTGGTAGCAAGGCCACAATTCTTTAGCCTACAGGGAGTGGTGTGTTAATCCAGGTGTTTCTGACCTCAGTAACTGTCCAGACACACCTGGATTAATCAGTTCATCCAATAATGAAAGACAGGAAACCAAGGAGCTACCTTAGTGGAGATGTGCATAGAGCCCATTGGTAAATGCTGAGGTTTGCGTGGAAATGGTTCATACAGATTCTCAATGTATGATTGTTTGATAAATGAGGGCCATAATAAACTTTCAAAGCCTGCACTATGACATGTAAAAAATATTCAGATGAGGAGGATTTTCC
Source organism: Atherinomorus stipes (assembly GCA_023101725.1). NCBI lineage: Eukaryota > Metazoa > Chordata > Actinopteri > Atheriniformes > Atherinidae > Atherinomorus > Atherinomorus stipes. The sequence continues at coordinate 49,974 of JALJCO010001757.1, read as the reverse complement.
ATCTTTTTTTCCTTTGTTCCATTATTGGTTACCTAAACACAATGGCTGTAGTGACGCTATCACCTCGGATGAAATTTCACAAGTGTTAGCTTTATTTCAATACCAGGAAAATTTGCATAGAGTTTAAATTTGTAGAGAAAACAATTCTTTCTTTATATGCATTTTCAAGCAGAACCCCCCACCAAAGACCCTTGGGGCTTCGGGTTATTAGCTTAAGCATTTAATTCAAGTTGGTCAAGGAATATGATCATTTTATTTTCAGGTCTGTTTCTGTGTTCCCATATTGTGTTTCCATCACGTTTCAAGTGGACCAGATTGATCTCAAACTTCTGCTTTCAGCAGTTCCACTGCAGCAGCCATTCCTAAAACTCATTCATTAAGCCCTGATGGACTTTGTTTGAGGAAGGTAGGGGTAACTGACTTGGCTCTACACCTACATTTATTTCTGTCCATTGCAAATAATCAGACAAGCAGTTTTTCGTCCAATCTTCTGATCTTTATACTCCTGCTGCCCCAGACATGTTTTCTGTCAGCCCAAATAAATTCTCCTCACAACATGTTATCACCCTTTCTGCTGCAGTCGTGTCTGTTATGTAGTGACTGTGCAGCAGGATGAGCAGGGCTGTATTGTCAGAGGAAAGTAAGCCATACAAGCACACTCTCCCTGTCAAAAAAACAACAATAAAAAAAAACAAGAAACAAACAAAAGCTCCAAGTGTGAACAGATAAAACATCGGTCTCGGGCACAACATTCTCAAAACACATATGTTTACACGTTTTTGAAAACACTTTGGTAAGTTTATCTTTTATTTATTCTGTTTGTGTAAAAGAGAGTCACAGTTAAAAGGCAGTCGTGGCATCTCTGACTCCAGTGTTTCACTCGCTCCGATTTGCATTTAAACCTGTCACGCTTCTTCCCCAGGTTTAGTAGCTCATCAAAAACAAAACAAAGAGATCAGAATTACCTTTGCTCCCTATTTACTTTGCTTGAAGATGTGTTTGTGCCCCATCTGAGCTGGTGAGCAAGGAAAGTAAAAATGGAAAACAAACCCAAAGCCATGTTAGTGCAAGTGCTAGAAATAGGGTTTATCTTTCTCATCTATTTGTGGTACTGATGATTGTTGATACTTATCATAAAACTGTTCAGTATTCCTGTCTACAAGCAGTCATGGCAATTTCATGACAGAAGGAGGCTCTGGTCAGGATTTTGAGAAGTTAGTATAAAAACAAGAACCACAGTTGGAACTTGATATGCTGACTAGTCACTGTCATCCAAGAAGTACTAAAATACAATATAAGAATAAAAAGCTAAATGTGTCAGTGAAATCCAATGTGATTCTGGACTTTCTAAAATATTCATTAGAAAAGCAACAAAAAAGGAGTTCTTTTTTCCTACATATACTGTACATCTGAGCCGTCATCTGATTGCAGGTGCACAAGATAAATTCTAGTTTGCAGACTTTATTTTCCATTTTATTGGCAGATATTTGTAAAGGAATAACACATTAGCAAATGAATGACCACTAATGGATCAGCCTTGATGGTTGTTTGGATCAGTGGGGCAATCAGTATTTTCCCGCATCTGATTATTCATCAGTAAACATCCTGTCCTGCCCATCGATGGTGCCTCTGCAGTAATGGATGCTTTTATTAAAGCTGATTAGATTAATTGTAGAGGATGAATACATATTTTCTCGCAGTTGGCCCTCAAGGATGGTGGGAGAAAGGATCAATCAATCCTGTTCCTCTCAAACCTCATATTGCACACTGATTGTTTGAAGTGCAGGGCTGAAGGAGATTTACATAAATGCAAGAACCCTAGCTTTTCTCTTCCCACCTCTTTAATCTCCCGCTCTCTCTCTCACACACACACACATGCAAACACACACATCCTTGTACTTCTATGTTAGTGAGGACCTTCATTGACATACTGCATTCCCTAGCCCCTTACCCTAACCCTAACCTACACCTAATTGTAACCTAAATTCTAAAACCAAATCTTGACCCTCAAAAATGGATTTTTCTTTGGCTTTTTTAGTGAGGGCCGGCCAAAATGTCCTCACTTTGCAAAAATGTCCTCACTTTAAAGCGCAAAACGGTCCTGTGTAGCAAGTAAAGGAGCACACCCACCCACACACATATCAACATACCCCTCCCTGACTATACACAAAAAACTGAAATGAACTCTCGTGCCAATTTAAAATTGCCTTGATATTCAGTAATTTGAATGAAAGATTTTAACTCTAAAGTGTTGGCTTGAAAATGTTTAAAGGAATAGTTCACCCACAGAATGATGTAACTCTATTTTCCCCTTACCCTCATGGTGAGCAGACTCTGGAGCACTTTTTTAATATCTCAGATGCAGCCAGCGATCAGGGAGGCCTCTCTTTTACCCCCAACTTCCATATAATGGAGTTCGCCAGGGACCGAGCCAAAAAGGTCCATAAAAGTCCACAAAAACTTGTCAATATTCCTCCATACTGCTCGTCCAATGTAATCCAAATGTCCTGAGTGGGTAGCGTTCATAATTTACTTGAAATAACGTCATTTAGTATATTTTTAGAGCCTAAACAGTGATACATCTTACTTCCGCGAAGCACACTGATGTGCGTTCACGAAACTACGGAAGCTGCGGCAGAAGAGATCGCACGATCCCTTTTTCTTACTTTCTTTCTTTGTTTTAAATCAACATCCAACCCCTCTTGGACCCTCTTGTGTTTGTCCCGGTTTGTCTGCGGCTCTGGTGCTCTTAGCACAATGTTAACAGCAAATTTCTTCTTCTACGCTTGCATTATCGGCAGAGTAGGCTCTGAACACCGAGGCTTCCGTAGTTTCGTGAATGCGCTTATGCGTGCCTCGCGGAAGTAAGACATACTACTGTTTCGGCGCTAAAAATATAGTAAATGATGTTGTTTCAAGTAAATTATGGACGCTATCCACTCAGGACACTTATGGAGGAATATTGACAAGTTTTTGTGGACTTGTATGGACCTTTTTGGCTCGGGCCCCCACAAACTCCATTATATGAAAGTTGGGGGGGGGGGGCCTTCCTGATCGCCGGCTGCATTTGAGATACTAAAAAAATGCTCAAGAGTCTTGCTCACCATGAGGGTAAGTGGAAAATAAAGTTACATCATTCTGTGGGTGTACTATTTCTTTAAGCAACGCATTTCACTAAACATTTTATTTCAGATGTTTGTCTTGATACAATTCGTTTAAAAACAAAACAGCAAAACATTAAATATAATAAAATGATCTATTAACAGGAGTCCCGCCTTCCTGTGATGTACATAAACTCTATGGTCTGTTATGTCCCAAGCTGCATCCTCTTACATCTTCATGTGTCATTAACAGCATTTTCTTGATATGCTGATGCTGATTATTTCTAATGATAATCTAATTTAGTTGATTGACAGGATCTTCAGAGTATGCAAGTAAACAAGCCAAACATTTCCCATTTCCATCCCCAGTTTGAAGAGTGAAGGCTTTTCTCTATGTTACATCATTTTCAAAATCAGGTTTCTTTGGATTTCAACTACTTGTATCAAACAAGACAAGATCACCCTGGCTTTTGAAAAACTGTTACATGCTTTTTTAAAGTTTTTTTCCCCCTCTGTTTTTGACATTCTTCTTCTCTTTCAATTTTTTTGACAGAAGTTGATTTTTATTTCATCATTCCCTAAAGGTTTTTACCAGAGCTGTACAGATTTCTGCAACCTGTACTTTGTGTTTGTGTCAAATTCTAATGTTACATGGTCAGACAGTTTGTGGCCTAAGAGTAAAAAATAATGACAATATAATAATTCAGTTCCTCTCCCAACATCTAAATCTCTCTATCATCACCAATACAGTATCACAAATGTACAAATATGCACAAATATTATTACTCACTGTAAAATTAGACAACTCTGCACCTGCTGCACAGTCGATCCTTAAGCCTGTGGCTGGAGATAAAAGGAGTTTACCAGAATTTTAATTAGGCTACTTAAAATTAACTATTAACAACACCATGGATAAAAACATGAAAAAACCCCATTATGAAATAATATGTGAAAAATGGTAGATTATATGTCAAGCTACATAAAATAAAGTTTCATCTCCATCTGTCCACAGTAGCAAAACACTGAGGGGCGGGACGTGTTGTTGGGAAAAGGCTGACCGCTGAGAAAACGGCAAGTGCCGCTGCAGGATCGACATTTGCCGTTTCTAGAAAAGGCAATTGCCGTTTGCAGTCTTTGGAACTCGGCGCTGCTGAAAAAGAGGCAGATTTGGGGGGAGGGGGAACCAGAAGCAACCTCACAGTGGGAGGTTTCTCGGTGAAACTCCAGCCGAAGTCACGCAGACGGAAGAGGCAGCCTGTGAGCCTGAGCTCAGGGCACGCAAACCCGCCGGCCTCCTCTACAGATACGAATCCTGTTACACATTTGTGGATCTCTCACGGTAGAAGTGTAGCAAAAATCACGTGTGTAAAGACAGCCAATAGAGAAGCCGCTTGACTTGTAACCAAGGATTTGTCTGGATTTCTGGGTCTTGTAGCAGAAATACTGAAGACATTCACGTCTCTGTGTGTATTTACAGATTAGTCTACACATTTGCAGATCTTAGTACACATTTACAGATTAGTGTACACATTTGCAGATCTTAGTACACATTTACAGATTAGTGTACACATTTGCAGATCTTAGTACACATTTACAGATTGGTCTACACATTTGCAGATGTTAGTACACATTTACAGATTAGTCTACACATTTGCAGATGTTAGTACACATTTACAGATTGGTCTACACATTTGCACATCTTAGTGCACATTTACAGATTTTTATACAGATTTGTGGATTTTTTACACATTTGCAAACGTGATGTTACACATACAAGTGGTTTTACACATTTGCAGGTTCTTGTACAGACACACAAATCTCATTACACATTTACAGATTCATTTACACATTTGCAAATCTGACTGCGCACACACAAATTGAGATACAGACACACAACTCTCCACACACATTTGTAAATAATATTGCAACAATAATACCCCCATAAATTCTGCTGTCTACCAAAAAGTCCTGAAGGAGAATGTCTGGCCATCTGTTAGTGACCTCAAGCTGAAGCGCACTTGGGTTCTGCAGCAGGACAATGATCCAAAACACACCAGCAAGTCCACCTCTGAACGGCTTAAGAAAAACAAAACGAAGGCTTTGGAGTGGCCTAGTCAAAGTCTCGACCTGAATTCAACTGAGATGCTGTGGCATGACCTTAAAAAGGCAGTTCATGCTGGAAAACCCTACAATGTGGCTGGATTACAACAATTCTGCAAAGATGAGTGGGCCAAAATTCCTCCACAGCGCTGTTAGTCATCATCAGCTTGTTAGTAATTGGTGGGTTTCTCTACACTGTACAGGCTGCGCACGTTTCCGGTGCGTGCTGCTGCTGTACAGCTTAGAAGAGCAGAGAACCCCCACACCAACAAACCGCAATCCGCGAAACTTTGAACTCACAATAGCACTTGTTCCTTCGTTCATTCTACGCAAAGCATTGATGGAAAAAGAGGAGTTTTTGCTGCAGATAATGCCTTACAGAGAGGCTGCCCCATCTCTTCCATTATATGGATACACGGAAGGCTGACTCAGCGCAATAGCTCCCGAAGGAGTCAATGTGATACAGAAATTTTACCGGTGGGTAAATGCACATATTAACTGAATTAAGATCCAGGTTGAGGTAAAAAAAAAGTTATCCTCTAATCCAAATCTGTTTGAGCAGAGGTGCATGAGCAAAGCTGATCCATGAAGTCTGTAACTTGCAACTGGACTGATCCACTGCCAGCATACTGGAGCAAGGACATTCCCTAAGGTTCTGCATCCATGACTCGCCATGCCAGAGGGGTCAAAATGTATCGACACAATATTAGTTAAGGGTTTTTAAAAAGTTGTGGCTGATAGCTGAGCACAAATTGTAAAATTGTTTACTGCTGTTATGCGGTCTACTTTCAGTGCCATGTTGTATTTGTGAGAAACTAAATGTCATCACTAAAAGTTTCCTCTTGATTTTCTGAAGCTGCTTGTTCCTACAAAAATAAAACACAGATGGCAACTAGTTAAGAAAAGTTTACACCTGCAACTAGATCTGAACGATAAATTGCATTTGCGATTAAATTGCAATTTTAACTAGTGCAATTTTGTAATCGCGCCGTCATGCAATTTTCCCACACCATCTGGTCACGTGAAGTAAGCAGCGCAAGCGGCCCTGCTGAAGAATGCGCGTATTCAGAATCAGCTCCCTGAAATCACAGAGTAATGGCGTCAGCCTCAAAACAGTTACTGAAAGTAACACTTATGCAGATATCTAAGAAAATCAGTACATCAGCTGTATGGGACTATTTTGGTTTCTGGAAAAAATGACAAAGAACAGCATCAGTTATTGTGCCAAACTTGCCTAGCAATCATAGCTACTTCAAGTGGCCACACAACAAACTTATTTCAACATTTAAAGCATCATCAGAGTGATCAGAGTTTTCCACTTGTTTATAATCAAGACTGGAGCCAGCGGGCTACTGGACGGATAATAAGATTGAGCCGCGGGCGCTATGATACATGACGTTTGCGCTCTGTGGAGCATGCAGCCAGAATGTTGCTTCCATGTTCAGGCTTCCCCACCACAGTTTCCCTATTTTGGTGCGACTCACCCCTCTTTTCTCCACCAGAATGCTGAGGAGTATCCGTGGTGAAATTAACTCCAACTCGTTAGTTTCACTGTCAAACTCTGCGGCTCCATTGCAGTGTAAACCAATATCCATCCATCCGTCTGCTTTGAACCAGTGGTATCGTGGGGCTTTTGCACCATGCCTCATATATTTATTCGTATATTTATGCATGCTTTGCATTATAGGGTGACGAAACGTCCACTTCTACCCAGAGATGTCATCCCTTTGAGAGGTAGAAAATGCACCATGTTTTTCCATATCGTTTGGGAAGGAGCTGCAGCTCAAAGAACCCGGAGTTACCTGGTAATCACGTCACCTGCTCTCGCCCGCACAAGATTTCCCAGACAACGGGAACGCACTAAACCCGTGTTTTCATATTGGTATGGAAATGGGAAACTCAGTGCAAGCTGGAAAGCAGGATCTCTTCTGTTCTGCATAAGCACAGGCTTCTTTTTTTCCTTTCTGTCTGGTGTTTGTATATATTTATTACATTATTACATTCTGAATAGAAAAACACCAAGCAGAAAGACACTTGGTCGAAATTGATCTTCTCCATCCCACGAAAAGTTGACTGAATGCCACAGTATTTTTTCCCTAAACTTTATGTGATCTTTGGCCTCTTAAAAATATTGTTTATGTATACAATATAAATTCAGTAAAGATGTCTAAAGATCAGTGCAAAGTGTCTCTGTGGAAAGTCTAGATATAAAACTCCTAGAAATAAGGTCCAGGTTGAAAAAAAAGAAAGTTATGCTTTAAGTTCTTGCCTTCTAAAAGTATTCATTGGTTGAATCATTTTTTGTTACACTAAACTGATTGCTTCCCTGTATTTCATGGGGAAAGTGGATGGAAAGCACGTGAAAAAAACAAAAAGCATTTTAAATCGCAATTGCAATATTGGTGAAAAAAAAAAAATCGCAATTAGATTCTTTCCCAAAATTGTTCAGCCCTACCTCCAACCATGATCCTTTTTCAGAAAAGCATGTGCCTTATATTGTTTGCCCAACACAAACGTTAAAAATTTTTGTTGACATTTTGTGCTAAGTTGTTTGCCAGGTCTGATTTCACAGAGCTGCACTGTACTCTGACTCCTGTTAAATTCATGATGGACTGCGTACAGTTGGGATGAAGCAAGTATTGTGCTGATGTAGTTGCACTTGCTTTTTGTGCTGATGTTGTCTGGAGGTGAGTAGGGTGTGTAACTACACACACGCACACACGCAGTAAGGTCAAAAAGCCATTCACTGCTGGTAGGTTGTTTTGCAATCTCTGCATTTTATTGTGCCTGCTGTGTGTTTTCATGATTAAGGACTCGCATGTACGACAGTCCTGTAAGGTTTCTGGCCTGGTAAATGATTAGATGTCATCTTGGATACTTATCATATGCAACTACAATAACCTAAAGTGTCATCTCTCCCTACTCCAAATGAAGTCATCTGTGCAAAGATATTTGTTGAATTTTATTTGCAGTGTTTATCATCGTTTCAAATATCTGCTCAAAAAAATTGGCCAAACATTTCCCTTCATTTAAGGCACTAATGAGACAGGTTTGATCTGTCATTCATGAAACTCTTCTTTTCACTTCTCTTCGTTTTTTAGCATCCTTCTTTTTTCCTCTCTGCTTCTCATCTGCCAACTTCTCCCATTATACAGTAGCAGCTCTCGCCTTGCTGATTGTAAGTGAAATGGTACCAAATGTTTCCGTCTCAGTTAGGAAGTTTATAACCATTAGAATGTAAAATGGTTTCATTTCCTACTTGTCCCACCCTTAGAGAAATCATTAAGTGGAGCTACAGGCCAATCATGGATCCAGGAGAGCTGTAAAGACTTGGACTGAAATTAGTCATCAGAGTTCACCAGCTCATCACTCAAGGGCACAATGGGAATCAACCTCCTGTCGAAAAATTCATCTTATAACTTCAGAAAGGTGAAAAGATGGTCCTTACAAAGTATTCTAAAAGAAATAAGGACAGCCTTTTTAAGAAACACATTCTAAAATAAGTTTAGTCCCTTTATTCTTTCATTAAATTTGCCAATTTTACTATAAGCCGTCAAAATATAGTGCCATTGTTAAATTACAAAAGCAGCCGCCCCCCCCAATTTTTTAAAGCACTTAACTGAGAATTTATCCGTAAAGTGATGGGCTACATTAGATGAGGATTAAACAGTGTTTATAAAAATGAATATTAATGGGAGAAATAGAAAAACACATTTTAAAATTTCAGAGCTATGTGAACCAATCCAAATATGAGCACAGAGAGCTGTAACACAGGAAATGTTTTTTATTAACGGAAAAGGAAATCATATTCAAGCCTTGCTAGGTCTTTCCTATATATAGTAGCTACACTTCATCACAGCTGCATCCAGTAAAGACAGTTAACTCCATGTACCTCCAAAATATCACTCTATGCTCAGAATAAACAGAAACTTCTACTTGCACAATAAAGAGAGAATAGTAGGTTATAGTAGTTTTTACACTTTGCCAGAGTTCAAACCAAAAATCTACTATAGCAGGTACCCTGGCTAAAAAATGAAGATGAATTTCAGTCTTCAAAAGGAATTAAATTTAAAAAAAGGAACTACTGCAATATTTTCTTTCATTACAGACAAACAATTGTGCCATTAATTTAAAGTCAAAACTGTTTTTTTTTTTTTTTTCTGTAAGATTGACGTTGGTCTGGCGTATGTGCTGAATGTGTTCTGAAGATCAGTGGAGACATTCAATTAGACTTCGTTCACAAGTTGACATTTTACAATTTCTGACCCAGCAGGAAATATATCTCATAGGGAAAAATGACAAAAACTGAAGAATTGTCTCCATCTAATCAAATTTGCCGCTATCTGACACTTCAGACATCAAAAGTTGGTCTTCAATCTTTTCTGAATGTGAAAAGCATTCTGTATTGAACTTCTTATTTGTTGTAATTCAATGTCTGGATTTATTACAGTCTGGGAAAAGTATAGAAGCTTGAGCTCACCATTTCATCTCCACTTCAATCCACGTCTTACGGAAAGAAAACAAATCACCTGTTTATATTTGCTTGATCTAATCACAGTTAGGGATGGAAACTGAAAGCTCAGTAGCCAGTTCCAAATTTCCCAAAGCATCAGAATTGTGTGCCACTGGCTTATCAATGCCTCTATTTATACTGAAAGGTGATAGCCACCTCATGGACTACAAATTAAAAATGCCGTTATGACCCAGTTGTCAGAGTGCAGAACATATAAGAAACTAAAATTAACTCAAGGATCTAACATAAGGTTTTAGCCCATGGCCTCAACATACAAGCTATAAAACAGGGGTGCCCAAGTCAACTCAACTCAACTTCAATTTATTGTCAAGTGGGCCGTACGTGACATACGACACAGATGAAATTACAATTCTCTTGACCCACGGTGCATTCAATAAAATACAATAAACTATAAGATAGAAACACAAAAAGATAAAAAATTTGAAATATAAAAAATATACAACAATAACAATAAGACTCCGCCCGGTGACAACAGTGCAATAATGCATATGGCAGAAGTCCAGTCCTCAAGAGCTATTATCCTGCACAACTTGGTTACATTCCTTTTCCAACATACCTGAATCAAATGAATGGCTCATTATCAGGCTTCTGCAGTACTGAAAGACGTGCATGATGGAATTAGCGATTTGATTCAGGTGTGTTGGAGAGGGTATGTTCTAAAAGCTGCAGAATAGTAGTTCAGAGGACGGGACTTGAGCACTCCTGCTATAAAAGAACCAAGGAAAGACAACAGAAGGGAAACACCAGAACTGATGGAAATACTAAAACTAGTGATGTCAAACTAAACCAAAAAGGATACAGGTAACAAAAATATCAGATCAGCCTGTAGGTCTCATCAGGGGGCCCACTGCTTGCATAGCCTGCTAGACCCCCAGTCTGAATGTGCGGAGTGGAGTTATATAATGCAGGTGAGGGTGATGACTAGATGAATAGCAGTTTCAGCAACCAACCAGAGGTGAAGGAGGGAACTTTTGTCCGACCAGGGAAAGATGGGTAGATACAGGTGCAGATGTTTAAAGCCAGAGTTGGTAATCTTGTTCAGAAACACTTTTTGTTGTATTGGGTGAAATAGTTCTTTCATCCTGACAGTAGTCAATACATCATGTAGGCTATTCATAATAAGGAAGGAAAAAAGTCAGACAGCTGTGAGAGCTGCAGTTCTGTAAAAACTCTGACCAACCCCTGCCATTCGCACCAAAAGGCAGGAATTGGTAATTTGCACCAAACAGAAAGAACAAATCAATGCCTTTTATTCTCATCTCTGTTGCACCCCGACCCCATGTGAACCACGCTGTGCACCACTCACTGTAAACAAATACAACTAATGGACGGCTAACTGCTGCTGCGCCAAAAAATCCCAAAACAAAACAAAACAACAGATAAGGACCAAGTCTTGGAGACGTTGATGTTCGCAGTGTAGCCTTTTTACACCGCAGAAGGAGTTGGAGGTGACTGATAGGGCTTTTAGAAACATGGTTTGCCAGCTGTTTACTAGAAAGCTAACAAGCTATCCACTCGGCTGTTATCGTTAACCTGCTCGTAAAACATCAGCGCACACAGCTCTGTGCTCTGAAGGCAAGGTTTTGGGTGGTATGTTTTTTTAAAAATGTAGCTTGTTCAAAACGTTTTTCCAACATTGCCAACGCTAGCTTTAAATGGTGATGATTGTTGATTGGCTGAACTCAGGAGAAAACTGTCAGTGAATATCCTAGGCAACAGCCCAGGTCCTACAATGTAACAAATGCTAGATATAGACAACTGTTGTATGTTGTCTGTTTTTATTTTGACTTGTCCTCTCCAGTAGGCTATCATAACTTGCAAAATGATGATTTGGCCCCTATGTTGTGCCAAACAAATTTGCTTTGCCAAAGCAAATTTCTCTGCACGAAAATTTTTCGTGCAGAGAAAAAATAAAATACCGCGAAGATGTTTGATAATTTCAGGATTTACTTAAAGCCTCTTTGTGGACTACTCCTCTCGCTGCAAGTGATGACGTCGTTCCCTGCTGGTGACACAGGTCGGTTACGACGAGGGCTGTAGTCCACGCAGAGGCTTCAAGTAAATCTGGAAATAATCTAAAATCTTTGCAGTATATATATATATATTTTTTTTTTTTTTTTTTTTTTGCACGAAAAAGTGCCATTTAAATCCATAACCAACATATCTGGAATCCAGGACAGAGAACGACTGGGACCAGAAGATCATTATTTTCTCCTCATTGACTTCCATTCATATATTTTCGTCTCTTAGGTCCCATAATGCGGAAGTAGAGGGGCGTGACTTCGGCTCCCTATAAACATAGCTCACTGTCTGAAGTGCACATGTTGCTAACAGATAGCCTTAAGCAAACTCCGACCGCTAGGGCAGCTTGGCCTACTTTCGCTAAATAAGGTTATAGCCAAATAAGGTGTAGCCAATCAAAATGAAGTCAACTTGGTCTCCGGGTAAAGCTGCATATCACTACCACACCCAACTCTTTTACTGAGGAAGGGAGGTCTAGCGTGTCAAAACAATCCCCCCTGCTGTAAAAAGTGATGTATTTTTTTTCTTTGGAGAATTGACATATGCAGCAATGTCAGCTACATGAACTAGTTTTTACTGCTATGTCATCACTCCTTGAAGAGCATAGTTTTATCCATATTGTAATGACCTGTTCAGCCTGTAATTCACAGCTTAGTTTAAAATCAGTCATTCATGTCCCACGGTGATGGAACAGCATGATGCCACATGTTGAATTGGCTTTTGGAGAGATCAAATTCATCCTGTGGCAGCCAGCTGAGATTCATCAGATGAGGATAGTCTCAGAAGTCTCCCGAAGATAGTTTCACTTATTATCCACCAATAATAAATAGTCTTCCAGACTTGCCCTAACCATGACCTTAATACTACAATCTCCACTTGAATCGACAGTTAGAAAATAGGGGATTTTAACTGACTCTATGCATGGTAGGTTAAAGATGATCCTTTTAGTGGATTTGTTTTTACACATTACTAAGACCTTCTTTGGTCTCAGACAGATGATGTGAACAGGATGTAAGCATGATGAAATAAAAAGCAAATATCTGAAAAATGCAATAACATCCAACAGATTGAAATAAACAACTTTTTAGAGATACTGACGTAATATTCAAAAATTTATGGACCTTTATGTCTAGTTGATGATTGCAATCTTCATTTTGTTAAACTTTTCATGCTTCTGATGCAGGTACACACTGTGCTGTGACTGATATTTAGGCTTGGAAAAATTTGCAATCCCAATCTGTTTTTTTTTTTTTTTTTTTTTTATCATGGCTACTGATCAAACCACATAAGTTTACAGTTATACATTATGTAAAACGTTATTTCATATGCAAACCACTCTTTTTCACAGGTTCCAATGTAATTAAAGAAATCACACATATGCAGTTTCTTTCAGATAATTAGGAGCTTTTCTGTAGATTTGTCTTTAGTATGTGAGATGCGTCTTGATTATGAACAGGTATTAGGTATATGACCCCACCATTACTGAATATTCAATTTCTTTATTATCTTTTCTGTTATGTGAGGTGTGGTCAGTGTCTTTACACCTCAAATGTATTTAGTTGTTTCTATCCTCTATCATTAAACATAAGGGATCCATAGCTATTGAAAGTCATGTATGCATCCCATCCCACCATCTCTGCATGCGTTTTACCCCTGGATTCCAGCCCACACAGTTGCTTATTGTTCCTATTCAATGTATTCTCATACCAGTTTGTACGAAAAGTAACATTTTCTTCCTTCTGCTGCATATTTCTAGAAACGTAAGCGATCAGTGCAACTGCTCAGTCTGTGCATTCTTTAATCCTTTCTCTAAGCACGAAGCCCAAACATCCCTTTTCCAGCTTCCCCAGGGGTTCACAAGGGGCTCTGAGGCTAGCCAAGAGATGTAGTCCCTCCAGCTTCTCCTCGGTCTTCCCTAGGGCATCCTCCCAGTGGGAAATGCCCAGAACACCTCCCCACTGAGGCATTCTGGAGGCACTTTGTCTGGCTCCTCTCACTGCAGAGGGGCAACAGCTCTACCAGAGCCCCTCCCAGCTGGCTGAACTGACGCAACCGTGTGGAGGAAAATCATTTTACATGTTAGTTTATGCAGTCTTGCTCTTTTTATAACTATCCACAGCTTGTGACCAGTGTTATTTGTTTATTTGTTATGGAATCAGATCATTTTAGATGAAGCATGACCACTGACTCTTGGATTGTATTATTTCTGTGATTGAAAAGATAGTTAATCAATTTTCCACGAATATTAAGTAAGGATTAAACAACGAGGAGCCATGTATTATACAGTTTTAATGCAGGACGTGGAGTCTGGAACACCACGGCGTGCAGCGGAAGTGCATTAAAACTGCATAATACACGTATCTGAGTTGTTTAATCCGCTTATACCATGGTCCCACAGACCACTGCTGCCATTCACGTGTAAACACGTTAATTCAAATCTGAATGTTAACTGGCAGTCATGTGTTTACACATTAATTGCGGGTTTTAATCGGGGGAGCTGTTTCAATCTCTGGCAGAGCTTGTAAGAGAGAACCAAGGGTTGATCGTCTTTATTTCTGTAGTTTCCCAGGGATCTGGGCCTCTGGGTGGCTGCTTGGGGCCTGGGTCGTGAGCCTTGCGGGCTTCCTCCTCCTTGCAGAGACGAGGCTGCATCTGCATGACTGTATCACCACGGAGACCCTTTATTATGCATGTTGACACTGTGACACGGCTTCCCGTTGCGCTGACTATGTTTTACCTCTTTTCTGCTTCCCATTGTGCTGACTAGGTTGTACCTCTTCTCTGCGTAGTTCTGCGTGTGTTTGTATGATCTGAGGATATTTAAGCCACCTGCGGGTCCTCCTGTAGGGGATTGCTTGTTTTGTTTTCTGACAGAGACCTTGGAATGTTGTTTAGGGATTGCTGTACAGATGTACCAGTGAACTGTGTAAGTGGATTCATGTTTTCTCTCCTCTCTCTCTCTCTCTCTCTCTTCCTCTCTCTTCCTTACTCCTTTCTCTCTGTTCCACTTTCTATCATTACGTCTGTTAACTTTCATTTCTCCCTTGTCAGGCCCAGCAGTATGATATGGAATGCTGTTATAGACAAATGTTTAATTAAAGAAATAAAATGAATAAACAGGATATCAAGTGGAGCCTTATGTTCATAAAGCTCCGTTTGGTAAAGCAAAACTGTTCAACAAAATAAAGCAATCAGATTTCCATTCTGCTTGCTTCGATGCTGGACAGGACAAGTTAAAAAAAAAAAAAAAATCAGTGAAAATGCTTAAAAATCCTGGTAATATGGAGTACTCCCATAGGAAAAAGGCCTGGCAGTCAATGAGTTAAATTACAAATGTTTGAAATGAATTGAAAATTAAATGAAAAACACTTCATTCATACTTCAGGAGTTGTAAACTCATGTGCGTGTTGGACATGCTGCAGACTGTTGGTCACTTGCGTATCGGCAGCAAGCCTGGCATCCCAGCGGCTGGAGTTGTTTTTCTGCCGTTGCAACTACAACCTAGACACACGTGATGTCACTGTTCGGTCCGTATTCCATACTCAACCTTTAATGAACTTCATTGATATAGCAACACGTTTAAAGTAGAAATGCATAATACACTTCTTTTGAATTCACTATTAATTTTTGTGATTTTTGCAATAAAAATGCATTGGGACTTAATTAAAGGGACATTGTGTAACAATTGTATATCGCAAGCAACTCGCTAGTACTTTTCATGCTGTGTTCGCGTGAAACCAGCCACTGCATGTAAAGGCATAAACAAGCCTCTGTGAAGACATGGTCTGTCAGTTACAGTGATTTCAGTCCACATCTGATATGTTGTCTTGGGGATGTTGTATTGTTTTCCCTGACCCATGTTTTACCGTCTTTCTCTCTGCTACTGTAATTAAAATTATATCTGGTTTGTTACTGATGGCCGTCTGCCCAACTGTACGTGAACCCAGCATCAGTGTAACACTCGGTTCCTACTCACTGCACCCGTGGTGACTTTTCAAAGGTATCACTTTACACTTAGCCGACAACTCCAGTGTCTCCGGTGAGTTTCTGTGGTTTCCTACTGTCACCCTTCTACTGAACGTAAAAACATGGCAACACAACATGGTAGCCACCACCGAGCCGACCCGTTCGATGTATATATGAATGATACGAGCAGCAAATTTAGAGCTTACAGGAGCACTTCAGTTTGTTGATGGGAGTGATTACTGATAAATGGAAAAACACTTTTGAACCAAATAATCATTTTCTTAAAATAGAGAGCAGGAGAAATTATACAATATCCCTTTAATGAAAGAGAATCAAAGTTAATTGTTTTTACAAGAGAGGATACTGAAACACTAGACAGGATAACCAGCAAACATGATTTTTTTTTCTCCAACAATCTCAATGTGACATGCAGTCTTGTGAGCAATGGAGCAAAACCACAACAAGAATACAGGTGCTTTTTAATACAATCTAGAGCTCACAGGTTATTTCGTCCATTTTAGTCTTTCGTTCCCAGCCTTCTCCATACTTTTCCTTCTTCCTTTGGTATTTCTACTACAGGATTAATTTTGCAGTAAACTCTGAATTTTATATCATAAAGTCTTCTTTTTATGTTTCAATTAAATAATTGTATGCCTTCCCCCGCGAGTATTCTAGCTGGCTATATGTGAGGGGGTTGAGTTTTTATGAGAAACATCCTCATCAGCTACTTCTGTCAGCCTTGGATATTCACTCCTTTGGATGCTACTGGCTTTTGTCATCTCAGAATGTGCTCACTGCTTATCCCTTCTAATGTCCTTGATATCTGTCTGATAATTTGTGGGGTTTTTGACACTCTAAGATTCTCCATTTCATTTGCCTTGAGTTCCTGTGCCACACCATGAGTTTACAGCAACACCTTTCTAATGCAAACAAGTCTCCTGTTTAGCTCCAGGAACTAAATGTAGAAAATTCTGGAGGGCTTAAACTGTGCTCAATGACAGAAATGCTCACACCTTTTGTGTTTGCCAGATTTGTTAAGCTATGTGTATGTATTGTTCCCTTCTAGACTATAAATCTTATAATGTTAAAAATATATGCAGTAGCATGGGTCTGATTTCCACCCCAACTGCCCTGTGATTCATTTACATATAAAAGCAGAATTTTCAACTAAACTAAACTAAAGAGACATGAAAAAGAAAGCAACAAGAAAGTACAACTTAATATTCATCTGTCAAGTGGGAGCAAAGAACTCTGTTCATGTAAAAAGAATGTTTTAGTCAGAGAAAGACAAAGCAAATAAACTCCCAAGGATCTATGGAAGGAGGTACAGATGAGGCGGCGTATCTTGGCTGTTCTGTTAAATAGATTAGGAAGCATGGGCATGTCTTGTGCCTGGGAATCAAAAGAATTTCTATCTTTTTCTCTTTTGGGGGGGGGCGAACAAAATAAATCGGAGTCAGTAAGTTACAGACATGTCCTTTAGATAAGGATTTCATGGATAAAGATGCAGCATGACTGCGCAGAGTTAAACATTCGTTGGGAGATTGTTATCAGACCGCGGATAAACGTTCTTTCATTTCCCAACAGTTGTCTTTTCTGGCATCAACGTTTCACATCACAGCCCATTAATTACACACGAGCTGATCCATCCATAAATTTGTGATATCACCAGACATATGTGGCAGTTGGAGGTTTTGTCTCTCTGTATCTGAGAGATAATCTGCCCTGATTTTTAGACTTCACAACTGTGTCTTTGGCTGTATTAGGCTCAAGATCATGACGTTTCGCTAGTAACTCCTCCCCAAGTTCCATCACATCTGCCATAATTATAGTACAGTGAGGGCTCAGCTGGAGAAGGCTCAAAAAGTTTGTAGTTTTTTTTCTCAAATATAGGAGAAGCTTCTAGGTTTTGCTCCTGAATTCTGTAGCAGTTTACACCAAACACCAAATAACTTTAGTCCATATACGGCGGTTGGATTAGTGTGGATTAGTGTATCCAAGTCATAACTCCATCCTGCCTGGGGCAGCTCCTATGGATCGCTTTAAATTCAGCAAATATCTTGGTTGATGTTTGCGACAAGGTTGTCCCTGTACGTACAACATTCTTTCACCTTGCTCCGTTCCATGTTAGACAAAGAAAGCCTAAGGTTACATAAATAAATAGATAAATCTGCCATAGTTCCTTTTGTGATAAGTTCTTCACCAACGATTTCTGACTAAGTTACCATGGCAACCATAGCACACCCTCTGTCATGGTGGACTCGTGTGAAAAAGTGATGTGTCATATCATGTGATTCATGTAGTGATTAGATATTTGCACAAGCCTAATGGTTACATGCCGGCATTCCGGCATACTATCATTTCAACATACCACCATTTAGACAAACCACCATTCGGAAATACCGCTATTCCAACACACAAACGTCCCACCATTCCAACAAGTAAGGAAACGTGTCTGGTGCTGAACTGCAGCAGTGATGAAGAGTCCATGATTAGGCGTTTTGCTTCTGCAAATGAATAATTATATGATGATATTACAAATCATATTTGCCTGCTACAACACAATTTGGTAAAATGCCACGGAATGAAGTTTTCCCTCCAAACCCTCCAAATATGAAACTGCAGTGCGCTTGCATGCAGACAAGAGGATACCAGACGGAGATTACTGATCTAAAATGTAAAAAAAAGAAAATTTAGATATAAATAGCAGTACTGTGGCCTTCAATCATCTCCTATTGCTTTTTGAATTATGTCGAGAGCAAGCACGCTGGTGATTTCTTTAATTGTGTGTTCTGATTGATTTCCAAAATAAAGTTTTAGCTTCTGAAATCAGATTTTCAAACAGTTCTGATGGAGCTTGTTAATCTGGATGATGCCGCTTCATTCCGAACCATTTCACTAAACCTGGATGACCTGCAGGTTTGGAGATAAAAGAGTTTTGTGCAGCATGCGTAAATGTGTGTAAATGTGCTCCCTTGTACAACATGTAGGAGAATGGACATCATTCACATGTGTTTTTGCTGGAATTAGTTAGTGACTTCAGGTGTCAACAGCAGTGCCGTCATTGATATCTGTAATTGCAGTAATTAATGTTGCACATGATGCCAGGGTGCATGAAGACGCACGGCTCTGTGGAGACTCTGCTCCAGCTGCTGCTGTGACAGTGACTGACGCTGTATTTCTGCTTACAGTCAGTGATCCCTGAGATTCAGACATGAATTTGTTTCAGACTAGTCGGAGTTACATTAATACGTGGAGGCATATTATACTTCCCATTTCAGGAGATTTTAGTAACAATGATTAAGTTGGTTTGCAAGGTTGAGGAGTCCATCTGCTGTAAAAGCACGGAAAAATCTGAACACCGGAAGAGGGGCTTTTAAAGGAGTTATCAGAATGGTGGAGTGTTTTTTATCTTTTTAAATACCATCATTCCAACCATAGAATGAAAAAATTGTCGGAATGATGAGACGTTTGGCAGAAATTTATGTGTTGCCATTTCAACAATTGGGGACCCATGTCGGAATGGATGGATGTCGGAATGGATGGATGTCGGAATGGATGGATGTCAGAATGGCGATCGCCTCCCAGCCTAATGGTCAAGGCACTCGACTGTCATTTGGTAAACTTTGGTCAAACCCTAGGTGGGATCATATTGCTACATATTAGTCTCGCTTTCCCCTCAAGGCAGATATTGTTTATTGCGCTGCGTTTTTTTTGGCAAATAGATTTTTTTTTTTTTTTTCCCCTCTGGAGATGGCATGCTTTTGAACAATGCAACAGTTATATTTCTATCTTAACGCTGCCAACAAGGGTGCCTCTCCCCTCTCAGAATTGCACCTAAGAAAATAAAAAGCCTGCGGTGGCAGTAGACTACAAAGCAGATTTCGAACACCAGCTTCACAGGTAGGAGGCAAGTGCACAAACCATTCAACCAAACAGGCATTAATCCTCAACACCACTTGGAATCATAGTCACAGGATCCTGGACTGTCATGCTACCAAAACAGTTTTACCCTATAACAGGGCTATTAAAATGGTGGCCCACGGGCCACATGCAGCTCAGAACCAACTTCCATTTGGCCCAGCCTATGGTTCTGTCAAAATAAAAAATAAAAAATAATAAAAGTCAAAAACTAAGGATATTTCTACATCGACTGAAGAAATTCCTACCATTGTATGGACCTTGAATGCATCACTCGCAAGCCTAGCAGGCGGCGTAGTTGTTTTATTGCGTCCACCGTCAGAGCGGCTTCACACCAGCTGCTACTGCTTTCAAAATAGCCTACATTGGCGCATATTTCATCTGCGTCAGCTACGCGGCCCAACATGGCACAGACACCACATAAGAATAACTCCAGCTTTAACATGTAACTAACACTTCTATCTTCACCCAAAAAAATTTAAATTGACAATGAAAACCACAGTTTTAACCCACTGACAAATGTTTATTTTAACATCTCATTCTAATGCAAAAGCATTGTGTTTAATTTGATGTGTGTGGCGGATTGTAAAGATTTCTATTCTATTCTATTCTATTCTATTCTATTCTATTCTATTCTATTCTATTCTATTCTATTCTATTCTATCCAGAGGTAGACATCCATCCCTGGTCTAGAAGGTAAAAATCATGCCCAGCTGTTATTCCAACCAACCACTAATTCTAACTCAATTTAATTAGCACAGCTTCTCTACAGGTACATGAGCCCATCAGTGAAAACACTTGTTCTACTGTACATGTACAGAACCAAAAAACATTGCAGGATTTTTACTAAATGGTACCGGATGTTCCACCTCTGATAACATCTTACAACTGCAGCTGCTGTACTACCGTAGGCTCATACTCAAGAGACTAGAGGCAGGAATTGTGAAAGAATAAACATGCATGTCCAGGTTTTTAATGCTAATGGGTGATGAAGTGTTAAAAAACAGAAAGAACGAGCCCACCTACGTCTCTCTCCGTAGCCTTAAAACAGGCTGTGTGCTGCGTAATTCACTGCGATTCGGTGGATGAATTTCCCGTGCCGTCCCGTGGATGTGACGTCAATTGATGCTACATACACGTCCCCGACAGTTTTGATCCAGGAAGAAGACGGTCGCAGTGAATTCAAACACTGCAAGGGATAGTTATGGATTCTTCTGCCGTCAGCAAACGGTCCTAATCAACTGAAAGACACTAAAAAGTGGCAAAAAAGACTGTATCAGCGTAGTAAACAATGTAACAGAATCCGTTTGCGTAAGCTCCTGTGCCGGCTTGACTGGTGGCTGCAGTTACATGCAGCGCCAACCAGGACACTCGTCTCACTTCTCACTTCTGACCCTAGGGACACACCTCATGTGGAAGCGCGCGGGAGTGCAGCAGTTTAATTTCAGCACCCATGTTAACAGAGTGTTGACCATCAGGCGCTGCATCTTATTTACAGACTTTTTTACTGCGGCAGCTTTGATGACGTCACTACAATGCGACACCATAACAAGTAAATGTTTGTACATAAGGACGAATCACCACAAAAAAGCCGCTTTGAGCTCACAGGGGGGGGTCCGACTAATGTTTCGTAACAAAACATTGGTGAAACGAAGGAGTTTGTGGCAGATAATGCCTTATTTAGAGGCTGCACGCGGTTGCCATATCACTTCCATTATATCGGACATTCGCTGATCTGGACTGGATCTAAATATGTACCGATGGATTTCAAGTTGCACCAAAACTGTCTGGGTGAGTAAATGAACGTATAGAAAATAGGTCCAGATTGAAAAAAACAAAGTTCACCTTTAATGTCAGTGGCATGTGGCAACAGTTTGTACCTTTTAAAAACTGGTCTTTGAAGAAAAACTTTTTATGCACAAGCATAAGTGCTTGAAAAAAAACAGTGATTACGGTGCAACCCTCCTTATTGGCCCAGACTTTTTTTTAACCACAAGGATGAATTGTGGTTTTCTCTGTTCTGCAATTCAAAGTAGCAGCCCCCACAAATGCACCACACTTTGTTCTGACTAACACTGAGCTGGCTGACAATCTGATGTGTTGTTAAGACGTCAGAAAGTGGAGAGTGGGCTGATCACAGAGGAAATCTCAGCGTCGCTGGCTGGGAAATAATAGTAAGGAAACTACAGTATTATTGGCTCTGGTCCGGATGGTCTCTTGTTAAAACCCTTCAGTAGTTTTAACATATACTCTAATGCTCCTTGTGTAAATCTGCTTTAAAAAGATTATGGTTTTGTCATTTATATTTTTTTATTCCTCTTCTGCAACTGTATTATCTCCTCTCTGAGTGTACTGCCACCCATTTAGGACATATAATAGGGTTGGTGAGCAGCTGACAGGCCTGTGAAGCTCTTGTCAGTAACATGAACATAGCAACATGCACAACAATGAATGTGTTATCAGGCTTTGCCATGGCAGCATACGGACAGCTTATAAAAGTGGATCTCAGTAAGGATTCGGCTGTTGTGTTACCAGAATTTTTTGAGAATATTAATTAGAAAAAAAAAAAAGAAGAGCAAAGTGGTCTGGATACTACAGGTACATGACAGTTATGCTGGTGGGATGGGTTTTTTTCTTTGACTAATCCTCTATAGGCTTTAATCACACTGTGGCCACAGTTGAAATGGTAAGCTCTCATTCTTATAGTGCAGAAAATATGTAATAGCTTCCATGTAAATTTTTTCTCCCATGTTACAAAGTTTCAGTTGGTGGGATTATTTTCAAAATTGTTTGGCTTAGTTTGTTAAAGCACACACAAATACATAAACAAACCACACAAACAGACATTCTGAACCAAAGCAAACCAGGTGTGGAGAAAAAACCTTTTAAAATTTATAATCCCAAAACCGTAGGGCAGTTTTGACCATAGTTAAAGTTAGTGTCAAGCAAGGGGAGGACAGCTTGTGGTTCAGCCAGCAGCTCCTGCCATTGCTGCTCAGTAATTTACAGGTCTGTGAGTTAGCTTAAAGGAGTTTGAAGACTATTTATAAGTGTGAAATAAGCTTTGCATTGCAAGAAAGAGTTGCCTTTGGATATGTGATATGTGTTTGTTGACATTACTATAGGGTTTTCTTTTTGTTTTGTTTTTTTCTATGGGGATCTGAATCCACTTACTTCTGACTACCACTAACTACTTAATTCTTAACCCAATTGGCAAATAACCAGTGGCCAGAGTTTTATGTGGCTGCTTGTATATGCATTTGTTGTAGAAATGTGGAGATATTTCTGTGTTTATATGTTCCAGGTAATGCTAGGATTTAATTTTTTTTTTATCCTGTGTTCTATCTATGCTACTTCCTCAGCTTACTTATCAAGCATAACTCTGGTAACTCCCTGTAGAGTCCCTTTAAAGAATTATAGAAGTAGTAAAACCTGCAAGTGCTGATGACAGAATAGCAAAAACCAAAAGAGGAAAAGAAGAAAAACAAGTGAGGACAGTAGACATTTATGAAAAAAAATCACTTATACTTAACTTCTTTTTAAAAATTGTGGGGGGTAAATTTAAAGATAATTCCAATGCACTGTATTCGTGAAGCACATTTTGCAACAAAAGTGTTTCTAAAATGCTGCACAATAAGTAACAGAAAACAATGATAAAACTGAAATAACAAATACAGCGGGGAAAAAAGTATTGAGCACACCAAAATTTTTCTCAGAAAATATATTTTTAGTAGAGCTGTTGACATGAAATTTTCATCAGATGTCAGCAACAACCCAAGTAAGAAATGTATGTCCATAAATTATGTGTACAGTAATATAGTCAAATAACACAGAGAATAAGTAAGTAAGAATACGCTTACTGAAATTTATCTAATACTAAGTGCAAAAGTCTTTTTTGGTGATTCCAGCCTCCAGACGCCTCCTGTATGGAGAAACCAGTGGAATACATTGCTCAGGTGTGATTTCGACCCATTCTTCCACACAAACTACAGTACCTTCAAATCTTCAAGGTTCCGGGAATCTCTTCGGTGAAATCAGATCTTCATTTCTTTCCAAAGATTTTGAACTGGCTTCAATTAACTGGGCCATTCTACCAGCTTTATTTTCTTTTTCTTAAACCAGTTGAGTGTTTCCTTGGCTGTGTGCTTGAGATGGTTGTCTTGCTGAAAAATCTAGCCTCTTTTCTTCTTCAGCAGCTGGCAGCAGATTCTGGTGCAGAATGTCTCTCTACTTTTCTCCATTCATTCTTCCTTCAGTGATATGAAGTCTGCCAGTATCACATGCTGAAAAACAGCCCCCATCATGATGTTCCCACCTCCAAACTTCACTGTTGCTATGGTGCTTTTGGGGTCAAGTGCGGTGCCATTTTACTGCAAAAATGTTTTGTCTTATGAAATCCTAAGAGTTCAGTTTTGGTCTCATCTGACCAAACTATGTTTTCCAGAATGTCATGGGTTTGTCCAGTTGTGTTGCAAATTTCAAACAAGCATCAACATGTTTTTTCTTCAGAAATGGAGTCTTGCGTGGTGTGTGTGCATGAAGGCTATGGTGGTTGAATGCATTACTTCTTGTTTTCTCTGCAACAGCTGTACCTGCTGATTCCAGGTCTTTCTGAAGCTCTCCACGAGTGATCCTGGGCTGTTGGAGAACCTTTCTGATTATTAATCTGACTCCTCTGTCTGAAATCTTGCGAGGAGCACCTGGCCGTGACCGGTTTATGATGATGCCGTGTTCTTTCCACTTCCAGATGATGGTCCCAATGGCGCTCACTGGAACTTTCAGAAGTTTAGAAATGCACCTGGAACCAATGCCTTTGTGTGTTTGCAATGATCAGGTTGACGGTTACAACCTGACAGTTGTGTAGGTCGTTAGACAGTTCTGTGCTTTTACCCAGCATGGAATGCTTTTTGTCTGACACCTTGGTGATGAGAAACCTTTTTAAAGGCATCAGTCAGGACTAAACCAGCTGATATTACTTTGCACTGATAGGGGACAGGATTACTTTCTAAATACTGAGAGATTCCAGCTGCTTTCTTGGCTGTCCAGATCTTTTTGTCCCTCAATTTCGTCATGCATTCAGTACTTATTCTCTGTGTCATTTCACTATATTAGACATAACCTAATTGATAGACATAAATGTTAGGATTTCTTTGTATGTGTGCATTACAGGTACTTCCCCAAAAAATTGAATATCCTGAAAAAGTTCATTTATTTCTGTAATTCAACTTAAAAGGTGCAATTTACATATTGTATAGATAAATAATATGCAAATCAATATATTTTAAGTTTTTATTTGTTTGAATGTTGCTGATTAAGACTTGCAACTTAAGAAAACCTCAAATTCAAAGACTCAAAAAATTAGAATATTGCATGAAATCAATTATAAAAGGATTTTAAAAGCAAAAAAGTCAGACCTCCTAAAATAAAATCTTGCATCTGTACTTAACACTTGGTTTGGGCCCTTTTGCATGAATGACTGCCTTAACCCGGTGTGGCATGGATGCAACCAGCTTGTGGCATATCTCAGCTGTTATGAAAGACAAACATGCTTCCATCACAGCCTTGAGCTCTTCTTTATTGTTTGGTCTCTTCCCGTTCAGCTTTCCCTTGACAATACCCCACAGATTTTCAATGGGGTTCAGGTCAGGTGAGTTTACGGGCCAATCAAGCATGGTAATCCCATGGTTGTTGAACCAAGATTTTGTACTTTTCGCAATGTGGGCAGGTGCCAAGTCCTGCTGGAAGATGAAGTCTGCATCCCCATACAATGGGTCCACTGAAGCAAGCATGAAATGCTCCAAAGTATCCTGGTAGACGGCTGCATTTATGCTGGACTTGATAAAACACAGAGGACCAACACCAGCAGCTGACATGGATCCCCAGGTCATCACAGACTGGGAAACTTAACACTGACCATCTTCTCCAGGCTGCTGTCAGCCCTTCGGCTTGTACGCCGTTTTCTTCCACACTTCTTCCTTCCACTTAACTGTCCATTAATGTGCTTTGACACAGCACTCTGAGAACACCCAGCTTCTTTTGCTATCACTTTTTGTGTGTTTCCCACATTGTGCAGGGAGTCAATGATGGTTTTCTGCACAACTGTCAGATCAGCAGTCTTCCCCATGATTGTGAATTCTTCTAAACCAAGACAGGGACTTTTTAAAAGGCTCAGGGCACTTATGGAGATGTTTTGGATTACTTACCTTATTAGAATGAGACAGTCTGAGCCTACAATATTGGAGCTTTTCACAATATTCTAATTTTTTGAGTTTTTGAATTTGAGGTTTTCTTAAGCTGCAAGTCCTTATCAGCAACATCCAAACAAAAAAAAAGCTTGAAATATATTGATTTGCATATTATTTATCTATACAATGTAAATTGCAACTTTTAAGTTGAATTACAGAAATACATTAACTTTTTCCGGATATTCTCACTTTTTGGGTAGTACCTGAATTTGGGTTGTTGCCAACATCTGGTGAAAATTTCAAGTCAATAGCTCTACTAGAAATATATTTTCTGAGAAAAATGTTGACGTGTTCAATACTTTTTCCCCCTCTGTATATGATAGCTCAACAAAACTACAATAAAAACACATTAAAGGTATAGTCCGAAGTTCCCCCCGTAAAAAATAAATGTTAGACTAGAGCAAGTGAAATCCATCTCAAAACCCGCCTTTGGGCCTCTACTCCCGTGCCGTGGTGTGCTTGAATGCAACTCTCCCTCCCACTGCCTGTAATTTGCTCTTTTGTATTGTTTTAGTCTGGTCGGGACGTTTCTGGCTGGAGATTTCTGTTTATATCGGCAGCCAATGACAGAGCTAAGAGCATGACGCTGTGTGGAAATAAGCTCATGATTGGAGCAGACATCAGTCAGTCCAACTCTCGAAGGAAAAAAAAAAAGAAAGAAAGAAAACACCGTGGATGCACTGAAGAAAAGGTAAGAGCTTCAGATAATGCACTTTGGAAAACCAGGGTTAATAATAGTTTGGCTTGTACCCGCTTCTGAGCTCTGAAGGAGAAGCTTGAAGTTGAATAGGCTAGCTAGAACGAGGCGGCCGTTAGCCTGAGAGGGTTGAGCGATAAGTTTGAATACTGTTGTTTGCAAACAGAAACGCTGGAGGGACTTCAGACTCTACCTTTAAGAACACCAAATAAAAGACAATAGAAGACCAATAAAACCACATAAAACAGCCATATTCCCAGAATTTTGCATGAATAATTGAATTGATAAACAATATTGTTGAAGAAATTAAATCACTAATACTGTAAATTAAGCAAGACAGAGCAGCGGGATCAGTAAAAGAGTTTACTCTAGAGGAGCTTGCATGTTGCACAGAGAAAAGAAACTGAAGAAAACAATGCTCTACACACAGTTAAATCCTGGGTTATCTTCACAGCAAGGTCATCTCAGCATCATCTGAGCTTGGAAAGTTCCATGATATCCATACCGGAGACTGACGCAGCCATATTTAACACATGAGAACCACCAAGGGGGGTAAAAGTTACGTTTTGGTTTTTCAAATGCATATTGTTAAAATAATACTGTTAAAATAAAATCCCTATTGCTCTAAGTGCATGAGTTTTCCTAAACTGGCCTATGGTTGCTTAGCAATGCACATGAGTTTGACGGATGTCAGAGGGTGACTCAGTCGTTTTTATGACCATATCTGGCCACAATTGACACATACAAAAGGTGAATGAATGCTTGAGTGACCAAGAGTAGGGGGGAAGAGAGGTTACGGTCAATGAGGCAGATGAGGAATCACTGGGGGGGGGGGGGGGGGGGGCAGTGACCCATCATTTTTTACCGTGAAAGTGAAACTAAAACAGTAGCTGGGTTACACGTGGAATTTAGCAAAGCCTACAAACCACTAAACACCTACATTTAGTAAAAACTCATATATTGCAAAGAATTTTTATGCTTTCATGAGGCGGTTTTTCAGACGTTTTGATGAAACAGTTTTTCGCATAAGTGTAATGGAAACAATTTTTTTCACCGTTATACACCATCAGGCATGACGTAGGGGGTAAAAACCAGTTATTCCTTCTTCATTATGATGTTTATGATAACTTACAAGCAATAACTGTGAAATAGATAGATACTTTATTGATCCCCGAGGGGAAATTCATGCTCCAGTACAACCCGTCCAAGACAAACAGACAGAACATATAAACACAAACAGAATCAGGCAGACTGAGGCCACGCAGTCACTCAAGGCGCACCGTTGCAGAAATGGAAAAACGATAACATGAGGACAGATGGGTAGGTGGGGAAAAAAGAGGTATCCGAAGGCTACACCAACACAGGTAGGGAATTGGGATACAAAAAAAAAAAAAACACCTTACAATAAAGCACAAATGCAGACAATCACAACATCATACGGCAAGGCAGTGAATCAAGGAAGTGTTGTGGGTCTGTCTGTGTGTGTGTAAGCGGGCAGAGAGGTCAAATCAGAGTGATGGGGAAGTTATATCAGTCATGGAATATCCCCACATCACCGTAACTCAGCAAACTGGGTTCATTTTTGGACAACATGCAGATATGGTTTAAGTTCTTCATGTAGTAACATCTGGCCACGAGCTGTTTATGTCGTTTTGACACATTTGTAACACCACGATTCGTTTATCTCGTTCCCGCATGTTAATTATAAGTCACCAGGATTTAATAATGCATGATCACGGGATAACATCTTATGACTACGCCTTAGTCAACAGCTATATCACGCACATCAGTCAGGAACTTGGTGCCGGATAAAAGAGGAATACAAGATCAAGAAATGAGATAAACACGCCAGAGGTTGATGCTGAGGGTTTTTAATTTATGTTATGTTTCGGGCATCTGTCCTGGAAGTCTCAACGAGTGTTTTTTCCTGTCAATGTGATCAGAGGGCTCCGTGCATACGGACTTTACCTCTGAATTATCATCTGCTGCTTTCATGTCCTGAAGAAGAACAGCAGCAGCTCTAAAACACAAAGGCCCTGATTTACAAAGAATCCAAATAAAGACCGCTAATTTTTTTTGCCGCGCAGATAAATACTGTGCGTTGTCTCTTCAGCGTTTGCGGGTGATCTACAAAGATTACACACGCAATCTGTAACAGGCGCAAACAGCTGCATTTAAATGAGGATTTAGCGTGTGCTACTGCTTTGCCATGGAAAGTTCAGAAGAGCATGTGGTAAATGCAAGATTAAATTCAACCTGATAGAGAGATATTAGCTCCAGAGATATAATATGAGGCAAGTAAAAAACAGAATATAAGATAAATATAATAACTATAACATTAATACAATGCAGCAGGGTTCCCTGTGGGTCGTAAGAAGAGGCCAGTTTATAAGGACTTTGATAAAGAGACGCTGTTGAGGATGGTCTGACACAAGGTTGTTATAGTTAACTAAAACTAACGAAAAAAACGAAAACTAAAATTGAAAAAACATTTCAGTTAACTAAAATAAAAATAAAAACGACAGTTTTTAACAAAACGATAACTAACTGAAACTGTATCGTGTCTTCACAAAACTAACTAAAATTATTGCAGAAACATCCTTAGTTTTAGTCTTTGTAAATTAATATAATACATCAGCCTTTTGGGTTGATTTAAAATTTATTTCTATTTAACCTTTTTACTTTGGTCTACTGGTTTTACTCCAAGTGACTTTCTGATGATTTTGAATGTCACACCAGACAAACACCTATAATTTACTGAAAAGAAAACCCCAAAAAACTAAAACTAACACTGAAACTAATAAAAACTAAACTAAAACTAAACATTTTCCAAAAATAGAAACTGATAAAAACTAGCAAATGTGATAAAAAAAAACTAACTAAAACTAACTGAATTGAAAAACAAAAAGTCAAAACGAAATAAAAACTGAAACTACTTAAAAATCCAAAACTATTATAACCTTGGTCTGACATTACGCATGCGGTGCGCGTTCTTTGACACAATGCCAGGTGCTGGACCTGCATAACTGCCCTCCACCCCCCGAAAACTCAGTAAAAAATAGTATCAGTAGTTTGTGCGACGTTACTGGTTATTTTCATTGAGTTTTCTGTGGGGTGGGGGGTCAACTTTACACAAGTTAGCAACCTCAGACCACCAGTAGCAGTGGTGTGGAGCGGGGGAGAGGAGGAGCGCACAGTGGTTGATCTCAATTTTAAAATATGCCATTGGCAAAAAATGAAATAAATTAAAATAAAACAAAAAGACATAATTAATGCCAGCTTTAACTACCATGATGCTACAGCTGCAGATGTTCTGATTCATCTATGTAGAATAACCCATGCTAAACAGTGATGTTGATTCTTATCTAAATAAATAATGAAAACTTGACTGTCCCCTGCACACCTCATGAGAAATGATTTTGCAGCGATGCTGCAAGTCTGCAATCCTGTATGCAGCATTCTTTCAGCCATCAGTGCATAAGCTGCCAATTAAAACCTGCTTTCAGACGTGCTAATTTTTCCACAACTTTTTGCGCCCACTTTCCGTTGCACGGTTGATAAATCACATTGCGTGTGTTAAGCTGAGTTGTTTGCATAGTCTCCTCCCAATATTTTGGGCGTTCTGGCAGAAACGCCCAGATTGCATATTCATCTCCAGCAGACACGCAGAATGGATAGTGGGGCTATTTTGCCCATTAACAGGCGCAAACCTCCTTTTGCCCTGTTTTGTAAATCAGCTCCGGCGGATTATTGCATGAAAATGAAGATAGCGCGTTTTAGCACGCTCAAACCTTAAATCAGGGTCTAAAGCGTTAAGGATTACTGAGGGTTCCGGGATTCAAAAGACTATAAATAAAAAAAAAAAAGAAATCCCCTCTTCTTCCAAACTAGGACGTATTGCGCAAGTCAAAAGCATTGCGGACGTATAAATCTGTCCATCAAGTTAATACATCTGATCTGATCACTTTTTCCAGCGTCCATGTAAACACACCAGCTGGAACCTCTGATTGGAAAGATTTCAATTAGATAGATGAATTATTTGTCCATGTAAACGCACCTGGTAAAAGGCTAAAATGGTTTTGCTGCAGCTTTGTCTTGTGACAAAATGCAGACTACATATAAGGGAACACAACGTCCTCATGCAAATAAAATACAGACATTTAAAGGAGATCAGGGATCTGACACCTGGTTCTGGTCCTGACCTTGATACTTCTTTTAACTTATAAAACCAGTTGAATAAAAATGCCATTGGGGAATTTTAAATCTAACTTTTTAGTCATTTTACTCTTCAGATGGAAAAAGAAATATGACCAAGAATCAAACCCCATGACTCCATGTTCGACCCCAACATCTGAGCAGCTTTAACCAGCATTCCAGGGATGGATACAATAAGAATAACTTGGCAGCAGCAGATGTGGTTAGTTTGCAAGGTGTCACACAAAAATCCACTTTATTATAATGTAATGTAGAATATGTGCTGAACATACTGAATATACAGAAATATTTCCAGTGCAGCTTATAAAACACCATCTGTAAGAGCTTGTGGGCAATCTCTTCTGTTATTGTCATTAAAAGACTATTCTGAGAGTTATGTACAGTATAACCACTCACTTAGAGGAGTGATCAGAGATCTCTGATCCCTAAACTTACACACCTTTTTGTGGTGGTGTACAATCTTTGTCATCCAAGTCATGTAATGGTAAGAGCTTTAATAAAGGGAACTGGACTTTCTGATCACTCTTTTTGGTTGGTGGCTTGAATTCGCAAACCAGAGGGAGATGGATGAGTAATCATGTTTTCATTCCCCTCTGCCGCCCTAAAAGTGCCCCTGAGCAAGGCGGTGAGCATCAACTACAGACTTATCTACTCACATAGACTGCCCCCATTGCTCATGTGTTTGAATGTTTGAAGCCTCCCCTCCTCTGCATCTACTCCTCAGGGCAGTTATAATTAGGCTAGTGCTGATAAATCCTTTTCCTGCCAAAGTAAACGTTTGAAAATGCCACATGTGAAATGTGTCCAGAGGATGAATCTGTTTGTGCATGTGTGTTTTTCATACCTGCGTAGGCCTGTGGGTGGGGTAAGTCATCCTCTGACTGTATAAAGTACAACTGGTGCTTAGGATGTTGACAGAATAAGTAACTCCTTTAAGGGGTTCCCTGAGTCACTAAATAGGTGGTGTTTTTGTAATTTTTATCCAGCCCCCACCGGGTTGACTAAATTAATTCTTATTGGCTACAGGTAAACCATAAATGAAAGTTTTAGGGGGGGCAATAATAATAATAATAATAATAATAATAACAATAATAATGCCTGTGGAGGCATTGGTATGACTGCCTTCTATAATATCTTATTTAATTGTTTGTATTTTGCTTTTCCTGTCTCTATTTTTATAATTATTTATTTTGTTTGTTTTAAATGGACCATGTGTCCGGAATAAAAGTTGATGATGATGAATAATGATACACTTTAGCTTCTATATGCATTAAGTATAAAGCTACCAGCAGATGGTCGGCTTAGTAAAAACTCAAATAAAGCAGAAACAAAAAAGCCTGCTCTTTCCCTGCTCTCTCTTACATGTTTTTATGTACCTACTGTAATAGGGAACTGTCGCTGCTAAATCTTTGCAGAATAAATCTTGTTCTCACATAGAGGGAAAAAAAAAAACCTTCTCTCTTATGATTGGACAAAGACAAAGACTGACCCCATCAAGCACTCAAACAACGTAGTGAAACTGTCTGCATACCAACCAAACATATTACAATCTAAATTACATAGAATTTCAATGCATAAGTCAAGCACCTCAAACAAATAGCAACTGTTATTTCCATTTAGGGTAAATTTGCCAACTGGTAATTGGTGCAGATCTTGTGAGATGGCAGATTTAAACAAGAGGTGCTTAAACACTTATCTATTGAACTGAATGGGTTTGGCCAGTTTAGCCTAAAAAAAAAATCTTAAAAATAGAAAAACAGTATCTTGTGAGGTAGACTCTGGAGCACAGGAGGATTTGGTCAGCCTGACAGATCTTACTGACTGGTGCTGCAACAGAATTGTCATGAGGAAGCCTAAAAGATTTTGAGACAAGGATTCACCCAGAGCGATTTCTCCACCAGTTAACGACTCAATGGACATCATACAAAGGACCATAGATAAAGAAAAGTAAGCAGCTTATACAACCATTTCTGCTTGGTGGATATTCTTCATAAAGAGTCTGAGGCATTATGGAAGTCATTGGAATATAGCCAAAAGCAGATGGAAACGCTGGCTACAGAGAACGCAAGCCTCAGAGAGTTGATAAAACACAGAGGGGATGACCTTGGTAAGGGCTTAGGAAGAAGAGCAGTTGTCTGCCAACTGGAGGGTCAGTGGATTGATTCCTGGCTTCGCCTGACTATATGCTGAAGCATACTTGAGCAAGACACTGAACCCCATGTTGTCTATTGAGGTGTGAATTCTGAGTTAGGTAAAAAGCTCTTGGTATAGCGACAGAAGAGGGGCACAGCATATGTATGTTATTAGGGGAACTCGTGTTCCTTGGGTTTTGGCATTTATTGTGAACAAACTCAGAGACTTCTTTTGGAGAAAAATGTGACAGTGTTCATATGAAAACAAAAAAAATTCCATTACAGTTAAAAAGGCATTGGCACAACACCACAGATAGTGTTCATTTGGCAGCTTATAAAAGTGTTAACTTCCATCTGATATTGCAGTTTTTTAGCAAATTTTAGATTGTCTGGCATTATTCGCCAGTCAGTCAGTATTTTGACTGCTCTCAATATTAATTAGTTTCTGAAATTGTATTCATTTGCATCTTCTTACCTAATTTGCATTTCTCTGAAGGGTTACATTTTCAGTGAACAATATTTTTTCAAGGCAAATCATCACATCTTATTATTAGAAGCTTTGAATTAATCAAACCAATAAAGAGGACCCATTACAGTCCTAACTGTACAGAAAAATTCATATAGGCTAGGAGAATTCACGAATGACAGACACAAAGTTTGCTCTTTTACTGGCCTGGATTCACAGTCTTCCTCTGCTCTTAGCAAAGGGGCTGGGATCTCGCTGGAATTCTGAATTATTCATTATATTATCCATCAGCCTTTTTGTACAGACAGGGAAAATTAACTTGACCAATCTCTGAAAAGGAATAGGGAAGGAACGTCTATGCGCATTGAAGTTACCCAGGGGCTGGTTGGTTTTGGTCTACGTTTCAGAGCTAAGTTTCACCAAACAATTCAGGTTTATTTGTCTTGTTTTTATTTCAGTAATGATATTTTGACTGTCGTGAAACATCAGAAATTAGTCTGATTTGTGTGTTTGATCTTTTTCCGTCTAGAAATTACACTGAAAAATTAAGCTGACATACAGATTTGCTTCCTTGCATTGTCATGATATTATCAAAAGTTTGGAATAATTTTAGGAGATGAAAACGAATTTATTCAAGCAGTTGTGTCAGAGGAGAATAACACTAGCCTTCATTTGAACATAAATAGTATTTAAGACTTCTAAACACAAACAATGTTTAGCTTCATCAGTTCACTAGAAACTAGCGATCTGAGCTAGAAAGGTTAAAGTTCTGACTTATCAGCTTCTTTTCAACTACAGGGAGTGTAGAATTATTAGGCAAATGAGTATTTTGACCACATCATCCTCTTTATACATGTTGTCTTACTCCAAGCTGTATAGGCCAAAAGCCTACTACCAATTAAGCATGGGAAGGACAGGCATGTGCAGTATCATTGCTTAGTATTGTACTGTCGCCTAGCTGTGTTAGCTCTCTCTAGCTCATTATTTTGAATACATGGTAGAGTTGTGTTGTTAAAAGATAATCACTTTCACATTCACTTCCAGGTGGAAATTTTTTGCGTCAAGTCTCAGCTTTCTGTACAAGTTTAAAAAAAAAAAATCTATTGAGAATGAAGGTATTTTGATGCTAATTAGCTTCAGATTTATACAAGTCAAATCAGCCTTGGACTGCTGATAGGCCACACCCACAGAGCACTCACAGCCCTGAAATGTATCAAAAGAAGGGTTAAAAACCTTTTGTATTCTAAGTCCAGCATGGTCTGGATTCATCAGGTGCGAAGACAGATAGATTCCAGTGAAGGGAAATAAATAAAAGTTAAATCAACTAGAAAGAATGTAAGCAGTGAGGAGGAGGAGCAAAGAGGAGCTAAGAGGAGGAAATATGGCAAAACTGCTGGCAAGTGGCATCTTGGCAGCTGCACGCTTGACTTTTCTCAGTTCATGGGCAGTTATTTTGCGCCTTGGTTTTTCCACACGTTTCTTGCGACCCTGTTGACTATTTTGAATTAAATGCTTGATTGTTGGATGATCACACTTCAGAAGCTTGGCAATTTTAAGAGTGCTGCATCCCTCTGCAAGATATCTCACTATTTTTTACTTTTTGTAGCCTGTCAAGTCCCTCTTCTGACCCATTTTGCCAAAGGAAAGGAATTTGCCAAATAATTCTGTTTGCCCAATACACCTGATTTAGGGTGTTGATGTCATTAGACCACACCCCTTCTCATTACAGAGATGCACATCACCTGATATGCTTAATTGGTAGTAGGCTTTCGGTCTATACAGCCTGGAGTAAGACAACATGCATACAGAGGATGATGTGGTCAAAATACTCATTTGCCTAATAATTCTGCACTCCCTGTAATACCTGAAGACCACAGTTTAGGTCAATTTTCAATGAGAGTGACTATATGAACAATATTGCAACTCCATGACAGAGCATACTGTTAAGACAGGTTTTGCAACCATGTCAGTTTCTCATTTTACATTTAATGACGATAAATGTTACACCAAGGCTTGCCTGCTGTTAGGGCTTGATTGTTTTTCCACAGTCCGTGCCACATGACCATGATGAACAATTGTAACCAAATTAGAGCAGTGCCCTAAAGAAAATGCACAAGCTCATTCTAAATAAAGTTCAACTTACACAGACTTCCTCAGTGTGACTGCAGAGAGGATGATGATTTCAAACCAAGAAATTTAAGATTAATGAAACACATTCAAACTGATATATTATGTTTTATATGAGCTCCATTGTTTTGCTTTTCTCTCTTTGTGGCAGACTTTCTCTTGCCCTACCTTGAGGTATTTAGCACCTTTCACTTGTTTACTTGCGTATGAGAAATGTCAGAGTCCATATCCAAGATAAATGTGTGCGAAAGTTCCTGGCCTTGGCTGGCTGGTTTCACCTACTGAGTTTGGTGTGTGGTATTTACTGCTCTTACACTCAGAACAGCCTCTGCCAGCTCTCCTTTCAAGAGTATCATAAACATTATGGACAGAGTGGAGAGGTGTGATAGAGATGGTGGCAAACACTCTTATCCACAGTGAGGGGGAGAGGTGTGCGGGGGGACTTGATCTGTGTGGCAACAATGGATTAGGCCTTAGTTATAGTAATATATCTTCATTAAGGTCATTTTGCTGAAGAGGTTTCTGAGGGCTGGTGTGGAGAGGAAAGAACAGAGAATGAGACGGAGAGGGATGAGAGTTGTGAAAAGGAGGACAGCTGTGTCCCCCCTCGTGGATCATCTGGAAGAGCAGCTGGTGCTTCCCTACCTTTGCCTCTTCCTCCTCTTCCTCTCAATTCCCCCTCCTTCCCGCTCTCCATTGCCAGCCCAAATTAGCCAACATCTCCATTAATGTTTCATCACAGCTGAGTCAGCCATTGTAACCACTGCTACATTAGAATATTCACTCATGTGTGTGTGTGGATGTGGGTGGGGGATGTTGGGCACAAAGGTCCTATGTCCAAAACTGTTATTTTTCAGGAAAGGAAAAAAAAAAAACATGTACTGAAGACAAAAGCATCAAACTATATATTTTCTTATACACGTTATAGTCATGTATTCAAGTGTATTTATTTATCTACTTTATATCTAACCTTTTTTTTATCATTTTACTCAAATCATGCTCACATGTGGCAAAAGGTTTTTGACTGATGTAAAATGGAGATAGGTGGTATGTGCCTGACAGTGATGCTGGTCTGAAAGCTCCAACAGTATTTGCAGAGATGGATTTCCAGCATGATACGGAGGAGGACAATTTTCCACTTTCAGCCTTTTGTCAATTTTGTTATTGTTTTGCAGTTCCTTTTCTGTTTGGCCACGGTTTAGTGTTTTTATTTCTGTTTCAGTATTTAAATCTCTTTAATTTCATAACAGCAGTGAATAGGATCCCACAATTGAGCATTAAGGAAAATTCCGTTAAGGCAGTACAAGCTTTTCTGTTTTAGTGGAAAAGTGTAAATATTGGCTTTTTGTGGTAAGAGGGTGCTCCTCTTTGCTCTTCGCTCCTCCTCCTCACTGCTTACATTCTTTCTAGTTGATTTAACTTTTATTTTATTTCCCTTCACTGGAATCTATCTGTCTTTGCACCTGATGAATCCAGACCATGCTGGACTTAGAATACAAAAGGTTTTTAACTCTTTTTTGATACATTTCAGTAAATCTCTGGCTGCATTTGACGTATTAAAAAAGTGGTCCAGAGTCTTGCTCACCATCAGAGTAAGTGGAAAATAAAGTTAAATCATTCTGAGGGTGAACTATTCCTTTAAGCTATTCCATCTGTTATGAGTGTACTCTGCTTTGATTTTTCCATTGCAATACTATTCAATGCTGCATCCACAGCACCAACATATTTATTCAGGAAATAAAATATTTGTGGTTCCCTTATTGCTTGTGTTGACTTCTATTTACATGCTATTTTTGCTCTAATATAGCAATCATATATATGGAGCAAATCAATAAAAACAAAAGCGCTTTAGATTTAGAGCAACAGTGTGTAAATGTATGTATGTGATAAAATGGGAAATGTTTTTTGAAGTGAGACAAATGCTTGCTTTTGAGATGTGTTTACAATGTTTTGAATTCTGTGTTTCATTTTGCAGAAGATAGGGGCGTTTTCATTTTCGCATGAGCAATAATTGGATTTGTGTGTTAAGCTTTGAGAAACAGACAAAGAGCTTTGAAAATGTGAAAAACTGCAATTGATCAATTTCCAGCAGCTTAATCAATATGTTTTTTGTTTTGTTTTTTTCTATGTACAGAGGGTTCACCCTAACAATCTGACCAGGGGTCTGTTACACGAAGCAGGTTTAACAAACTCTGAGTGTAACCCTGAACTCTGAGTTGATCTACTCAGAGATTCGAAACTTTGAGTTTTCAGTCCCAGAACAGCTGATTTGAGTTGGTTTAATCAACTCAGGATAGTTCAACCCGGGGTTTTGAACATGCTCTACCATGATAAAAAGCCAGCATCAATTAAGCACCGATTCAACGAGTCACCATGGCAACGTAGACGCATTTAACTTGGGTGCGATCCCGCGGGGGAGAAGCGCTTTTGTTGGCAGTATTAAGATGAAATATATCCGCCACATTTCTCAAATGCCCTATATCTCCAATTGAAGAAAAAAATCTGGGATCGAACATTAACTTTCTGTGTGACAGACATTAACCTTGCTCATTTACACAGAAATGGAGACAGCTTGATGGTCAAATAATCAGCAAAAACCATCTCTCGGACACAGAGAGACAGGACCTCCAACTGTCACATACGGATGGTGATATATAAATGTACGGACGGATCGGCTTGTATGTAGATGAATGACTGTGATGTGAAACTGTAACAACAGAAATGACAACTGTCGGGAAATAAAAAAACTTCTATCCGTGCTCTGATAACAATCTCCGAATCTTTAACTCTCCGTAGAAATGCAGCATCTTCATCCATGAAATCCTTATCCAAAGGACACGTCTGTAACCTACAGACTGATTTATTTTTAACATGTTTTATTCAAGACGGCAGCAGCCAAAACTGACCGCTGAATGAATGAATGAAGAGGAAAGGAAACGGCGAGTGTGGCTAAAAGTGGGCGGAGACAGCAAGAAACTCAAGGTTTCTCCACACTAACCTGCTCCCGACCAGGTTAGTTTCAGAGAGTCTGTTACCATGGTAACTGACCGAGGGTTTAAGTTACCCCTCTTCGTGCAGGCTAGAGAAACTCCTCTTTCTCTGGGTTGAGTTACCTACAGTACCTTTGTGTTACGGAAAACTCATTTTCCCAAATTTCAGGGTTAAACAACTCAGGGTTTTCATTAAACCTGCTTCGTGCAACAGACCCCAGGTACACAGACTTAGTTGAGTCCAACAAAAAGCGAAAGTCCTCCTCTGTTGAACCTCCAGTGAAAAATGCAAAGATCATCAACTCCTTTGCTATTCCTCGGCAGGTAACACAGACAACACTTGACAAACTTGGGATTAAGTTTGTATGTGAAGCCAGCTGGCCATTTTTTGTGGTTGAGAAATCATCCTTCAAGACTATGATCGAAACCTTGCAACCTCAGTGTACAGTAATGATAAGGAAAAAAATAAGCACAAGAAAACAGGAAGCTGCAAAGAACCTGAAGAGCATAATCATGAAAAAGTTGAGTGCTGTGGATCATGTTGCTACCACAACTGATTGCTGGTCTGCCAAACAACGTAGTTTCTTGGGTGTCACATGTCACTGGATAGACCAAACCTCTCTTGAGAGGCACTCTGCTGCATTGGCTTGTAGACGTCTGAAAGGCTCACACACATTTGATGTCCTTGCTGCAGCATTAGACGAAATACATTCTGAATACAAGATTAGGGAAAAAGTCACCAGGATAACAACAGACAGTAGTTCTAACTTCCTGAAGGGCTTTCGTTTCTATGGTCAAGAAGAAGGAGTTGAAGATGGACAGGAGGAACAAGACTCCATTCTTGATGAGGCATCAGAAGACGAAAGTAAGTCAGAAGTGGACTATCAAGATGTGTCTGCTATTTTGGATGATGACTTAGGGGGCATTCAGAAAGCATAGTCCGCGAGTCTCGGTCCGTTTGGGAACTTGGTCCGGTTGGGGGCGGGGGTGGTCTTCCGAACCGAGATCGCATTCACGTTGCACTATTGCCAATCAAGCCAAACGGGCCAAGAATGAGAATCTCCGGTGGGGCTGCTCTCGGATTCACCGTAGGTGAGGACAAGACGCACGTACAAGAAGGTTCTCACAACTTCTGTTCCCTCCTCAAAGCGACATTATTTTTGTACGAGGAGCTGGATATACTTTCATCAGATCAAACATTGATTAAAACTTTTACTTTCTCGTAACTCCACGTCTGACCACGAGCCATCTTTATAAGTACCGCCGTCCAACACTTGTTTGTTGTCGTTGCGTTTACCCACGTTGTCCAGCGTTTGACCCACAATGCCAATGCAATCTGTAGTCCGCTTCCTGTCTTTGGTTCACTTGAATCGGACCGAGACCTGCGTTTGCAGACGGACTGAGTCCGGTTGTTTGTTCCGGATCAGAGCCCGTTTGCGCATTCACAACTCCCCTAACGAAGCGGACTTTCCGAGCAAACGGACGCTGATTCGAATCAAAAAAGCTTTGTGAATGCGCCCTTAGGTCTGAAGCACCAAAAGTGTGCATGCCATCTGCTCAATCTTGTATCAACAGTTGATGCCACTGCTGCAGGGGATGGCAGTGAAACATACAAGAGGTTGCCTCAA
Organism: Atherinomorus stipes; assembly: GCA_023101725.1. Lineage (NCBI taxonomy): Eukaryota > Metazoa > Chordata > Actinopteri > Atheriniformes > Atherinidae > Atherinomorus > Atherinomorus stipes. The sequence goes on along the minus strand of JALJCO010001757.1, from coordinate 9,830 downwards.
TCTGCTTTGCAAAATGCAGGACTGCAGAATAAAACGAGTAGGTCAGCCATGGCTTTTGAAACTGTGACGCATGAATGCAAAATGCAGTTCCTTTGACCCAATCAGACCTGTTGGAATTCTTTTTTCTTCACTGTCGAAAGGATTGTGCGCATCCATAGGGAGCAAGGAGAAATGGCAATTTGCAATGCATGCACAGCATTAAAGATGTAACTTGACACAATATTCTTTGTTTACTGTGGTTTAATAGGGGGACACACCTGACTGAAATTACAATGTATTGGTAAAAGTTATGGATGATTTGAATGAAATGGTTAATTTACTGTTACATTTATTCAATTCAATTGAACTTTATTTGTATAGCATCTATTCATGACTATGTCACCTCAGGGCACTTAACAGACAGAAAAATTCAGATCAGATTCATAGTAGCCTAGCTAAGGAAACCAACAGATTGCAGCGAATCTAGACTCGACCCGGTCCAATTCCCCATCCTGAGCAAGTGGTGGCGACTTGGCGATTTATGTCATTCTATCATTCTCACAGGCAATGCACAGCAGGTCGAGGCAGATGGCCACCGTACCTGAGCCAGGTTCTGCCGGAGGTTTTTCCTCCCTGTTAAAAGGGTGTTTTCCTTCCCACTGTCGTCACCACTCCGTGCTTGCTCAGGATGGGGGATTGGACCGGGTCAAGTCAAGATTCGATCTGTTGGTTTCCTTAGCTAGGATATTATGAATCTGACTTGAATTTTCCTGTCTGTTAAGCGACCTGAAGTGACATTGTCATGAATTGACACTATGCAAATAAAGTTGGATTGAATTGAATGCAAAGAGATCAATGATGCTCATGAGTCTTGAAAGACTCATGGCGAGTGGCAGGCATACAACACCAATCAAACTGCTTCTTTAACTGTCTTTAAGCTTTCAAATCACAGAGGCATGTCTAATGTCAGCATTTAACAACACATTATTTATAATCTGAGCACACTTTTTTAACTTCAGCTCAGTGAGAGAATTTCTATGACTACTTTACTCCTCTCATTGGGGTCCATGTGGGCATCTTTGCAGTTGCGACCTATGACTGATATCTACATAGGTTCAGGAATATTTACAGGACAACATTGACACCTGGCAGTTAGTAGTTGCCATAATGATCGACTTGTCTCATGGTTTGCATGCATTACTCACTTTATAATAAAAATAGCCAAAGGGGGACAAGAAACAAATCAGCTGATACAGATAGAGAAACGGACCAGATAAAGATTCACAACCACCAAGAGCCATCTCTTGAATCACTTCAGTGGTTCATACCCTTGCCATTTGAATTTATAATCTTCCTTAAAATTAAAAGGGTTATATCTTTTTTTTTCCCCAAATCAACTTCATGTATGTTATTATAAGTGTCATTATAGTCTCTTCCAAATATACAATTTCAAATACTTCAAAATGACTTTTAACCTCCCATTTTCTGAGTATCTTTTTACATGATATACAGTATATGAGGTTTATAGCAGGTATATATCAGAAGCAGAGCATAGTCACTAACTATTAGAAGACAGACAAATGGAAACTACATGAGACAGGATCAAGTAATTCTGTTTTAAATCCTTCTACTGGCTCATTTTCGTTTTACTTAACTCTCAACACTTTGTCTGCAACTCCCTTTAAGCATTTATGAAAAGGAAATCTTTAGTCAGTCAAAGCTGACTTGAGTTAAGCCCCCCACCCCCATTCTGTCTTTACTGAAACAGGGTTCTGAAGAGAGGCCTCCTAGCAGAATTGTGACCTTCTCTGAACTCCATCTATTATCCACAGGTTCAGTAGACTTTGGCGAGAGATGCTCGGCCATATTTCCGGTCTGTTGGCTCTGAACCTTGTGAACCTTTCATGCCCAACCCCCCCACCAAGTCCTTATCGTTACAGGCATACTGCAGATGGCATAACCTTGCATGAGTCACACAGTCATGTGCTTCACTTTATTGTCTATAAACAGTACATACTGTACAGATAGATTGCCTATTCCTAACTTGGGTTGCTGGAAAAGTGTTATGTTTTTGGCTTAAAGTGAAGAATACTTGCCAGGTTCGTCATTTCTGCCTGACTTTTGTGTTTACACAGTTATTGTAGTCCAAAAAGCATAATTTGTAAAGGTGACATGTCCCCCATTTGTCATTATTTTCAGAGATTTTAATGAAATGTCTGCGACATGGTTTTGTCCACATACCTCTCCAAAGAAAACATCTCCCTTTTCCATTATAAATTTACACCTTTTAAGAGCAGCCAGTTTGAAGGCATGAAGTGCCCCACTCAGCTCCACTCCACACATCTCTTTAACAAAGCCTACGTCCCGTTGAGACCAACAAAACCTAAAAACCCTTCAAGCATATTTTTGCTCTATGACAGAGCATTAAGTAAATATCCTGAGGGCTCACACCACACAGCAAACTCACCTCAACCTAACACCTACAGTACCATAGACACCTTACCATGTGTTCACACCGGATGCCTCCATTCACATACACGCCTAGATTTCAACACGCAAATGCTGAATGTTAACTCGCTTGATTCGGGCGTTTTTGTTGTTTTTTTTCGCGTGAATGATGTGAATAATACGTGTGAATGGAGCGTATAATATGCACGAATAAAACGTTTCATTCGCGCATCAGGTTGAACTTTCTGGAGTGGGGGATAGTGGTTTGTCACACGTCAGTCACTTTAGTCAGGTGAGCATAGCACAACCCAGTTATTTTGAGTACTTTGATAGAGTTGTGGTGTTGTACCTGCTTTGGAAGTCGGAAAACAAAAAACGCCAGCATGTTTGGGTCCACCAGATTCTCCAGAGATGCTTGAGGTCGGTGAATTTCATCACCTGATCCAGGAGTTACGTATGTATGGCGGCCGCTTCCAGGGGATTTCCCGAGCCCAGTTTGATGTGATCTGTTGGGGAGGAGCAGTGCTGCATATCCCTACAGGATACAAACTACTGGTGCTGTATTCTGGCTGGTGAGCATCTGCCCATCTGCCTTCGGTGAGTAAGCTAGCTGCAGCTAGTTAGTGCTTCCAGTAAAACTTCCAACAACTTCCAGCAAAAGCACGTGGCTGCTGTCGCTAGCTATTGTAGCTCAGTTTAACGAGTCTCTGCCATCTCCTCGCCTCCACCACTCAAAATTTTACCAGCTGATTAAACGCAACTCGTAACTGACTGCTTTCATGCTGATTTCAATCTTTGGATCACAACACAGAGCGAGTGTGTGTTTACAGTCAGCTGAGGCTGAACTCCTGGTACTGCAGTGTCATCTAGTGACCAAACTGAATACTACACTAGTCAGAGCACAGACTCATACTGAATAATATTGACGTTTGATAACAAACAACCTCAACTTATTTTTGTAGCAAGGACAGAGCTGCATATTACTCCGAGAATTGGCACTCTGTTCTAGCCACAGAATGTTGGCATTGAGATGTTTCATCCCGTCAAACACCAGCTGCAGAGATCTGCAGTTTTTGGTTATTGAGGTTTTGGCTGACCGGGTTTTTAGTACCCGGTCAATTTATGGTATTATTACACTGCTTTAATGTGCAGCACTTTGTGACTTTATCTGTGAAAAGAGCTTTTCTCTTCTCACTGTATAAGAGAGCAGCGAGCTGCGGAGTGCCGGTCCATTCACATCACATCTCATTCATTTTCAATGACAGGGGTTGTATTGTATAAAATGCTTGAGATCAATTTTTTCAACTCAAGCGAATTGGGGTAAAATACGCTCTATTTGCGCGAGTAGGACACCTCTTCGCGCAAGTAAAACACTTCATAAGCGCGAATAAGACGCACGTTTGAGGCTTGTCGCGCCGCAAATTGGTGTCAAACACTGCCCCAAGGAAACGCACATCTATTCATGTCTGTACATTGACTTAACATGTAATTCATTAGCGCGAATAATTTTATTAGCACCCAGTGTGAGCACAGGGTTAAAATGGGGAGCTTCGGAATTGTGTAATTGGAAGGGGTGTCTAAAGGTCCCCATGTCCTTGTCTTTGGATGGTGATAGTAATCCTGAGAACCTGAAGAGAACAAATGCATACACAAGGAGAACATGAAAACTCAACACATAAAGGGCACTGTTTGAAGCTCTCCTCAGCCAGACTTCTTGTTGTGAGGCCACTGGATCAATCACCACACCACCATGCAGCCAAAATTCAATGGTGCTGCATTAAAACATGTTTGCTGTGTGACGGCTTGTGCCGTTTTGGTTCTTTGTTTTGTGTAACTTCTTGTTTCTTTCAGGCCAGGTGATGACTAATTGGAGGCAGCTGGCCACTGTCTCCAATAGGCATAAAAGACCGCCCTTACCAGGGAACGGCCCAGTCTTATTCTTGCTCACCTTGAGGCTTGGCGTTTGGTTTAATTTGGTTTAGGTTATGTTGGTTTGGTTGAGTTAAGAAAATTATATTTTTATACATAAGTTCCCACGTCTCCTTCTCTTTGTTGTGGTCCACGGGCCGACCATAACAAATTGGGGGCTCGTCCGTTTCGCTTGTGGTTGTTTGAGCGCGTGTTTCGTGCCTTCCGTCTTGTTTGCGGGGGGGGGGGGGGGGTGACGTGTTTGGTGATTTCTCCGCGTGGTGACGTCGGCCTGGGGATTTCCTTTTTTGGTGTCGCTCGTTAGGGAGATTGTGTGGGGCTGTGTTTTTTTCATTGTCTGCTTTGGGGTGTTGTTTGGTATTCCTCTTTGGTTGTGGGCTGCGTGGATTGCATGATCTGTTTTACGCTGTAGCAGGTCTGGCTGGTTGCGTTCCTACTCTCTTGTAGGTTTAGCGCGTCTCCCCTTTGGGATTCGTGTGCTTGTCCCTGGTAGTGTGGGGTTATATGGTTGGAGCGGTTGTCTCGGGAGCACGGCCATGGTTATGACGGGGCTGCCAGCGTGCTGATAGTTTTGTCAGCCCACTGGTAAGTAGTACGTAAATACCCGCCATCCCTGTCCACTGCAGACTAGGGTTGAGTTACTTTAGCTTTGGGTAGGCAGTTAGAGGGGAGTTGGTTTGTGACTGCTGGGCGGCTGCGCGTGTTTGAGATCAGTGCATTTTTGCCTTGTTTTGGTGTTGTGTGGCCCTTAGTTATGTCGGTGGAGGAATTTGTTGCTGCTCCCTCAGTGGAAATTTTGGATTGGTGTTCGCGGGATCAGCTAACTAAGATTGCTGATCATTTTCAGCTTAGCGTCTGTGATAAGCGGCTGAAGGGGAACGTTAAGGTTCATGTACGGCAAAACTTGTGAGACGGGGGTTCTCACAGTGCCACAGGCTTCGCTACCTGTGGATCCGGTTGATGTGTTGTCACCGTCGGGGTTGGGCCCTGGTGTGCCTTTGAGTTTTGTGCAACAGGTTTTGTTAATGTTGCACATGGAGCTGGAGAAGGAAAAGGAGTTGGCAGTGGAAAAGCTGCGGCAGCAGGTGATGCTGGTCCAGGTTGCGGTGCAGGACCTGGGGGTTGTGGAGCTGGTACGGGTGGCTTTGGCGCTGGGCCTGGTGGCTGTGGAAGTGGACCTGGAGGAGCTGGTTCTGGTCCAGTTAGTTTTGGTCCGGGTGGCTTTGTACCTGGCGGTCCTAGTGCTTGTAGTTATGGCACTGGCCCAGGTGGGTTTGGGCCCGGCACTTTGGGCACGGGACTGTGTGGTGCTGGCACAGGACCAGGTGGATGCAAACCAGATGATGTCGGCACAGGACCAGTTGGATTTGGACCAGGTGGTATCTGCACAGGATCAAGAGTTGGACCTGGTGTAGCAGATACCGTGTCCAGAGCTGTGTAAATGTTTTTGTTTTGCTGAGTTAAACTGTCTCTCTCTTAAATTGCTGCAGGGTACCAGTGGCTGGGATGGGATGGTGGTTTGTGAGATGAGACATATATGGTGACTGGACAGGATTGTTGTATTTTCTGGATGACATGAGGACTTGGTTGGCTCTATTGCGCCTCCTGGTGTTCACAGGGTTCCCGTGGGCACCCTGTTCTGATGGGGGGAGTGTGACGGCTTGTGCCGTTTTGGTTCTTTGTTTTGTTTAACTTCTTGTTTCTTTCAGGCCAAGTGATGACTAATTGGAGGCAGCTGGCCACTGTCTCCAATAGGCATAAAAGACCGCCCTTACCAGGGAACGGCTAGGTCTTATTCTTGCTCACCCTGAGGCTTGGCGTTTGGTTTAATTTGGTTTAGGTTATGTTGGTTTGGTTGAGTTGATGAAATTATATTTTTATACATAAGTTCCCACGTCTCCTCCTCTTTGTTGTGGTCTACGGGCCAACCATAACAGCTGCATTTTTTAACCACCTAATTTTTGGGTAGGTAAAATTGAGCTACACTAGTTCTGAAAAATATAAATTGTTAATGTTTTCAAAACCTTGCCACAAGTGATTGCCAGACTTGTCCCTTGTTTTTCATTAGACCGTGAAATACTTATGCTAGATTTTCCTTTGTTTAGAGACAAGGGTCTGCTCCTATAAGCAGGATCAACAATCTGTGTCAATTCAGAAACCCAGAATTCACTGACTAATAATTGTCAGCTAATGGCAACTGCTGACAAAATGTATGCCAGTTATAGTTTTTCACTTCATTGAAAGCAAAGCGGACATCTTGACAGTGGCATAGTGCTGCTTGCTGTTTCTCATCTTCCCTTCAGTCTAAAGCACGCAGACTTGCAGGAAATGTTGTGTGGTCATTAATAAAGAAAAAAAATCACAGAGCATGAACAGAAATAAAAATTGCGCACAGAGACTCTAATGAACAGAACGTGCGTCTGCATCCTGTTCATTTTCTCAGATTTAAATGATAATTATTAATAAGCTCAATTAGATGGTAGTTATGATCTCATAGTACAGTCTACACAATGTGAAAAGCAAAAGAAACAAAAAAAAATCCATCCACTCTAGTGGCTGCTGGGCTGCAAAGACGTTTTACCAATACGAGCCATCCAGCCGCATGGCTTTCATTGGTCAATGTAGCTGTTTGTCTCACTTCTCTCTGCTCTCAATCCAATCCCCTGCTCAAGCTGACACTTCCTTAACAGCTGACTCCCTGTGTTCTGTGTTCCACCTCGTCCCCACCCTCTTCCGCGTTTAAACATTTTATTCATATATTCATTTTCTTTTGCGTTTGAAACTTTAGGCAATAAATAAGTAGCTGAGTAGCAGCTTAACAAGAAGGAGGAGAATGGAACAAAAAAAGGCAGCAGCCTCTGCTACCTCACCAGCAGAAGTTGGGAGAGAGAGAAAAAAAAAGGCAGACTAAATGTGAGCAACAGGACGGAGCGAAGGCCGTGGGTGTTACAATCGCCGCTGGAGTTAGCTGCAGGTGGATGAAGTCTGTGAAAGAAAGGCAGACAAAGAGGAAAACGTGAGCAGTGCTGGATGGAAGACCGGATAATTATTGGGTGATGTGGAGGAAGCTCCAGGAGGGAAAATCTGAAGAAGCAGAGACCCGGACAGACTGAAAGCGGAGTATAAACATCGGGTCACCAGCTGGAGGAAGTGCCAGGAGGATTTGGGAGTGAAACTGATGCTGACACAGCAGATTTTTTGCCGAACAGGTGGGCAGTTTGTTTTCTACTTTTATGTGTGAGTTGTCTAGTCTATGATAATGCTGGCTTACGACTGTAAACGCTGCTGGTGGTTTTCTCCGTGTGGACAGACGGTGTCAGAACGTCAGCTGTTTATTTTCAGCATTGTAAATTAGCGTTGTTGTCATCAGTGTTGTCCTGAATCCATTGAATGAACTCATGAAGTCGCTGGAACGTCGCGGTCTCTTACTAATGCAGAAACTCCAGCTAAAACACACTGTAAACTTCCCGGTGGTTGAGAAAGGCAAAAATTATATATGTGACCAGATGTTGTTGTTGTTGTCCATTTATGTGGAATAAATATCACACTGTGGAGCTGTTGTGATGAGGCTAGCTGTGGTTGAGGAGGAGGTTCCGTACATACTCGGTGGGAGGGATCAACAAGCAGAGAGGAGAGGGCTGTGTGAGGGGGCAGGTTGCTGTTTTCAAAATTTCTCAACTGATTCTGAAATCGTAGACCATAGCTTTAAGATACAAGAGCCGGTGCATTTCAGCATATTTTGATGCGTGATTTCATATATTTTGAGTTCATGTTTATTACAGAAATGCATAAAACGCGCAGGAACGAAGTACTCGTACTGTATGACGTCCTTGCCGCTTTTGGTCTAAACGTACAGTAACTTTCCACAAGCCATGCTGCACTGTCACAAAATTAAACAGTCTCCGTCCTTATTTTGGAATCGTTTTTGCAAACCACATTTGACCAGCTGAGTTTAAGTCATTTACTCACCAAGCCAGTCGCGAGTCATTATACTACTTTTTTGATATCTATATGAATAAGAAGAAATGCATTTCCTGCTGCAAACCAGCCCCACTGGCAATACATGTTAAGGGAGTCATGTTAGCTTTGGTCTGTAGCTTTGTGGATTAAATTATTTACTTGTGAGAAGTAGAGGAGAAAATCCAGATGCTTCATGCTGTGGTTCCACACAGTGACAGCGGGGAGAGCAGTGGGGTGGATCCTGCAGGCGAGCAGGCAGGGGACGGCAGGAATGACAGTGGAGATCTCTGGGCAGAGAGAAGGGAGGTAAGTGATGACCAACTGCAAAGATGGATCAAATGTACAGGAAAGACTAGACACTACCACACTGGTGAGGAGAACGATCTGGCGAAGACTGATGATAAGACTGGGGTAGAAATTCTGGAGATGATGATTGACAGCTGTGTCTGAACTGCTGCTGGAAACCAGAATCCTGCCAGCAAAACATGCCGATGTCCACTCAAAGTAGTGGACCATGGCATCTGCAGCTCATCAGGCACATACTACCATTGTTTTGAATAAATGCTGTCTGAGAGATGTAAAAACGTACATTACATTTGTATATGTTTTCACAACAGGCAAGGCAATGAGCTAACTTCACGATCTGAGGCAAACAGAGAGTGGGTTTTGCAGGTATTACTCTGGGTAACTCTTTCATTAGACTCCAACAAGCCAATTCTATACCAGGTCCACTCGGGCGTTCTCTCTCTTGCTTCCTCAGAAATTGTTTTTGTCTTCTTATTTGGCTCAGCCATGACAAACTTTCAATCATAGATGAGAAAAGCAACACAAGGCAGAGCTTTCTGTGTCTATGGAGGAAGAGCCATAAAGCAACACACTCCAGATCACATGACCCATTAAGAGACAGATCCGCTCCTAAAAGTTGTCTGGTTTCTGCAGAGGGCAGCCTGCTCAGAGAACTTAAACGCATCAAGCACTGTATATTGACCCACAGAAATCATTTAATATTACTCGCATTAGTCTAGTAATAGGGGCAAAAGATACACAACATACCTTTAAGTCCAATCCCACTGCAGAAAAATATACATGGAGGCAAATGAAAATAATGTATAAAAACATCCTTCAGCAAGGTAAAGTAAAATGCTTTGGGGCACAAATAGTAGTATTATATTTATGTCACACAGCTAATATACTAAGCAAATGTTTACTTGTTGATTTAACACTTAAACCCCAACAAACACACACACCCATACCCCCCCCCCCCCACACACACACACACCTACACTCCTACCCTACAAACAGGGGACTATCATGCTAACCTGCCAAGAGGGAACTTCTGTTTCTGGTCATTTTGAAAAACAAAAACCCAAAATAACATTTACTTTTAAGCTGTGTTACCATAATATAACTAAAAATTTGACTTTTAATTTTTTAAAAAGAAATTGCCAAGAGGGGACCTGGATCTCTCTGAGTGTCGTCTACATATCAAAGTGGGGACTACCTCCAACAAAAGG
>JALJCO010001754.1:0-57892 GCA_023101725.1 Atherinomorus stipes | reverse complement strand
ATGATCTGGGAGAAATCCAGCAGTATGTATTTCTCAAACCTGCCCTAAGTACACTTGAATAAATAGTTTTTAACTTTATATTTTATTTTATACTAAAACAAAGGCAGTATACTCCCATGTTCTGACATATTATGTAGTACATTTATGATAGTCCAGATGCTATGTCCTTGCTTTTTTCATATAAATCTTAAAAGCACATAAAGTTTCAAATATAAAGAACATTCTAAGACTAATTACATTTAATGCTAAATCTTACACTTTGATACTAACATTTGCTACTTTAGTGCACCTTTTTTTTTCTTTACTTCTTTCTGTCACAAAATACTGATGTTTAGTAAATATTATCCAGGTAAAAAATAAGGTCTCACTAGTTTTTCAGCCTTTAGTATGCTGGTAATATATTTGCAAGCATGTGTGCGGTAGAAAGTAGTGCAGCAAAGTAAAAGTATACTTAATACACTTCACGTTAAGCTTTTCTACAGTTTAATTACAGTTTAAATACATTTAGTACAAAACTAGTTGTTCCAAAACAGCTTCAGGTTAACTAATTATAAACACACTTGAAGTATAGTGGTAATTAGTGTGGCTTCAAGTACATAAAAGTATGTGAAATTGTAGTACACTTAGCACACTTATTTTTCAGCTGGGTGCAGAGGTCTAGTGCAGCACTAGTACCTCATCAGCTGATGATAAATCCCAGCATCAACATTTTCTAGGGCTGTAGCGATACACTAATCCCACGATACGAAACAATACACGATACATCATTTTCAGCTCACGGTGCTAATATATCATGATATTCAGCCAATCCGATTAAATTACAGAATATTCTGAAAGATTTAAAAGGGACGGGGTGACTTTGGGGACGTCTTGTGAGTGCTCGATTTACTCGGAGTGAATTCATTAAAGCGAAAATTAAAACCATCAATTACAATATACATTTCTACTGTGTTTCAGGTCAATTTACTCTGATACAGAAACGCATATCTTGATTCTGACATTTTTGCAGTAATCTCACGTGTCTCAGTTTTTTGCAGAGACCAGATTATACATGTAGCCTTGATGTGAAGATGTACTTCTTAAATTTGGGGGTGTTTCGGACAGGAGACAGAGAAAAGGGGCCTCATGTAGAGGAGGTAAATGCTGAGTATATACAGTATATACAGTTTCTGAGAACTATTTAACCACTTCATGGTAAAAAAAAACGGTTTAAAATTCTTTTCTGCCCCATAACGGCTGTTTTGTACGACAATAATTCTGATTTATTACATGGTTATAAAGGTGATTGCTACAACTTTTTCCATCAAAACGACATTTAAAAATATATATATATATCAGCAGAACGTCTAGAGGGGTGCAGATTGATTTCATCCCCCCAATTTTTCACAGTATATAAATAATAATCTGATTCTCATGGTGTTGCGCGCTCGATCTCTTAAATAAAACATCTCCTTCGCTTTATATTTCTCAAATTCAAGCAGGCAAAAAATGAAGCAGGAAGAGGTGAAGGAAGCAAAGGGGCTCAAAAGCCTCTTAGAGGAAGCGAGTCACCTTTAAACGGCACTTCTAACCAATTATGTTTGTTTTTCCATGTTTAACATTTTGATAAAGGGCCAAAAGATCAGCTTAGATTCTACACGAAAGTTGACAACAGCTCTCCATCTCACTTGATACCATGGTAACGGACTTGAGATGAGACCTGCTTCTTTCTGGAACAGAAAACCTTTAGTTTCCATCATCAGGACGAACGTGTTCAGATGGACAACAGAACCTGCTTCCTGGAAGACGACTAACCCAACACAACCAACCGAGAGGAACCGTAACTGCGTCCCTCCTTCCATCGTCTCTGCTCATGAACTGAAGGTTTCCTTCTGTGATGAGGCAGAAATAACAGACCTACTTTATTACACTGCACGCAGAGGACAGCTGCGACCCCCTGTGGTCCAAAGGACGTCCCACACAGCAGACACCGCGACTGTCCGTCACCGCACGCCGTCCTCTGGAAATTATCCAGGCGGCTGGAGAGACGCCTGAGAGCACACAGACGGAAACTTGGCACAGGTTTTACACCGAAAATCCCTCGACTCAGTGAGCATGTGCAGGCTTGGCTGACAGGATTCACGGTTTTCCACCTCACCCGATCCTCTGCTGCTCCATGGCCTCCATCATGGCGGCACGGGCCAGCACGCCGTTGATGATCTCCTTCTCCTCGTCCGTGAGCTCCTCTCCAGGGGCGCCGCCAGACGTGTTCATCGTCCACCCGAAGTCCTGCTGGACCAACGCATGCAGAGACAGACTGTCAGCCGCACGCGAGGCGAGAGCAAAGCTCAGGCAGATAATCCGGGAAATAACGTCAGAGAACAGCAGCCTCATGGAAGGTTTCAGTTTCACCAACATTGACCCTTAAAACTACAAACTATGCTTTGCTATTTATGCTCCACCTATGTTTGTATCTAAATACAAAAATACATTGAAGACAAACCTTTAATCCCAGTCAGCATCTAGAACCTTTAATCCCAATCAGGATCAGAACCTTTAATCCCAGTCAGCATCTAGAACCTTTAATCCCAGTCAGGATCAGAAGCTTTAATCCCAGTCAGCATCAGAACCTTTAATCCCAGTCAGCATCTAGAGCCTTTAATCCCAGTCAGGATCAGAAGCTTTAATCCCAGTCAGGATCAGAACCTTTAATCCTAGTCAGGATCAGAACCTTTAATCCCAGTCAGCATCAGAACCTTTAATCCCAGTCAGCATCTAGAACCTTTAATCCCAGTCAGGATCAGAACCTTTAATCCCAGTCAGGATCAGAACCTTTAATCCCAGTCAGCATCTAGAACGTTTAATCCCAGTCAGGATCAGAACCTTTAATCCCAGTCAGCATCTAGAACCTTTAATCCCAGTCAGCATCTAGAACCTTTAATCCCAGTCAGCATCAGAACCTTTAATCCCAATCAGCATCAGAACCTTTAATCCAAGTCAGCATCTAGAACCTTTAATCCCAATCAGGATCAGAACCTTTGATCCCAGTCAGCATCAGAACCTTTAATCCCAGTAAGCATCTAGAACCTTTAATCCCAGTCAGCATCAGAACCTTTAATCCAAGCATCTAGAACCTTTAATCCCAGTCAGGATCAGAACCTTTAATCCTAGTCAGCATCCAGAACCTTTAATCCCAGTCAGCATCTAGAACCTATAATCCCAGTCAGCATCAGAAACTTTAATCCAAGTCAGCATCCAGAACCTTTAATCCCAGTCTGCATCCAGAACCTTTAATCCCAGTCAGCATCAGAACCTTTAATCTCAGTCAGTATCAGAACCTTTAATCCCAGTCAGCATCTAGAACCTTTAATCCCAGTCAGCATCCAGAACCTTTAATCCCAGTCAGCATCTAGAACCTTTTAACCCCAGTCAGCATCTAGAACCTTTAATCCCAGTCAGCATCTGAACCTTTAATCTCAGTCAGTATCAGAACATTTAATCCCAGTCAGCATCTACAACCTTTAATCCCAGTCAGCATCCAGAACCTTTAATCCCAGTCAGCATCTAGAACATTTAATCCCAGTCAGCATCAGAACCTTTAATCCCAGTCAGCATCAGAACCTTTAATCCCAGTCTGCATCCAGAACCTTTAATCCCAATCAGGATCAGAACCTTTAATCCTAGTCAGCATCCAGAACCTTTAATCCCAGTCAGCATCTCGAACATTTAATCCCAGTCAGCATCTAGAACCTTTAATCCCAGTCAGCATCAGAACCTTTAATCCCAGTCAGCATCTAGAACCTTTAATCCCAGTCAGCATCAGAACCTTTAATCCCAGTCAGCATCTAAAACATTTAATCTCAGTCAGCATCAGAACCTTTAATCCCAGTCAGCATCAGAACCTTTAATCCCAGTCAGCATCTAAAACATTTAATCTCAGTCAGTATCAGAACATTTAATCCCAGTCAGCATCCAGAACATTTAATCCCAGTCAGCATCTAGAACATTTAATCCCAGTCTGCATCAGAACCTTTAATCCCAGTCAGCATCTACAACCTTTAATCCCAGTCAGCATCAGAACCTTTAATCCCAGTCACCATCCAGAACATTTAATCCCAGTCAGCATCAGAACCTTTAATCCCAGTCAGCATCTAGAACCTTTAATCCCAGTCAGCATCAGAACCTTTAATCCTAGTCAGCATCCAGAACCTTTAATCCCAGTCAGCATCTAGAACCTTTAATCCCAGTCAGCATCCAGAACCTTTAATCCCAGTCAGCATCTAGAACCTTTAATCCCAGTCAGCATCCAGAACCTTTAATCCCAGTCAGCATCCAGAACCTTTAATCCCAGTCAGCATCAGAACCTTTAATCTCAGTCAGCATCAGAACCTTTAATCCCAGTCAGCATCAGAACCTTTAATCCCAGTCAGCATCTAGAACCTTTAATCCCAGTCAGCATCAGAACCTTTAATCCCAGTCAGCATCAGAACCTTTTATCCCAGTCAGCATCAGAACCTTTAATCCCAGTCAGCATCAGAACCTTTTATCCCAGTCATCCCAGTTTCTTTTCTCATGTGGAAAGCACACATACAGTGCATGCATGCCATGTAGCTGGTGTCACATACTTTACTCACTAAATATCAGAGGAAAAGGACTCAAACTGGCATTTTGGACATTTTAATTATGGACACGATGTGTCTCAAAATCATTTGGTGCATGTTAGTGGACCTGCTGGGATCATTTGGTCGTGGTGCAGACTCATTATACTACAGACTTTAACCTCTGCAGAACCAACAGTTCCCCCATGCAGACTGGAACACACCAGACACCATTAATAACTCCTACATGCTGCTGGAGGCCTTCAGGTCATTAGGAGAAATGAAATGACCGCACCTCTACTCCGGACATCATGTCACTGAATCTAAACTACGATTTTGGTTTAAATATGCAGAGAAGTGAGGAGTTAAAGGAGCGAGCAGGATTGTCTTACCACGACTGAATGTTTGATTTCCCCGTGTATCATTGAGTTAATCACAAAATGACAAGTTGTGCAAACGTTCCTGGAAGTTTCCAGCTAACCGACACTGACGTTTAACACCACTGACAGAGCAGTTTCATTTTCTTGCCAGAGCAAATCCGTTGCAGTCAGCTTATAATCTCGCTCTGGTTTTCCCTCCGACGGGTCTGTCTCGGTAATTTTTCGGCCCGTTCTGAACTTGGCCTGCTGCCCTGCGCCGTGCATGCCAGCTAGTTTTCTCTTAGCAACCAAATCAGAAGCGACAACCTCACAAGGTCGCAACAGATTTTGGAACCAAGATCTGAAGACTTAGGGGAAAACACTTGGATGTTCACCGAGGATACATCGGGGGCCTCTGGCCTCACCCCAGAACTATCACAGATATCCAAGGAAGAGGCATAATTCAGCAAAAAGTGGCACTAATGCGGTAAGAGAGAGGATGCAACAAGAAGCAACAAAACAGCTTCAAAGAAACACAAAACAACCAAAATCATCTCTAACTAGTCATCATGGTTTGGAGGTTTAATCGTGTCTCTTTCAGTCTGGATGTCCTGCTCCTCTCTAGCATGAATGAGGGGACTTTTACACATCAGTGCCTGGAGCCCTTGTTTCATAACATGCCCCTTTTTGTAACCGATGCAAAGAGCATCAGTTTAGATGCCAGGCCAACATCACATCTTTATGTAAAAACTGTTCTTGTTTGTTTGTTTTTCATCAGACAAATTTAAATATTAGACACAAATAATAAGATAACACAAATAAACACAAAAAGCAGTTTTTAAATGAAGATTTTTATTCATAAGGGGAAAAAATCCAAACCTCCATGGCCCTGTGTGAAAAAGTGATTGCCCCCCACTGTTAAAACATAAATTAACTGTGGTTTATCACATCTTTGGAAAGCAGAGTTCAATTTCTCTAGCCACACCCAGGCCTGATTACTGCCACACCTGTTCTCAATCAAGAAATCACTTAAATAGGACCTGCCTGACAAAGTGAAGTAGACCAAAAGATCCTCCAAAGCTAGACATCATGCTGCCATCCAAAGAAATTCAGGAACAAATGAGAAACAAAGTCATTGAGATCTATCAGTCTGGAAAAGGTTCCAAAGCCATTTCTAAAGCTTTGGGACTCCAGAGAACCACAGTGAGAACCATTATCCACAAATGGTGAAAACATGGAACAGTGGTGAACCTTCCCAGGAGGGGCCGGCCGACCAAAATGACCCCAAGAGCACAGCGACGACTCATCCAAGAGGTCACAAAAGACCCCAGAATAACATCCAAGAACTGCAGGCCTCACTTGCCTCAATGAAGGTCAGTGTTCATGACTCCCCCATCAGAAAGAGACTGGGGGCAAAAATGGCTGCATGGCAGAGTTCCAAGACCAAAACCACTGCTGAGCAAAAAGAACATAAAGGCTCGTCTCAGTTTAGCCAGAAAGCATCTTGATGATCCCCAAGACTTTTGGGAAAATACTCTGTGGACTGACGAGACAAAAGTGGAACTTTCTGGAAGGTGGAGGTCCCATTACATCTGGCGTAAAAGTAACACGGCATTTCAGAAAAGGAACATCATAGCAACAGTAAAATATGGTGGTGGTAGTGTGATGGTCTGGGGCTGTTTTGCTGCTTCAGGACCTGGAAGACTTGCTGTGGTAAATGGAACCATGAATTCTGCTTCTACCAAAAAATCCTGAAGGAGAATGTCCGGCCATCTGTTGGTGACCTCAAGCTGAAGCGCACTTGGGTTCTGCAGCAGAACAATGATCCAGAACACACCAGCAAGTCCACCTCTGAATGGCTTAAGAACAACAACATGAAGACTTTGGAGTGGCCTAGTCAAAGCCCCCACCTGAATCCCATTGAGATGCTGTGGCATGACCTTAAAAGGCGGTTCATGCTGGAAAAGCCTCCAATGTGGCTGAATTACAACAATTCTGCAAAGATGAGTGGAACAAAATTCCTCCACAGCGCTGCAGAAGACTCACTGCCAGTTATCACAAATGCTTGATGCAGTTGTTGCTGCTAAGGTGGAACAACCAGTTATTAGGTTTAGGGGAGGAACATGGAGGTTTGCCCCCGCCCACTGAAAAAAAAAAGTGTGACTAACATGGAAAAGAAAAAAATCAGGACACTTTATCACACATCTGTATCAACAGTGACGTTTATCAGTCTGATACATCTGATAGTCCAGCTCCAGATCGATGGTCGTCGTCTCTCTGCTTCAGTCACTTCACTGTTTTAATTAAATGATCGGAGACATTAGTGACGTCATAACAAGGGCACAAGGGGCACTGAAGAGAATCGCAGCTTGGACAGCACCACTTCAGCCCACGTCACCCACGGCAACCTCCCTGCCACGGCACTGTCACCATCACTTATATTTCTGAGCAATGCAAGTCGTTCATGCTTTAAAATGTGTAACTTTCTGTTACCAGGAGGCGAAGAAATGGTGTTGACAAAGTAGTGACTTGTAGATGTGTTCAGGATCAGATTGGCATCAGGTGTGTGGGAACTGGTGCAGACAGCTCGTCTTAGTGGGAGAAACAAAGATGGAGAAGTGGGAGGAAGATGACAGAAAGCAGCTTCAGCAGAACAATGTGAAGGATGAAGGTCTGGGATGAAGAAGACCACCGGTGTCAAAATAAAGGAGCATCAATGGAGTAAAAACCTGAAGCTCGGAGATCAGGATGGTCTTACGAGCCCAACGATGTCCCTGCTGAGAGGAAATATTTGGAATGCTCGTGTCTTTGCTTTCAACTTAAGAAAAAGGTTAAATAGTTTAAAAATGGTACACTTGCAAAAAAAAAAAACAAAAAACAAAGTTGTAATGTGACAGAACACCACACACAAGCTTTTTCTTTTGGAGAAATGCCGACAATTGAGCATGTGTAAATGCATACTAATTCAAATATCAAGACACAATTCTACTTAAATTAACTTTCCAATAAATTTCTTGTAAACATAAAAAAACAAGGCTTATCTTTGTAATTGTTGACAAAATAGCTTCTGCTTGAATATTCCTTCTTAAATCTGAAAATGTGTATATTTTCTACATTTTGGTCGTACAGATACAAAGTTGTGTGCCAACCGATGCCGACAAACAGTTGGTACGCATTGTTTATGAAGCGAGGGAAAAGTGTGCTTTGATTTATAACCTGCACTCTGAGTTATCTAAACACTGTTTGTTTGAAGTGGCTGAATTCAACCAACAGGCTAAGCAAAGAAAATCCGACTTTGCTATCTTGAAGCCCGGGAAATGTTCTGAATACCAAATGAAGTTATGCCAGTGAAGTTAAACAAAATTTTTAAGAAAAAATTGAGGAAAATTAATGTACCGAGACTGAGACATTCCCCCCGATGAGTACGTGTCGCCACGGCTCTGCTAACAAACTGAGTAGGGGGCTACTAAGCTAACGTATTTAAGTGAGGAGAACAGCAGCTATTTATCTAGTGTCAAATAAAGTCGGTGTCATTCAATTTCCACATTACTGACAAAGTAAAAAATTGATAATGGAAACATTTTTCTGACAGAACATTCAAGAAATCAACCTTTGCTAATGTCGGCTACGTTTGATAATAATGACAGTGTTAAAGGAATAGTTCACCCTCAGAATGATGTAACTTTATTTTCTACTTCCCTCATGGTGAGCAAGACTCTGGAGCACTTTTTAATATCTCAAATGCAGCCGACGATCAGGAAGGCTTCTCGTATCCCCCAACTTTCATATAATGGAGTTCACCGGGGTCCGAACCAAAAAGGTCCATAAAAGTCCACAAAAACTTGTCAATGGGGGATTATCACGCTTCCGTGCTCCAAACTTCCGGTTTGAAACACTTAGACGGCCCACTTCCGGCCCAGTTCGATGTCCCTGCTTTACTTCGTAGATAACGTGAATAAACGCCAACCCTACTTAAATTTTCACGGATTCCAGACTGAAGTGATACTAAGGAAGAAGTGGATCAAAGCGATTCTCCAGAGTGAAGGGCCGAACTTTATAATAAAACAACGTAGCATGTTTGTTTGCAGCCGGTGGGGCACAACACCGGCATGCTAGCATTAGCCAGCTAGCGTTTACCGACGTGCTTAACTTTGTGCGTCTTAAAACACATACATCTGAAAATCGGGTCTGTACCCCCCCGTTTCCAGTGGAACAACTGGGGACTGCCAAGAAAGGAGACGCTTTCACATGCTTGTGTGTTTTCAGCCGCACAAACTATCCCCTAGCGCAGGGTTACTCAATACGAGGGCCGCAATCCAGAATGTTTTCCACATCTCCCTGCTCTAACACACCCAACTCAAATAAGATACTGTACATCCAATTGCCAATCAAGCTCTGCACTCAGTAACTTGTGTTGGAGCATGGAGACATGGAAAACCTGCTGGATTGCGGCCCTCGTATGACCGAAATGAGTAACCCTGCCTTGGAGGTTGCCCCATGAGGTTCCTGTCCCTGTCAGCCATTTTGACATCAGGGTGTCCATGTTGGCAGTTGTAAAAAACCTGCCAAAGAACAGAGAGGGACCCAGCTGCCGTCACAATACGTCACCATATATCCAATCCATGCTGGAACTCCCAATTAGAAGTTTCTTCTTCATGTAACTTACTAAAATCTAACCCTAACCCCCCGACTACACCATGCCCATCTGTTTGCAAGCCGCAGTAGTTACTCTTGGTGCTGTTGAGCCGCTGTATGGTGAATTTATGGTGGCGCCCTTGTCGGTTGTTGTAAATGCAGTTAGGTACTTTTGAAAGAACAGGTGGCTTCTTAGGAACTGGACTGGGCCAAATGATGGCCAGCTTCAGTGCCCTGTTCTTCTGTAATTCTGGAGATGGTCTTGCCTTGTGGATTTTCATCATACACACTAAAAACTCACTGCTGGGTATAAAAGGGACTAACCTAGAAAATTGGGTAATTTTTCTAACGTTCGGGTTAAATATTTGACCCAGAAGTTGGGTTATATTGACTACAATGTTGGGTTATTTTAACCCAGAAGTTGGGGCAACAATCCAACACCACCAGAAATTAGTTGGTCCCTTTTTAACCCAGCAGTTTGACCCAGGAGTTTTTAGTGTGTAATAATAAGAGAAATGACATAAAAAAGCTGCTGTAAATTCATCTGAATAAAATTAGATTTGAGTCGTACCTCCAACAGAAAACATTTCAAGCGCTTCCGTGTGTTTGACTTCAGAGATTTCAGTGCACATTCAGCTGTCAGCGAGCAGAGGAAGTCCTGGTTTATTTCAGCTCTGCTACAGCTGTAAGTGCTCCTGGCCATTAAATTTCTAAACATCTGCTGGTGGTGTCCGTGTGCACGGCGGTGTGTGCGTGAAAACAGGGCGTTAATTGAGGCTGGCTGTGGAAAGTGAACTGTTAGCAGTGATTTGTTGTTGAAGTCTGGTCTGCAACGTGCACGCCCGGAGACATTTTCACTGCAGAGACATGCACTCATTATCTTTTTGACAAGAGCATTGTTAAAAGGAACGCCGCTTCTCGCCTCTGGTTCATCCGGTTCGCTGCCTACCACTGATACTGACATCTGATCACGGATGTTTACGAGAACGTGTAGACGTAACTCAGCTCAGAGTTCAGTTTGCATGTTTCATTCTGTGCGAAAGATCCAGAAAAGCAGTAGTTTAACCTGCTAATATCTGAGCGTCACTCAGGCCGTTAACGGCTCAGCGCCCTTCAGCTCCCGCATCCTTTCCTTCAGTTCCCCGAAAAACGTCCCTAAAGCACGTAAATGTCAGGCGCTGCTGTCACTGCGGTGCCCTGACGGCTGGACGGATGGACGGACGTCTTTGGTGTGAGTGTGCGCCTTGAGGTGTTCAGGGTGAGGTGGGGGTCAATGATTAGAAGTTGCACACACATCTATGCTGTCAGGACGAGTCAAGTCACCGCAGCCACAGCCTGGAACACGGAAGATGACAAATTAGAGAACATGACGCCATCATCCATCCCAGGAGGAGGATAAGCATTTTGGCTCCTCAGATGGAGCTCATACTGCGACAGGCATGTTAACATTAGCTCAGATAGATGTCTCAGGGGCCTGAGTGACATCATTACACTCACATCCACACATCACTGTTGGCACTGTGAGCACAGAGTTGGTCCACTTATGGTATCCGCCTGCAGGATTTACTGCATACATGCATCCATACATAGACAATTACAATTTATATCACAAGATCCAGTTCAAGTGCACATGGATATGTGCATGTTTACATGTTGTATGTTCACCCACCAGCCATTTTATTAGGTCACTTGTTAACATAAATATGTAACCAGCCAATCACATGGCAGCATCTAGTTACGTAGGCGTTAAATCTGAGCATCAAAATGAGGAAGAAAGGGGATTTAATGGTTGTTGGTCTGAGTTTTTACTGGGATTTCCACCACAAGCATCGCTAGTTTCCAGAGAATGATGTAAAGAAGAGAAAATCTCCAGTAGCTGCAGGTGTCTGGACCAGAATGCAGCAGAAGACCAGACCAGGTGCCACTGAGGCTACAGACTCACCAGAACTGGACAGTAGAAGACGGAGAAACGTTGCTGGTCTGATGAGTCTCTATTTCAGCTCCACATTCAGATGCTAGACTCAGAATTAGCTGTAAACATCATGAAAGCATGGATCTATCCTGCCTTGGATCAATGGTTCAGGTTGGTGGTGGCGGTGTAATGGTGTGGGGGAGGTTGTCTTAGTACCAACGTGGCGGTTTAACCACCACAGCCTACCTAAGTATTGTTGCTGACCATGTCCATCCCTTTATGACCACAGTGGAGCATCTGATGCTGCTTCCAGCAGGATGATGATGTCACAAAGATGACATCATCTCCACCATGACGATGAGTTCACTGGACTCCACAGTCACCAGATCTCAGTCAAACAGAGCAGCTTTGGAATTGGGGGCTCGTCCTCCTTCTGTGTGGTAAGTTTTTGTGTGTTTTTTCTGGTTGGCAGTTTTTTTTTGTGGAGGTGGGGTGAGTATGGGTTTCTCTCTGGATGCCTTTATGGCCTCGCTTTCCTGGGGCCAGGTGGACGATTGCAAGTAGACTGATTTGCTATGTGATGTGCTTTGCAACCTGTTGGTTGCCAAAGGGGTTGTCCCTTCTCCACCTGTGGCTGTGACGGCAGTGTCTGATGCCGCCCAGGTGGCTGCTTCTCATTTTTCAGCCATTTTGTTGCTTGTTAATTTGTCTTTTGTAAATAAAATCTCAGCCGTTGCTCTCACCTGATCCACTGTCTCCAAGGCTGCTTGGGACATTAGAAAGATGAGTCATTTTAATGTTGTGTCTCGGCCATCCCGAGATGTGGCATGACAGGTGGAGAAGGAGATTCTCATCACGATGCGGTGGAACAGGAGATTCTCATCACGATATGGTGGAGCGAGAGATTCTCATGACGTGGTGGAACGAAGATTCACATCACGATGTGGTGGAACGGGAGATTCTCATCACGATGTGGTGGAACGAAGATTCATATCACGATGTGGTGGAGCGTGAGATTCTCATCATGATGTGGTGGAACGAAGATTCACATCACGATGTGGTGGAGCGTGAGATTCTCATCATGACGTGGTGGAACGAAAGATTCTCATCATGATGTGGTGGATCGGGAGATTCTCATCATGTTGTGGTGGAATGGGAGATTCTCATCATGTTGTGGTGGAATGGGAGATTCTCATCATGACGTGGTGGAGCGGGGAGATTCTCATCATGTTGTTGTGGAATGGGAGATTCTCATCATGTTGTGGTGGAATGGGAGATTCTCATCATGTTGCGGTGGAACGGGAGATTCTCATCATGTTGTGGTGGAACGGGAGATTCTCATCATGTTGCGGTGGAACGGGAGATTCTCATCATGTTGCGGTGGAACGGGAGATTCTCATCATGATGTTGTGGTGGAATGGGAGATTCTCATCATGTTGCGGTGGAACGGGAGATTCTCATCATGTTGTGGTGGAATGGGAGATTCTCATCATGTTGCGGTGGAACGGGAGATTCTCATCATGACGTGGTGGAACAGGAGATTCTCATCATGATGTGGAACGGGAGATTCTCATCGTGTTGCGGTGGAACGGGAGATTCTCATCATGTTGTGGTGGAACGGGAGATTCTCATCATGTTGCGGTGGAACGGGAGATTCTCATCATGTTGTGGTGGAATGGGAGATTCTCATCATGTTGCGGTGGAATGGGAGATTCTCATCATGTTGCGGTGGAACGGGAGATTCTCATCATGTTGTGGTGGAATGGGAGATTCTCATCATGTTGCGGTGGAACGGGAGATTCTCATCATGACGTGGTGGAACAGGGAGATTCTCATCATGATGTTGTGGAACGGGAGATTCTCATCATGTTGCGGTGGAACGGGAGATTCTCATCATGTTGTGGTGGAACGGGAGATTCTCATCATGTTGCGGTGGAACGGGAGATTCTCATCATGTTGTGGTGGAATGGGAGATTCTCATCATGTTGCGGTGGAATGGGAGATTCTCATCATGTTGCGGTGGAACGGGAGATTCTCATCATGTTGCGGTGGAACGGGAGATTCTCATCATGATGCTGTGGAACGGGAGATTCTCATCATGACGTTGTGGAGCGGGAGATTCTCATCATGTTGTGGTGGAAAAGGAAATTCTCATCACAATGCGATCAAACGGGAGATTCTCATCACGACGTGGTGAAACGGGAGATTCTCATCACAATGTGGTGGAACACGAGATTCTCATCATGATGTGGTGCAACAGGAGATTCTCATCACGACGTGGTGGAACGGGAGATTCTCATAATGGATCTGCAGCAACTGTGTGATGCTATGATGTAAATATGGAGCAAAGTCTCTGAGGAATGTTACCAACTCCTTGCTGGATCTATGCCAGCAAGAATGAAGACAGTTCTGGAGGGAAAAGAGTTAAATTAACCGATATTTGTGTTATTTTATAGCTGTAACAATCTAAAAGAAAATCTTCTCGGCTCTAAGAATTTATTAACTTGACATATTTTTTTACATGCAGACCGCAGTTTTGCATGAGCTTGTCCCTCCACCTTTGAATGAATTCATCAGTCCTCAAACTGTACAGTAGCTCTACATGGGAAGTCTCAACAATCCAGAATGAGAATGATTAGACTGACATGAAGCCCATGTTAATGCATTCAAGCCCACGGATACAGAATGCTCCATTTATTTCTTAAATCCAGCTGAACTTTTGAAGGAAGTCCTCCGAGGTTTACTTTATTTGGAAAACATCTGTAACATGCAGTCATCATGAAAGAGTGTAAGAGCCATGTTGTGATTTTTTTTCTACATCTAACAAAACAAACCACCTTTTTATTTTCCAAGTAGTCTGCACTGCATACACAGAATCTAAATAAGATAAGTTAAATTGAGACTACGTGTTCCACTTTAGTTTCTGAGAAAATATTTTATTTGCATCAAGTTCTTTTGTACCTAATAATGCTGGTTAGATGTTATGCACAATCCTGTTCGTCATAAATAGGATGTTTTTTTATTCTCCGACTCATGCGCACACACACACACACACACACACACACACACACACACACACACACACACACACAAGTCTGCTGTGTGAATGGACGATTGACTGAAAATCACTGCCTTACAGCATACACAAAGGTCTGCAGGGTATGATAACCTGATATCTGATTCTCATCATCTGAAACTCCTCAGCTTATAAATATCAGTGCTTCTCCCTCCATTTCCTCTGAGTTTGTCTCACTGCAGCACAAATATCTCCCATCACTGAACCCGTAGAGTCACCAACATTCAAGAAAGTTCATTTTTCCTGTAATGTAAAGCTACGTGTGCTAATGCTATTCATCCTGTACTTGTATTTATTTATTTACATGTTCATTTAACAGGGAAACAACATTGTTTCATAAAATAATAGAAAGTAAATAACATGCATGCAGGTTTCTAGCCAAGGTTGATTTGCAAGGTTAGACTTCCAGAAGGTACGCTTAAGATCATGTCATTAAAAATGTTTCAGTCATTGAATCACGTTGTTTCTGTAGCTGTAGACGTATTTTTACCACAATCTAAAATTATCATAGAACATTGCTTGTGGAGTCCCACAGGGGTCCGTTTTGGGACCTTAGCTGATCATTCTGTACATAAATCACTCAATTTGGATTTATTGGCTGATGATACAAATGTTATTTGCACTGGGGATAACTTGAAGCAGGTTTTGGGGAAAATCATGCAGGAAATTATTAAATTAAAAAGAGGGTTTGATAGGAATAAATTACCCATGAATCTAAATGAAACTAAAATTGTGTTATTTGGTAATTGTAGTTTAACTGCTGAAGTACAAGAGGACATAGATGGTGTTATTATAGAGAGAGTTTATGAATACAAATTTCTTGGTGTGATAATTACCAACAGGATCTGCTGGAAGACATAAAATATATACAAACAATAATTGCAAAAAACATTTCAGTCTTAGGAAAATCTAAATATGCTATGGATAAAAAATCACTTTATCTTCTTTACTTTTCAATGGTTTAGCTATATCTGAATTATTGTGTGGAAATATGGGGAAACACTTACAAAATGTCTTTGCTACCATTATACATACAACAGAAATGGGCAAAAAAAAATTGTTTGTAATATAGGATATCAGGACCATACCAACATACTCTACTTTTAATTAAGAACTCTTACGTTTTATGATTTGGTGGAATTACAAACAGCAGCATAAATGTTTAAAGTAAGTAACAGTTTACTACCAGACCATTTTCAAAAGATGTTTCATCATCGAGATGGGAGATATGATCTCTGGTAAGAGACAAACAAACAAGCGAACGCCAGCAGTTGCCTTCATTATGGAGGTCAATAAGCCTTGAAGATGCTCTGAGGAATGAGATGATCCAGACGTATCCACGAACAGCTTCGGCTCTGTTCATATGAGACATGACGGTTGTCTCCAAGCATTACCCGAAGAGGCCGACCAGTCTGAACTCATCTTCATCCCTGACTTTCACCAAGGACACATCACCACAGGTAGCTGTTTGATTTACGCTGCTTCACAGCCGGCCGCAGGGCGGAACGACCTGGAAGATGTGGTACTTACATGTATGTCTGTGGACATGGATGTGTGTGTGTGTGTTTCAGATTAAAGGTCACAACTTTTACCATGAACTCAGCGTTAATTCAACAATGATGAAGAGGAGGAAGGGATTTGTGCCAACCTACTTACAGGTTTCAGGAACGTTCGAGCATTGATGTAAATGTGTTTCCAAACCAGATTTCTGATGACAGCTAACGTAAAAAACAAGCGCAAGACGTCAGTTTGTTGAAAAATGTGGAGGCTATGTCCACCGCTTTGGTCCAAGTTGAAATAACTGGTAACTTTCACATATAGAAGAGTTTAAAGATGTTTTCTGAGTGGCGAGAGGATAGTTTCACTCACAGAAAACACAAAAGTGGCCAAAGAGAGCGGGGCAGTGAGGGTCAGGGCAAATGACTGATATCCTCTGAGCTAAGAGCTAACAAAGCCAAAGCTAACGGCAGGTAATGGATTACCACATGTGTAGTAAACCTGACCACCTGAACCACTTCATTATACAATCCCACAAAAATATGTGACATGAGCACGATCGGTCTAACTCATTTACGTGTCTCCGACACATAACTGCTTCAAATTACGTGCAACTGACACGTAAATTTCTGCAATGTTAAAGGTACAGTATGTAAGAGTTACTGACATCTTGTGGTCAAAATAGGTATTTGAAAGAAAAGATGTTTTCTTTCAGAAAATTTGTTTTCTTTCAAATGACTTCATATTCCAAGCACTGTTGTGAATGTATGGTGGCCGTTAGTGGCCAAAATTCTCCCAGACATAAAGATTTTTTCATCTGTGAGTGGATCCAGTGGTCTCAGGTGTAGCTATGACTGAACTACAGGTAACTAATTTTAATGGTTTTAAGGCATTACTGATTCCAAACAGTCTCTAACTCCCATTAAACAAAGCTGGTACAGCAGTTTTAAAGTTCAGAGGGTTCTCACTTCACACACATTGTTTTGTCCATTCAGGGACACCGTAGTAAAAACGGTGGGACAAATATGGCAGCCTCCATATGTGCACCGCCCAGCAAGTAGATATAAATGACTCATTCTAAGAAAATAAACATATAACAGCTGTTCTAGTGCAGCGATTACACATCAATATAAACAGTTTTGAATTTTATATCACATTTTTCTGCCATTGACCTTTGATTTTTTTACATACTGTACCTTTAAGTCAATGGTGAAGCTTTTTGTGTCCCCAGACACAAACTTTTCTGCTTCAAATTACGTGCTGCTGACATGTAGAACTGCAATGTAAAATCAACAAGTCCTCTAAAGAAAATCACACCCACTTTCAGATCGCCTGTGCATAAAATACGGACTATATTACGTTTTTAATATCCACTCAGTTTATATATGCTTTTATGCTCCACAGCTTTTTCATACTGAAATCCTTTTAGGTTTTTTGGCTGCATGTTGCCTGGAGAAACCTGGAATCAACTTCCCAAACTTCTGGTTGATGGGCAACTGCTCTGTGTCCAAGTCAGGCAACATGCAGCCAAAAAACCTAAAAGGATTTAGACTACGTCAAAATGAGAAGAACAGTGGATCGCATGGATATTAAAAACGTAATATAGTCCGTATTTTTATGCACAAACGACCTAATATGGGTGTGATTTTTTTTTTAGAGGACCTGTTGATTTTAATTTGCATTTTTATTTTTACGTTGATTTTCATTTTTACGTGTCAGCAGCACGTAATTTGAAGCAGTTACGTGTCGGGGACACCTAAATGAGTAAGATTGTTCGTGCTCGTGTCACATATTTTTGCGTATTTTTGTGAGATCAAGTTGATTTAACCCGTATAAAAGTGCCTCCTCTACTGGTTATTAGCTCAAACGGTTCAGTTTTTTTACTTAGATACTAAACCAGCTGCTGGTGTTTCTGCAGACTCGGATGATCCGGATCACTGGAACACTGACACACATGTCTCTCATGTTCTTTTTTGTATGTTTCCAGCTAATTATATGTTTATGTGGCTGTTTACTCCGAGAGTCTGCAGGTGCAGTAAAGTAGGTCCCCTGAAACCAGGTCTACCACCAACCTGCTAATAACATTAATTCAAATGGACATACAAACACACACACAAAGTTTCCCCTGCAAGTGTGTCACACACACTACATGCAGACCTGTCACACACAGTCAGCGGACCACACGAAAGCTTTGCAAATTGATTTGAAGTAAAAGAAAAGGGAGGCATTTGCGCTCGGTGAGACTGTGTGGGCTTCGTTAGAGCTGCAGGGCTCTCTGTCCAACACACACAAACACAAGTTTTTCATATCAGAAGTCAGACGAACACACTCGCTCTGTGCTGTTCAAGTGCCGCTGGGAGGAAAAGTCGGACCGGCTGCGTCATCCTGCTGTTTCCTGTGACGCCCAGAGGCTTCCCTGCTCCTCGCCGGCCGAACTTTTCTTTCAGTATTCATGTTTACAAGACAAATACGCCTGAACTTGTTATAAATAGACATTTGAATAATGAATACTTCACTGAAACATTAATGCGACAGAAGAAGGGAAACTAGTTTTCCTGCATGCAGATGGAGGGCAGCGGCTTTGTTTGCTGTTTGTTCAACCTCTGCTGCTTCGTCCTGCTTGTATTCTTTCCTGCGTGATGTTTTTGGTACGAACGGGATTATCAGTTAGAAATAAACAGAAACGGAGCTTCTGTTCATCTGTTTGTCGCTTCACCAGATAAAGTTACTCTGATGACGTCACTTTAAAACCTCAAACTGTCGTTCCTGTCCTCATTCATCCCTTCATCATTCATCACCCCCTCTTTCACTCATCCATCCTCCTAACTGTACCTCCTTATCTGTTCATCCCTCCTCCCTTCACCTCTTTATTCATCCTCTCCTTTTCTATCATCCATCCATCCATCCATTTCTCTATCCATCCATCTACTCATCCATCCATCCATCAATCTTTATTTATCCATCCATCTACTTATCCATCCATCTATTCATCCCTCCATCTACTCATCCATCCATCTATTCATCCCTCCATCTACTCATCCATCAATGCATCCATCCATCCATGTATTCATCATCCATTCATCCATCCATCCATCAATCTATATTTATCCATCCATCTACTTATCCATCCATCTATTCATCCCTCCATCTACTCATCCATCCATCTATTCATCCCTCCATCTACTCATCCATCAATGCATCATTCCATCCATGTATTCATCATCCATTCATCCATCCATCCATCAATCTATATTTATCCATCCATCTACTTATCCATCCATCTATTCATCCCTCCATCTACTCATCCATCCATCTATTCATCCCTCCATCTACTCATCCATCAATGCATCCATCCATCCATTCACCCATCCATCAATCTATTCATCCATCCATCTACTTATCCATCCATCCATCCATCCATCCATCCATCCATCCATCAATGCATCTATTCACTCATCCATCCATCCATCCATCCATCCATCCATCCATCCATCCATCCATCCATCCATCCATCCATCCATCCATCCATCCATCCATCCTTCCATCCCTCCATCTACTTATCCATCATGCATCCATCCATTCATCCACTAATGCATCTATTCATCCATCCATCCATCCATCCATCCATCCATCCATCCATCCATCCATCCATCCATCCATCCATCCCTCCATCTACTCATCCATCCATGCATCTATCATCCATTCATCCATTAATGCATCTATTCATCGATCCATCCATCCATCCATCTATTCATCCCTCCATCTACTTATCCATCAATGCATCCATCCATCTATTCATTACTCCATCTACTCATCCATCCATCCATCCATCCATCCATCCATCTATACATCCCTCCATCCATCCATCCATCCATCCATCCATCCATCCATCCATCCATCTATCCATCCCTCCATCTACTCATCCATCCATGCATCTATCATCCATTCATCCATTAATGCATCTATTCATCCATCCATCCATCTATTCATCCCTCCATCTACTCATCCATCCATCCATCCATCCATCTATACATCCCTCCATCTACTCATCCATCCCTCCATCCATCCATCCATCATCCATCCATCCAACTTCCTTCTTCATCCTCCCTCTTTTTCCTCTCAGTTCATCATTCAGTATTCATCCATCCATCCCTTCCCTCGTTCGTCTTTTCATCTTTTCCCTTTTCCTTACCATTAATCCTTCCATCCTCACCTGTATATTCCTCCCCCTTCCTCATGCAGCCATCCATCCTTCTCTTTCCTATTTATTCATCCACCTCCTCCAGCCACCCATCTCTCCATCCTTACCCTCCCTCACCCATACATTCACTATTCCCTTCCCCATCTATCCATCATCCTCATTCTCCTTTATTCATTTACCCTTTCATCCTCCCCTTTTTCTCTCATCCATTTATCCATTCTTCCCTTTGTCATCCTTTCATCTATTCTGTCCTTCCTCATCCACTGATCTTCCCTCCCCTCTGTCACCATCCATCCATCCATCCCCCACCCTGCGTGTCCTCCTCCAGCCTGGAAGCATGAATCAGACCAATGAGCCAATCAGAGACCTTTAAACTCTGTCCATGTTTCATCAGTACCGTCCATTAAACCAGTAAACCCAGTAAACCCAGTAAACCACATAGCTGAGGCGTCTCCTTCTCACTGAAACGCAGCTTAAAGGAATCTCATGATGTCATCAGCTGTCTCATAATTAAACTTGTTTGACAATAGTCGGTCATGTCCTTCAGTACGTTAACATCCCAGTCAGGACCAAAACCACATGGACGATCCTCCAGCTCCCAAACATCATTCACACTGCAGCCAAAACTGGCTCAAACCCGACTTCTGGTCCACACGTGACCCATTTCTGTCTGAACGGAACAAGTCCAGCATGTTATCAACCGATCCAGGACGCTTTCATCCGTGTGACTAAATCTCACACAATTCTCTTCATCTTCATCTCTTCATTGGTATTATATCATAAGTTTAGAGCTTAGAAATGAGTACATACATGCTAACGCATGTAGCATCCGTATTTACCAAACACACCACGCTGTATTAAGCATCACCTCTGTGGTGTAGAACGTTAACACTGGAGTGTGATGGAGGTCACATTACTTTAAACTGTAAACAATAACATAAAAAAACATTGTATATCAGCAAAAAATGAGATTAAGCGTTAAGTCCTGCAGTGTGAACGTAGACTTGGTTCATCGTTTTGCTTTAAAATTTTCAGGATTTTCGTCTCTGATTCTTTATGCAACACTGTTGTTAAATGAGTCGAGCATTTAGAAAATCGTGCTAAACAGCTATTTATCACTTCCACTGATCATTCACTGATGCTTGATAAAGAACGAGACATTAGATTCTACATTTATATTATCTAAAAAATGAATGTGTTCAGTGAAAAGGCTGAAAAGGATTTCTTTATACGTGTGTCTATTGAGAACAGGTTCAAACAAACATTATTGTGGTGAAGATAAAGCTGAACTGGAAGATTTTTATTTTCATTTCCCTCTGGAATAAATATTCTTCATTTTATTTCATTTGAAAGACTTTGATTTAGCGTCTGTCTACGCTCCAACCTTCACCTTTGGTCAGGATATCGGGGTAGAGATTGAAAATGACATCACGGATGCAGGCATATGAAATGAGCGTCCTCCAGAAGGTGACCGGGCCCAGTTCAAAGATCAGGTGAGGATTCAAAACTTCCAGTGGGAGCTTGAACTGAGGTGGATGGAGGATCTGATTAGGCTGTCGCCTGGTTGCCTCCCCTTGGAAGTTTTTCAGGCACCTCCTACTGGGACAGACCCCGGATGTTGCATTTGATACTGTAGATCACAGAATCCTGCTGCACAGGCTGGAAAACTAACTATCTGGTTCTGGTCCCGTTTAAAAGGCCAGAGTTATTAAGTCTTGATTGGCTGCTATGAATCTGAGCAAATGGCTCACTTGTGGAGTCCCGCAGGGTCAGTTCTTGGACCTCTTCTGTTTAACTTCTATATGCTCCCTTTGAGTTAAACATTACAAAACTTTAACATCAATTATCACAGCTATGCAGGCGATGCACAACTTTGTGTCTCTGTCACCATGACGACTGCAGCCCAACAGATGAACACCTGGATGAAAGAGAATTTTCTACAATCAAATAAAAAACAAAACTGAGATTATTCTGTTTGGTAGCAACGAGGAGGAGATGATTGGTAAACATCTTATGACTCGGGGTCGGATCTATCAAAAATGTTTCTTTTAGTCAGATACCTCATAGAAATGTCACGGCCAGCTTCATGGTAATGACATTTGACAGTTTTGAACTAATTGTGCTGAACTGGTAGAGTTAGCATAAATAATCTTTTAGTTACAAAGAGCTGTACAATTTTTTTTTTTTATATACTGTTTAGATCCCCGAGGGGGGATCACCTTGGTGGTGGGGGTTGAGGACCTTGCTCAAGGGTCAACAGTGGTTCACCTGAATGTTGTGTCGGGGACTCGAACCCAGGTCCTCTGCACCAAAGCCCACGACACTATCACTAGGCTACCCACTCTCCAATAAGTTTTTATATAAATATACAGTTTTTACACAAAAATCTATATATATTTGTAAATTACAAGCTCTTTAATAATGGCAGGTAATAAAAATATGGAACTTATGAGTATAAATTAGAAAAAAAAAAAGTACTGTTCAGTATTTAAAACGTCTGTCTTGCCTCTGTTCAGCATGTGCTTGAGTAGCAGCCAAGGGGCAAACTCCGCCTCAGAACAGTGAAGCTCTCTTCCTTGTTGTAAATAGTGTAATCCTCCCTTCATCCGCTAGGGGGCTGGCTCCAAGAGCGAGCAAATCCCCATAGACTCCCATGTTAAAAACGCCGACTTCACAGCAGAAATAAACAGGTTTACAGCCTGGTTCAAAAAATCATTTTAGGTTTATTAGGTCACGTTTACCTTC
Source organism: Atherinomorus stipes (assembly GCA_023101725.1). Classification (NCBI taxonomy): domain Eukaryota; kingdom Metazoa; phylum Chordata; class Actinopteri; order Atheriniformes; family Atherinidae; genus Atherinomorus; species Atherinomorus stipes. The sequence goes on along the minus strand of JALJCO010001754.1, from coordinate 34,890 downwards.
ATGTCAACTGTGAGGGGGGTGAATTTTTTTATAACTCATTCGTTTAGATGTTATTTATTCTTCAAATTACACATAATTAAGGGCGTATCCTTATGATTGACATGCGGCAGACCGGAAGCTCCGCCTGCCGACCGAAGGCTCTAGTTAGCTCCTTCTTTGCTCTTAATAAGGTCTCAGTTTGTTACAGAGTCGCACAACGGCGGTGTTTAGTCAGCGAATTGCAAGTCTAAGCATGTCTTACCTTAACCATGCCGCTTAGGGGGCTTATCTTTGTTAGCTCCTCTTAGTTTCGTGTTAGCTCAGTTAGCGTTTAGCCCACAGTACGTCAGCTGTCAATCATTTGTCCCGCGGCCGCGCTGTGCCCATTTTAGGATTTTCCTGGAGTGAAGACGTACGTGACACGGCAAGATGGCGACGGTAAGACACGCCCAACTGGCTTCACATTTCTCTATTCAGAAGAGACCGGAAGCTACGTCCAGTAATTATATACAGTCTATGGTAGCAGCACAAACTGACGCAGGCAGAAAAAGAATACAATTTTTAATAAATTTTCCTGATCTAAAAATGTTCAACATGGAGGTAATGACAACAATATTAAGGGACACATTTATTAGACAATAAATAAATGGATTTGACATTTTTGTCAAACATGATAAGAAATCATTAATTCTGTTGTCTTTTAAGGAATTTATACAAAAAATTACACAATTTGATCATTTTGAGAAGAAAAAAAAAGCACCAGGTATCTAAAGCCGATGCTGGGGACAGAGTGGAAACAGTGAAACAGCTCCATAAAAATGCTTTAAAAATGTTTTTTTTCTTTTTCAAAGAATGCTTATATGAATATGAAATTTTGTTGTTAAATCATATATGTGCATTTATATATTTTCCTTAAAATTTGTCAGACGCAAAATGGCCCAAAATCAAATAAACACCCATGTACCATTTTGTTTCTGTTTATGCTTTTTTATTAACTTTCTTCTGCACTTCGCTGTGATGCTTTTAAGGTTTCATGTGAAGCACTTTGAATGGTTTTGTACATGAAATGTGCTCCACCATGGAGTTTGCTGAATAAAGATGTACTAAAGGTCAACTGTTGGAAAAAGCTGACCATTATGGGATGGATGCTGGTGGAGGGGTGATATTAAAGCAGTTGTGGCAGCAGGTTTGATCGTCTAAAATCCGGCATACACGGTGCGATTTTTGGCCGTTTTCGAGCCCATTTTCCAGCCGTGCGACAATTTTGGCGATCAGAACGGCTCTTGGCCAAATCGTGTGTCGTGCGCCATGCAGTATACCAGGGGGTCATGAGAAGAGACGTAACGAGCCCCCGATCAGAAATCGAGCCCCCGATCAGAAATCGTGAGAAAATGAAACCTGTTTGACGTTTTGGTCGTGGCTCGTGAGTGAATCGCATGCTGAAGTGGAGCGACGACCAGACTGAGAACTCTTTCGTGAATGCGTGAAATAAAGACGGAAGTAAACCAGAGGCAGCATGGCGACCCCGCGTGTCATTTGGACGGAGTTCTCGTTGTAGAACCGACAGACCATACAGCCCACGTCTGGTCAGACGATTCCTCGTCCACACACGACGTCGTCACCTTTTGAATTTGGTGAATTCTTCACAAAGAAGAGCGCAAATCACCAAGGCAGCGCAGTTTTTTGGTGATAGCACACTGTTGCTGCTACTGTTGTTATTGTCGTCTTCTTCCTCTCCGTTTTTTTCTTCTTCTACTACTAGCTGTGTTCATTGCGTTGCATGTCAGGATTGTTCAAGACCCCAACGTGTCTTTTAGGACGTACAGTGTAAGTAGTCAGATCGCATCTGAGCGTCGGTTCGTACAGTGCGAGGACAAACATTGCAAGCTGTGAACTTTTGAACTCTGTGACTGATTCGCACAATCTGAGTTGGGGCTGCGAGCAACGATTGAAAATATCGCAGTGTATCCCAGGCTCACGCAGTTCTTGCTTTGTGCTTGGTTTAAACCCAGCACAAAGTCTGGAAAAGCCTGCTGGACTCACGTCTGAGCCAGAAAAGGACTTGAAGAGCAGGAAAAATGAAACCTTACTCTACAGGAAAGTCTCATTCTTCAAGATAATGACAGGAAACAAGAATCTCTGCGTCTTCTTGATGATTTTTCATGACAATTTATTGCATATTTCAACTGGAAGGATGTGATGACATATGAGTAATTCTTTTAGAAATTGTAAAGGCAGACTGGGAGGGGGCGTGCATATTTAAATCCTGTTGGTTGTGGTGTATTAGATGACTTGTTACACCCGAAGTGAAATGAGTCACTTCGGGAAACCTCATTTTCCACAAAATCCCAGTTATTTACAGCACAAAGAAAATTCCCCAGCGAGTTCAGATGCTCCCCTCTGAATTAGACCGGAACATTTCAGCTCTCCGTCATGAACACACATACCCTCACCTATTCATCAGCTTTCCATCATCTTCCTCACAGCTGTCACTTCTCAAACTAACAGAAATCTCCTCCTCTCCTCATCCATTCAGCTTCTCGCCTCCCTCGTACGTTTCCCCGAGCTGAGACTTGTCAGACGAGTGAGGAAGCAGCTTAAGGAGCTTAGTTTGCCAAAGAGGCATCGCCACCTACTTTATCCTCCGTCTGATGAGGATCCTTAACCCTTGAATACACACATGTACACAAACCCCATTTCTGATGACTCCTCTGTAAAACTACAGATGTACGAGGCTAATTTGCTCCTCAAATCCTGCCACGGGTGGCAGAGAGCTTTGACGTCACCGAGCTGCACCTCGTTTGCGTAGGAAGCGTCAGGACAACAAAACAGAGATAAAGACCTGAAGTGTTTCACAACACATCATAGAAGTATGACGGGGGATGAAAGTGGGGCGACATAGCCATGAGGGTGCATTCGTTTTAACTGGTTAGTGACTCTTATGTCATTTCGAAACATCCCAGTTTGTGATGGCAGTTTTTACATACCATCCCCTTCACAGCACTGAAACTGCCCTCATTAAAATCTCTGACGACCTCCTCGTGGCTCCTGATTCTGGACTACATTCCATCCTCATTCTCCTGGACCTCACAGCAACTCTCGACACTATTTCCCACGCTACTCTCCTCAGTTGATTATCATCCATCAGTATCAGCCACACCCCTCTAGCCTGGTTCACTTCATATCTCTCTGATAGGACACAGTTCATGCAACTCAAATCTCATACCTCCTTCCCCGTTTCTGCTGGTGTGCCCCAAGGTTCTGTCCTGGGGCCCCTCCTGTTTATCATCTACATCAGCGGTGGGGCCGGTGTCCCTTCAAGCTTTCCGTGTCTCCCCACTCCAGCACACGTGATTCATTTCAAATGGATCTATCAACCAATCAAGTTCTGCACAGACACTCATTGATTTGAACTTTCAATGAGTGAATGAACTTTCAAGAACTTTCAATGTTGGTATAAATAACATTAAGTCCAATTACGGATGATCTTCGGATCGATAATTATCGGGCCGATAACAGGAAATTATAACATCATTCTGATAAGTCCGATATCATGACGACTTTTGATTAGTTTTTGATTTTTGATTTAGTATAATTAGGTATGTATGTGTATTATCAGTATCAGCCTTTAGGAGCTGAAATTTATTGATTAACTGTATCAGTTTTGAAAAATGGTTATCGTGCATCCCTAAGTCTAATGTTTCTAATTTGTCTTGTGGAGTTGCCCAGGGCTCGGTTCTGGGGCCTATATTGTTTTTGATGTATCTGGTGCCTCTTGGTCACCTGATTCATGGTTTCACAAATGTGTCCCATCACTTTTATGCTGATGACATTCAGCTTTATTGTTCCTTCAGTGACTCAGAGTTTCACTTCTTGTCTGCGTTTTTAGAATGTGTGTCTTGCATCAAAAACTGGTTGTCTTCAAACTACCTTCAGATAAAATCTAACAAAACAAGATAAAAATCCTAAAAGTTGGGAAATAAGTGGTTAAAGACCAGTCTCTGTTCTGTTTCAATGGACTTCCGAAGCTGTCTGACTGTCGAGGGCAGTTGGAGCATACATGAGTGACGTATGCAAAAATCATCCAGTCACCGGTATCAATATTTGAAATGCTTCAAAACTACTAAATAAGTTGAGATACGACTCCTGTGCGAACATTTGGATCTCCCTGAGAACAAATAAACTGAGTATGCATCACAGATTTTATTTAAGCATGAGGTTAACATTTTAAATTGCTAACGATTATCAGATGGACTTACACGCGGTGTCAGCTTTACCACGTTTGGTGTTGACACACCGCAGATGTACTGGATAAGGACGGTTCGCATAGGGTGAGATATGTTTCTACCTACATCCAGCAACTCCTGAGTCATCCTCATTTTCCTTCCCACAAACCGTTAGTGCTCCATATAAGTCACACCTTATTACTCATGATTGGCTCTGCCCTTTCTTTGCCTGGTAATGTGATTGGCTGTCCCCGCTGTCACTCATCCTGTCTGGTGTTCTGGCTGACTTTAGCTGTTGGGCTCAGCCCCATAATGAACTGAAATTGATTCAAAGTCATAATGTCACATATTGAAGTCTTTACCTGATCTTCACATTAAATTGCTCAGATTAAAAATGGGCCATAATAATATTAACATGTTTTTATACTAAAATTTGAATCAAAATAATATGAAAATAAACTTTCCCTATAACGCAGGGGTCTGCAACCTGCGGCTCCAGAGCCACAAGTGGCTCTTTGGACCTTCCATAATGGCTCAATAACACTGACTAAAAATGATAAAGAACTGAGTAATATTTAAAAATATAGATGATAACTATGTAGATTTGAGCAGTTTTTCATTGGAATAATTGCACTTCATTTTTACAAGTAAAAGTACCAGTAACTTTTTTCTACATGTGTTTCTCTTCTCATTAGCTTGGAATTTCTGGGCTTCTTCTGCAACACAGAGCAAAATCACATAACGGAAAATCGAACTATCCCTTTTTTTGGGGGGGGGGGGACATGAAGATTTTATGTTTTGTTTTGTAGGGAAGGGCAAAGGGCCAACTGAAGAAAATAAATCTAAGAAAAAAGTCAGAATTCTGACTTTAATCTTATATTTCTGACTTTTTTCCAGAACTACAAAAAATGTTGGGTTTTTTTTTATTCTAAAAAAAAATCTGAATTCTGACATTTTTCAGAATTATTTATTTATTTATTTTTTATTTTTTGGAAAAGAGTCAGAATTCTGACGTTTAACCAGAACATTTTTTAAAAATTTGAGGTGGATTTTTTTTCAGCTTTTGGAAAAAGTCAGAATTCTGACTTTTTTTTCCCCCAAAATTATTTTTTTCCATTTCTGACAAAAAGTCTGATTTCTGACTTATTTCCAGAACATAAAAAAAAATGGGGGGAATTTTTTTTTCAATATCTTAAAAAACTCAGAATTCTGACTTTTTCAGAAAAAAAAAAATCTCCCAGATTTTTTCTTTCTATTCGTTTTTTATTTGTTTGTTGTTTGTTTTATTTGCTTTCTAGATCAACTGAAAGACACTAAAAAGTGAAACGATGAAAAAAAGACGTTATCAGCGTAATAAAGAACGTTATAGCTTCAGTTTGTGCTCCCGTGCTCCCGGCTTGGCTTGTGGCTAAAGTAAAATTTACAACTATGTTCTTGTAAATTTACAACTTTGTTCTTGTACATTTACAGCATATTCTTGTAAATTTGTGACTTTTCTCATGTAATTTACAAATTTCTTGCAAATTTAAGACTTCATTCTTGTAAATTTACAACAATATTCTTGTAAATTTATGACTTTATTTTGGCCCATTTATGACTTTATTCTTGTTCATTTACAGCTTTATTCATGTAAATTTACAACATATTCTTGTAAATTTATGACTTGTAAATTTACGACTTTATTCTTGTACATTTACAGCATATTCTTGTAAATTTGTGACTTTTCTCATGTAAATTTACAAATTTCTTGCAAATTTAAGACTTCATTCTTGTAAATTTACAACAATGTTCTTGTAACTTTATGACTTTATTCTTGTTCATTTACAGCTTTATTCATGTAAATTTACAACATATTCTTGTAAATTTTTGACTTTACTTTTGTTAATTTACCTCTTTATTCTTGTAAATTTACAGTATATTCTTGTAAATTTGTGACTTTTCTCATGTAAATTTACAATATTCTTGCAAATATAGCACTTTATTCTTGTACATTTACAGCATATTCTTGTAAATGTATGACTTCTCATGTAAATTTACAATATTCATGCAAATTTAGGACTATTATTGTAAATCTACAATATTCTTGTAAATTTATTACTTTATTTTGGCCCATTTATGACTTTATTCTTGCTAATTTACACTTTATTCATGTAAATTTACAACAATATTCTTGTAAATTTATAGCTTTAATTTTGTAAATTTATGACTTCATTCCTTTAAATTTACAATTTTATTCCTGTAAATTTATGACTTTATTCATTTGAATTTACGACTTTATTCTTCTAAATTTATGACTTTATTCTCATCAATTTACAACTTTATTTCTGTAAAATAACCTTTGCTCTGTACAATTATGACATTATTCTCATAACACCACTTTATTTTCAAAGTTTGTAAAAAATACTCATGTGGTCCGAATACTCTGTTTTAAAAATGCATAAAAACACGGTTTTAATTAAAACATAAAACAACAAAATGGCTTACCAGCACATTTTCTGAGTCAAGCTGAAGTAGGAGCTCTGGTAGCTTCTCTTATTATCTCTATACCCAGTGAAATGAACTGGAACCCATGTCTGACGGGGTGGTGGGTGGTAATTTAGCGCCTTGGGTCAGTTGGCTCATAAAGAGATCCTGCTGGGTTCTTACTGTTCACTCCTCGCTATCTCCATCTAAATCAAACCCTGACTGACCTCAGCTCGTCGTCTCTGTTTCAACCATCATGCAAAAACAACAAAACGCTGAAGAATATTCCGTGTACAATAACTAATGACCAGTTTGTACTGGATTCCACTGGAAACCAGTGACTGCGGGCCAGGTGAGCACGTTTTCCTGCTCATAAAGAAGCCAACTGGACGTGGTTCAGACTGCTGGTGCTGCGTGCCAGACGTTCCTGCCCAGAGGTTCCAGCAGAATATTTGGGTCATGCAGGAAGGACGTCCATACACAGCAGCATAGAAGTGTCACATTTGTTTTCTGTTCGCAGCTTTGTTTCTGTCACACACTCACACAGATCCAGACACGCGTGGCCTTGCTGGCTGTGTGTGTGTGTGTGTGTGTGTGTGCTCGTGATTCGCAGCTAATCAGGCACTTCTGGCCACAGCGGGTTTGTGCAGCACATCTGCTGCTGCCGCTGTGGGAGGACAAACCCCGAGCGCCATGAGCGCCATGAGCGATGACGCTCCGCTTCAAAGCTGAGATGCAGGGAAGTCAATTACTGTACTGGTTTTCCAACTGGGGGTCCGGACCCACATGTGGGTCACAGGATCATTCAGGAGGTCACCAGGTCAGAAAAAATAGAGGCTACATTTATCTTATAAATTTGGTGTTTTGGGAGCTAATATTAGCACATTATTGCAAAGAGATCACGCAGTGAAATTAACACATTAATTTCTTAATTATTGCATAAATAACTAAGTAATTACAACATTAGGGGTGTAAATCACTGGTTTGATACATTATATCAATATAGTCAATAATGATTTGATGTTTGTCAATATCTCAAATTCAGTCAAGATACGAGTTTGATTTGAGATGATTTAGGATCCAACAATCGATATGAAACGATATAAAATGATATTACAAGTAATATTAACATAACTGTAAACTCCTATGCACTTGAATGTTGTACAGTCTCCCTGTGTCATATCTATCCACTTTACAACTGTAAGATGGATTTAAAAACAAAAAAACAACATTGGAATCCATACTCAGGCAGATAACGTGTCATGAACTTCAAAATAAAGCTGTTTTCAAAATAAAAGTGGGTTTGAAATAGATTTATGGTCAATTTTGGATCAATTGCCTACATCAACCTCATTCAGTATAAATCGATGTATTTTTACACCGCTAATTATTACTAATGCCATGTTAAAAAATCAGAAATTTGCATGATCTCAGTCAGAGAAGTAGCTGCCCAGTCACAGCAGTGAACCGATCGTAATGATGAAGTGCTTTTGTCACGCCAACCCTTTACCAAACTTTGCCAGATAAGTGATGGAGCCCCGCAAAGTAACTGTTTGCCCACCAGTTCCTCTCGAGATGCGTGTTGCCATGGTGAAGTAAACTAGCAAGCTGTGCAAAGTACCGTCTGATCGCTGGTACAAATACTCCCTGTAGTTTACTCAAAAGATCACGATGGTTCTGGCCATTATTAACAGCAGTCTCTCCTCTGGAGATGTTCCTTTGGGTTTCAAACATGCTGTGATCCAGCCCCTAGCTTAAAAAACCTGGCCTTGATGGCGGTGTGCTGGCTAACTACAGGCCCATCTCTAAGCTGCCTTTTATTTCTAAAATTTTAGAAAAAGTTGTTTACACTCAACTTAAGTCGTTTTTAGATGAACATGGTGTCCTGGAAGTGTTTCAGTCTGGTTTTTGATCTCTGCACAGCACCGAGTCAGCTCTGTTAAGAGTGTTTAACGACATCCCTTTTGTCAACTGACTCTGGTGACCAGTCTTGTTCTTTTAGATGTAACAGCAGTCTGCACCTGTTTACAGGTATGCTGGTCCACTTTTTATGGGAAAGATGCTCTAATGCAGTGATTCTTCACCACGGGGCCGCGGTCCAGGCTCAGGCCTCGAGCGCCACAGGGCCGTGAAAAAACTTTCCTTTTCCACATGCGGACCGCGAGGACTTTATTTACACTGTTATTTATGACTGGATGAGTTGCAATGCAGCCTCCCCCCACCTGGTGGCGCTAATTTGTCAGAGTTCAACAAACAAGCAGAAGAAGACACTCAGCTAGCCGCTAGCCTGTAGCTAACGTTGTGAAGATGTATTAAAACAAAATAATGAAGACAAAAATGGTCCCAAACTGCCTCTAAAGAGGCAAAAATCCACTCCAATTCATTAAATACGGATTAGTGAGTGAAGATAACAAAGCAGAGCTGAGTCTGGATGGAGCACCAGCTAACGCTAACGTTAATGCTAACGCTAACAGAAGCCCTGAAGCATCTGCAAGCTTGATTCAAAAAGCAAACATTTAACACTCGTTGGAAAGAAAGGATTTTTAAGGAAAAAAAAAGAGAAAATCAGCTGTTGATGCAGAAAATGTCTGTTGTTTGGAAATTCTTTTAAATTTTTTAAGTTTAAATAAATAAATTGTTCAAAGAAATTTTGTGCTTTAATGGCCTAAATAAAATACAGGCTTTTACAGATAATTCAAATTGAGCCTTCTTTTTTTTTAATGTGATCTATTACTGCACCATTTTATCTCTTTTTTAAATCAGTTTCCATAAGTTTTTTCTGTTGTTTCTCTTTTTGTAGTAAAATGTTGTAGATTTTGTGTTTATAGCCTAATTCTGATTTGTTGTTGTAGGAGTCTGATTTTATTCCATGAATTATACGTGTGATATAAACGTGTTTGTGATGATCTCATAATATATTTTTATATTATGTTATTCTTGTTTATCAGCCACATTTAACTATGTTCAGTCTGTTAAAGGCAGGTGGATTTGGTTTAGTTATTAAATAGATAAACCAAAAATGTGATCATTACACTAATGAAGTGGTAAAATGTGAATGCGGGCTCCATCATGAAAAAGGTTGAGAACACCTGGTCGTTTTATCTGTTTGTTTTTTAAATTATTATTTTCAACCACAATTCAAACGCAATAATTTATTTCACTAAATTATAATTTTGTAAATTTTTATTTATTATTCTTTTTTTTAAATTTCTTGTTATTTGAATTACTGTTGTGAATTTAGCTTTTCTTTAAATGGTGGATGAATAATTTTGCAGATAACTGTATCATTATGCTGCTATTTATTCTGGTCTGGCCCAGATGAAGTGAATGCACGTTGTCCCTGCACTAAAACGTCTGTATTTTCCCGTTCAGAAGAGTCAGTGCTGCAGGTTTAAACAGCCTCTGATTGATTAGACGCACGTTGCCAGTAGATACTCTATCACTGTTAAGAGAAACTTTACAGATAATTAAGCTTTAAATGCCGTTGTGGCAGAAAAGCAGACACAAAGAGGGGGGAGGAAGAGTCAGAAGGATTTCTCCTGAGTTCAGCAGGCAGGAGATGTTGAGCTGGCGTGGGGTTTTTCTTCTTTAGCACATTAGCTCCATCAGTCAGCACCTGAATGCTCAGCAGCCTGTTTAATCCCCCACCACCCAGCTCACACACACCTCTTCAATACAGCTGATCGGGGTCAAAAGGAGGAATTCAGCTGGGATTACACGGAGCATGGGAAAGAAGAGGGGGCTCGAAGAATCCAACTGTGGCTGAGGATGATAGAGCAAATAAAAACCGGCGCGTTTTAGCATTCGCTAATCAGTTTCACGCACACACAAACAGAAAGCGTGCACGTCTCTTTCCTTCCTCGGCTCTCGTCTCCTCCGCTGCTGCCACTCCACGTTAGCAGCGCTGCGTGCTCTAACTGGAGGATGAAGGAGATGACAGGCCGCCTCCATAAACTCTCCCTTTTACTGCCAGCGGAACGACTCCTGATTGCTCTTTCATTTCAGAAACGGCTCGGACACTTGGGAAAATGCAGCTCTGCGCTGTCTTCAAAACGGATGACTTTGTATCCAGGTTTCCAGACACTAAAACTAAACGAAGGACAGGAATCACACGTTTCTTTTCATTCCTTTGAGGCCGGTAAACTTAAGTCATGTTGTCAGAGGGGGGGGTGGGGAAGTAGAATAAGTCGTCCAGGTTGTCAACAAACCCCAAAGGGACTAAATCAACAGCTGCGGTGGACACCCACCAGAGCAAAAATAAACAGAGCACTTCTTCAGGGATTATTTTCACCCCTGGAAGTATCTGGAAAGACGTTAGTCTGTCATGAGGGTTTATTGTTCACCAGGTCTGATGGGAAACAGCTGCTGAGGCACATCAGGTTGTGACAGACAGGCTCAGACACCGTTACTACGCTGCTACTCTGATCCCAAAGAAAGACTATCAAAGCATACTGCACTAAACAAATTTAATTAAATTTAATTAAATTAAAATTGGAATTATTTTACAGTCATATAAAACCATATAAATGCAATTAGAAATCAGATAAAAATAAAATAACTTTTTTTTTTTTTTTTTTTTTTTTTTAAGGCTACCGTAATACAATAAAGTACTGCTGGTCTTTTCTTTTTTATATATCTAGGTTCATCTCAAGGGGTTTATCCAATAAATAAATAAATGAAATAAAATGCAATTGAACATTAAATACATGAGTAACAGCAACTAAATAAAGATGAACAGTAAACTATATTAGTTACCATAGTTACGCAGATGACACACAGCTATATATTACAGTATCACCAGGAGACCGGGGCCCTGTACAGGCTCTTGGTAAATGTATTGATGAGATTAATGACTGGATGTGCCTCAACTTTCTTCAGCTGAACAAAAACAAAACTGAGGTGATTGTTTTTGGAGCCAAAGAGAAACGACAGCAGGTCGTCACAGAACTTCAGTCCATCCACATAAAAACCACCAATCAGGCCAGAAATCTGGGTGTAGTGATGGACTCAGACCTAAACTTTGAAAAACACATCAAAGCGATCACTAAATCAGCCTACTATCACCTGAAGAACATCTCAAGGATCAAAGATCTGATGTCTCAGGAAAATCTGGAGAAACTAGTCCATCATTCATCTTCAGTCGGCTTGACTACTGTAACAGCGTCTTTACTGGTCTACCTAAAAAATCAGTTAAACAGCTGCAGCTCATTCAGAACTCTGCTGCCCGAGTTCTCACAAAGACCAGAAAAGTGGACCACATCAGTCCAGTTCTGAGGTCTTTACACTGGCTGCCGGTCCATCAGAGAATAGACTTTAAAGTTCTGCTGCTGGTCTATAAAGCTCTGAATGGTTTAGGCCCAAAATACATCAGTGACCTCTTGACCCAGTATGAACCTGCTAGACCCCAGGTCATCTGGATCTGGTCTTTTATCAGTTCCCAGAGTCAGAACCAGACATGGAGAAGCTGCGTTCAGCTTCTATGCTCCACATGTCTGGAACAAACTCCCAGAAAGTCTCAGATCAGCTGAAACACTTAGTTTATTTAAATCCAGGCTGAAGACCCACCTGTTCAAATGCATTTACATAGATTTTACTCAAAAGTTAAAATCCGCACGTCTCTATATTCTCTCTTTTTAATCTTAAATGTTTTTCATTTTAAATAATGCATCTACTTTTTTGTTCTTCTTAATGTTTTTTTCTTTTGCATCCCGCTGTAATGCTTTCAGTGTTTTATGTAAAGCACTTTGAATAAGCTTGCCTGGCTTTGCCTATATAAAATAAAAACACAAATAAGAGTAAATAAAAGCAAATAAATTCAATTGATTAGATAAAAATAATTTTTTTGAAAAAGGACAGGGGTAGTTTGTCACAAATTTGTGACAACAGGTGTCCTGTGGTTAAATTAAATTAAATTTCATTAAATTAAATTTAATTAAACAGTTATCTAGACATTACTTTTCATTAAAATATATATATATATATATATTTACTTGAATTTAACTCTTAACCATGTCCTCTCTTCGGGAAGTAAAGACAAAATTATCCTTGAAATTTGTGCCGGGAAAAACGCAAAAGAAAATTATTCTTTACATTTTTCTCCTATTTGATAGCTGTTGTAAAATAAATGTGAGCGACTTCGGTCTCCAGATAGCCCGGACTCATCATGATGGACATCACTGCTCAGAAGAAGAAAGGAAACTTTAATTTAATAATTCATGAAAACAAAAACATTTTTTAACTGAAAAAAATCTTGCAAAAACCAACTAAAGAGAGCAACATTTGTGTGTGTAAATCTATTGGTTCCTGCACGTACATACGTCTTACCGAAATTAAATATCAACTTATTCTTCTTTTAAAAATCCCAGATGACTGTTTGAATGTCTCATTGATCGGGGTGTTGGGAAGCTTTCTGCTTCCCTGTCATCAGTCTGAACCATTAATCAGCCAAGTCTCAACAATTAAAGGTACATGTCAAAAGGTACAGAGATAAAATTTCAGAGAACAACTGTCAGAATCTGAAAACAGAAATTAAAAACCAGTTTCTGGGCTGAAACTCAGGGGAAAAACAGTGCTGCATTTCTGGCACAGTGCTCGGTTAGATTATCAGAACCACCATCTGTATCTGCCAAAGATAAAGAAAAACCTGAAACTGGGTCAGTAAGGGCGGGAAAAGCCCATCTCAACCTGTCCACAGTCTGATTTACCAGCTGCTAAAGACGCTAACATCTAGATTTAAATAAGAAAGCAACTTTTAAAGCAGGTTTTTATCCACAAATCGTAAAAAACAAATCAAATTTCCCGTTCTGCATTATTTATCAGCAACTGAAAGGCCTGTGTGGTCGTTCGAGGAATTTAATTATGAAATAAATTTTTCTTTTTGTCTTTTTTTATTTAAAAGATGATTCAAACACATCTGATAAACCAGTTCAGTTGAAAACAGGAAAGTTCAGATAAAAGTCCCTCATGATGAAGCTGAGATGATGAAGAGCTGCAGCCTTACCTGAAGCGTTGGCACGGACGTGGAGCGCTTCCTGATCTGTGTCGGGATGGTTTCTGCTTCAGAGGGAAGGAGGTTAACGGCAGCAGCACCGGCTCAGCATCCATCCAGCAGCATCCTCTCCACAGCTCTCCTCCCCACTGCCAGCCTCCTCAGCACATTCGCTGTAGTAAAATCCTGGCCCCGCCCCCTCCCTGCATCCCGCTCATGCCACTAAAGCTGCCCACTCTCATCACGTCAGCACGAGACAAAATGGTGATGCTGCAACTGTCGGCTGAGTGAATCACAACAGCAGTTTTCAGCTTAATTACACATTTCTGCACCATGTGGGGGTCTGCACTCATGTTCCTGCAGAGAGAAGCTGGAAGAGAATATTTACCGGAGGTTAATGTTCTCTTACCTTCCATCTGTGTGGGGATGGAACGTGGGGGACGTTCTCCTTATGTTCAAATAGAAAATGATACTGTCAGTTCATATAGCTTTCATATATCAGGAGTGCAACAATACAAAAAAAAAAATCAAGGTTTGATATTTTTCAATTAAAAAAAAAAGTCATGCCTTTGTATTTATAATAATAACATATACTTTATTAATCCTAATTAGAGTGCCAATTATGAAATTCATTCTCCATGTTTTAACCAAAGGGCAAACTCCGCTGGAGAACAGAGAGGCTACTTCTGCGTTGCACAAAAATTGTAATTCTTTCTTCATCCGCTAGGACAGAGCAAATCCCCAAAGACCAACTTCACAGCAGAAATAAACATGTTTACAGTGGAAATAAACATGTTTGTAGCAGAAGTAAACATGTTTACAGTGGAAATAAACATGTTTGTAGCAGAAGTAAACATGTTTACAGCAGAAACAAACATGTTTACAGTGGAAATAAACATGTTTGTAGCAGAAGTAAACATGTTTACAGCAGAAACAAACATGTTTACAGTGGAAATAAACATGTTTGTAGCAGAAGTAAACATGTTTACAGCATAAACAAACATGTTTACAGGAGAAATAAACATGTTTGTAGCAGAAGTAAACATGTTTACAGCATAAACAAACATGTTTACAGGAGAAATAAACATGTTTACAGAAATAAACACATTTACAGGAGAAATAAACATGTTTACAAGAGAAATAAACATGTTTACAGAAAAACACATTTTCGGGAGAAATAAACATGTTTACAAGAGAAATAAACATGTTTACAGAAAAACACATTTACGGGAGAAATAAACATGTTTACAAGAGAAATAAACATGTTTACAGAAAAACACATTTTCGGGAGAAATAAACATGTTTACAAGAGAAATAAACATGTTTACAGAAAAACACATTTTCGGGAGAAATAAACATGTTTACAAGAGAAATAAACATGTTTATAGAAAAACACATTTACGGGAGAAATAAACATGTTTACAGCAGAAATAAACACATTTACAGGAGAAATAAACATGTTTACAAGAGAAATAAACATGTTGACAGAAAAACACATTTACGGGAGAAATAAACATGTTTACAGCAGAAATAAACATGTTTACAGCAGAAATAACGTTTACAGTAGAAAAAACATGTTTGCAGGAGAAATAAACATGTTTACAGGAGAAATAAACATGTTTACAGCAGAAATAAACATGTTTACAGCAGAAACAAACATGTTTACAGGAGAAATAAACATGTTTACAGCAGAAATAAACATGTTTACAGCAGAAACAAACATGTTTACAGGAGAAATAAACACATTTACAGGAGAAATAAACACATTTACAGGAGAAATAAACATGTTTACAAGAGAAATAAACATGTTTACAGAAAAACACATTTTCGGGAGAAATAAACATGTTTACAAGAGAAATAAACATGTTTACAGAAAAACACATTTTCGGGAGAAATAAACATGTTTACAAGAGAAATAAACATGTTTATAGAAAAACACATTTACGGGAGAAATAAACATGTTTACAGCAGAAATAAACACATTTACAGGAGAAATAAACATGTTTACAAGAGAAATAAACATGTTGACAGAAAAACACATTTTCGGGATAAATAAACATGTTTACAGCAGAAATAAACATGTTTACAGCAGAAATAACGTTTACAGTAGAAAAAACATGTTTACAGGAGAAATAAACATGTTTACAGCAGAAACAAACATGTTTACAGCAGAAACAAACATGTTTACAGGAGAAATAAACATGTTTACAGCAGAAAAAAATATTTATAGCAGAAAAAAAAACATTTATAGAAGAAAAAAAAAAAACACAAGTAGAAAAAAAAAAAACACAAGGAGAAAAAAAAAAATTTTTAGAAAAAAAAACATATTTAGGAGAAAAAAAAAAACATATAGAAGAAAAAAAAAATGTTAAGTAGAAAAAAAAAAATTTATTAAAGAAAAAAAAAAACATATAGACGGCCTGTTAAAAACATTTTTTGGGTTTAAGAGGAAGAGTTTATCTTCATATGTGTTGTGAGGGGGGAGAATTTTTTTTTTATAACTCATCCGTTTAGATGTTATTAGGGGTCCAAGCCCGCGGAGCAGCGCAGGGCCCGCGTTGCAGTGCAACGCGGTTCCCAGCACTCCAGCGTGCTGGAACCCTATTGAGTTTGCTTCGTTTTTTATTATTAGGGGTCCAAGCCCGCGGAGCAGCGCAGGGCCCGCGTTGCAAGTGCAACGCGGTTCCCAGCACTCCAGCGTGCTGGAACCCTATTGAGTTTCGTTCGTTTTTTATTATTTATTAGGGGTCCAAGCCCGCGGAGCAGCGCAGGGCCCGCGTTGCAAGTGCAACGCGGTTCCCAGCACTCCAGCGTGCTGGAACCCTATTGAGTTTCGTTCGTTTTTTATTATTATTATTATTATTATTCTTCCGACACAAAAACTCCTTGGGGAGGCTAGACCGCAAGAGAACCATAAAAAGTATATACATGGGCTTGGACAAAAAGGGTGAATGTAGCGAAAGCAGGAAAATGACACATGTCAGACACTAGGGGGCGCTATACCAGGGGGTAGTACGTTTTGGCCTCTAGCGGGCAAACCGCTTGGAATAAATTTATGGGACCTGGATGAGCAGATTCCTTGGACCCTTCCGCATCTCCTGACATAGGCCACGCCCATTTGCGCCTAGATAGATTTTTTGCTAGGGGGCGATATAAGCAAAACCTATTTTCGTAAACTCGTCCTACAATTTTGACCCGATCAGGCTGAAAATTGTACCACATATAATAGAGACATAGACAAACAAAGTTATGTAACAGATTTTTGAAATTTTACTTGGTTACGAAATTATGCGCGTTTAAACATTTATGAAAACCTAGCTAAAAACTTAAAAGGCCATAACTCAAAAACGACAACACATAATTACAATTCCTTCAAAACCCCAGTGGGGAACTTGATTTTCTACAAATGTACCGAAGGAGGAAATTTTTCAAATCTAGGGGGCGCTGTTATCCTGATTTTTTTATATTGGGAAAACCGCTGGTCCGATCTGCACGCCGCACCCATGGTACGTAGATAGAGCCCCTGTGAGCATAATACTAAAAAATGGTTAGGATTGGACCACGTGGGCGTGTTTTATTAGCGATTTTGTAACCCAGGGGCGGAAATCAGCCGAGGGGCCCTGGACCGCTATTTTTCTTCCCCTGACCCAACAAAAATGGCCAGGGAGGCCAAACCAAAGGTGGATTTATATAGCCACTTACAGGGATGGTAGAAGAAAATTTTTGTGAAATTATAAAAGAGAAAAAACTCATGTCAGACACTAGGTGGCGCTATACCATTGGGTAGCACGTTTTGGCCTCTAGCTCGAAAACGGCTTGGAGTAAATTTAAGTGCCTTATATCCCCAGATTCCTTGGACCCTCCTGAATTTTATGACATAGGCCACGCCCATTTCCGCCTATAATTTTTTTTTGCTACAGTGCAAAATATGCAAAACATTGTTTATTTTACTCCTCCTAGAGTTTTAGCCCGATCCAACTGAAAATTGTACCACACAAAGTACATAGCAAGAGGAACAAAGTGATCAGAGCGATTGTTGGATTTTTGTTTCGTTGCGGAGTTATGCGCATTGAAACATTTTTCCAAAGCTAGCTTCGTACTTCAAAGGCCATAACTTTAAAACCGCATCAGATAATTCCATGAAACTCCTACACCAACAGGGGAACGTGATTATCTACTCATGTTGCATAATGGAAATTTTTTTAATCTAGGGGGCGCTATGACACTTATTATATTTCACAAACAATTGATCAGATATATATGAAACTCACTGTGTATGTTCATATCATCACTCTGTGCTGATTCCAAGAGGATGGCTATGATTGGACAAAGTGGGAATGGTTTATGAGCGGGCATCACCCCGATTTTTATTACATTAAAAATCAGCTGTTTGTCCTAGACAGCTAAAATGTGATGGATATTCCTTGAATCATACTGAACATTTGATTCCATCCAGCCTTCACTCTATATTGATTTTACACCCTAAGTTTTGGCTGAAATATGCACATTTGCTCAAATCAAGGATTTCCATAACAGATAAATCTATAAAAACCAATCTTGTTACAGTTAATGTCAAGATAGTCCTCATGAATCCCAAGCAGTTTGGCAAAGATTTTTAATCCTGCAAATATCAATGTTGTCCAAAGTTCACAACTGCATCTGTAGTGTGTTTGTCTTTATTTTTACATGGTTATGTCACTGATCATTTATATATAGGGCTGTAACAATATCTGAATGGAAATAAAAATTGTGATCCTCAGAGCCACAAGCCCATCTTGCAGTGGGAGAAAGCAGGATCACGTGACACCTTCCAAGCCCAGTTCAGATGGTCTGAAACTTCTCAGATCACATCACACTGTTTCACTTTTTTCTCCATCAAGCTACAAACTCTTGGAAGCATCCAGTTACTAATTAGACAACACATCTGTCTTAGAGTCACCAGGTACGGTGTTACACAAGTTTTTTTCCCTGCAAGTCAAATGAAACTTGTCAGTTTTCCATGGGCACATAAACCTTTAATCGGAATGATCCACTTACACGCATGCAGCTGGGGAGTGTGTGAATGAGGTGCGCGATGGCAGATCTTCAGACACTGAGAACAGTGAAAGGAAAGAAGGAGAAGATCCTGGTCGTGGTTGGCAGGCCAGACGCACGGACGTCCAGCTGGATGTTTAAATATTGATGTCTGATATTCACCGTAGTGTGTTTGTCTTCATTTTTACATGGATAAGACATTGATTATTCTAACTGAAGTATGTGGTCAGTCCTGCTGGAGCAAACATATCGCCACAGATGTGTGTGCATGTGCGAATGTGTATTAACATCTGTTAAAACAGAAGTCCTATTGTATTGTAAGGCTTGTGGTGAAGTTTGAGGACAGAGAGGATCTGGAGTGGCTGGTGGCTGTTAGTATTCTGTGAATGTTGGTTGACAACAGGGGTGTCCAGTGCTGGTCCTCGAGAGCCAAAAAAAAGCATTAACTGGGATTTTTAACTTGTGCATGTCCAATCTTAAAATTTCCAACTGTATAAGGTAGGTAGTGTCTAATATAAGATAGGGAAAGAGGTTTGGAAGCAGTTTTGGGTCTGCCCTGTGAAGCAGCGGCTTTCTTTCCCCAATCGCAATATCTCAGCGTGAAAAGCATAAAGTGGGATTTTCAACTTCTGCATGTCCAATCTTTAAAATTCCAACTTTATGGGACATAGGTTATCGGGGTATGTCGTCATGACATCGGACTTATCGGAATGACATCATAATGTCCTGTTATCGGCTCAATGATTATCGTGCATCCCAAATAAAAACCAATCTTGCTGCAGTTAATGTCAAGATATTCCTTATGAATCCCAAGCAGTTTGGGAAAGATTTTTAATCCTGCAAATATCAAAGTTGTCAAAAGTTAACAACTGCATCTGTAGTGTGTTTGTCTTCATTTTTACATGGTTATGCCATTGATCATTCATATATAGGGCTGTAACAATACCTGAATTTAAATAAAAATCGTGACCCTCAGAGCCACAATCCTGTCTCGCGGTGGGAGAAAGCAGGATCACGTCACCCTCCAAGCCCAGTTCAGATGCTCTGAAACTTTTCAGGTCACAAAAAACTATTTGACCTTTTTTCTTCATCAGTCTAAAGACTATTGTGGCATGAATTTTCTAACTCAACAGCACATCTTTCTTAAAGGCACCGGGTAGTGTCACGCATATTTTTTCCCTGTGCAAAACAAATTAAACTTGTCAGTTTTCCATATAAACCATCGACCGAGATCAGTTACTCGCGTGCCTGCAGCTCGGAAGACTGTGTTTGAGCTGGGCGATGGCAGGTCTTTAGATACTGAGAACAGTGAAAGGACAGGAAGGAAGAATCCTGGTCGTGTTCAGCAGACCAGACACACGGAGGACAGCCAGCTGGATGTTTGAATATTGATGTCTGATATTCACCTTAGGAACATCTGTTAAAACAGAAGTCCGATGGTACTGTAATGCTTGTGGTGAAGTTTGAGGACAGAGAGGATCTGCAGTAGTTGGTGGCTGTTAGTTTTTTTTTAATGTTGGTCTACAACAGGGGTGTCCAGTGCTGGTCCTTTAGAGCCACAATCCTGCAGGTGTTAGACATTTTCCTGAAAACTCAGACAACATTACCCATACACACAAACTTCATGCTGCACCGTAATTGAAGACAACAGGTTTTCATGCTGAGCAAACCTTCTTTGCAAAATAATCAAAAATCATCCCTTTTTTCCGGAGGGCTACAAATCTAAGTGTTTGTCGAACAATGGGAGGCGGGGCCAGGGAGGGCGGTGCGCCAGGGGAGGCGGTGCACGGTCGGGCTTGGACCCCGTGATAACTGCTTGCAGTTCTAGTTATTATTATTATTATTCTTCCGACACAAAAACTCCTTGGGGAGGCTAAACCGCAAGAGAACCATAAAAAGTATATACATGGGCTTGGACAAAAAGGGTGAATGTAGCGAAAGCAGGAAAATGACACATGTCAGACACTAGGGGGCGCTATACCAGGGGGTAGTACGTTTTGGCCTCTAGCGGGCAAACCGCTTGGAATAAATTTATGGGACCTGGATGAGCAGATTCCTTGGACCCTTCCGCATCTCCTGACATAGGCCACGCCCATTTGCGCCTAGATAGATTTTTTGCTAGGGGGCGATATAAGCAAAACCTATTTTCGTAAACTCGTCCTACAATTTTGACCCGATCAGGCTGAAAATTGTACCACATATAATAGAGACATAGACAAACAAAGTTATGTAACAGATTTTTGAAATTTTACTCGGTTACGAAATTATGCGCGTTTAAACATTTATGAAAACCTAGCTAAAAACTTAAAAGGCCATAACTCAAAAACGACAACACATAATTACAATTCCTTCAAAACCCCAGTGGGGAACTTGATTTTATACAAATGTACCAAAGGAGGAAATTTTTCAAATCTAGGGGGCGCTGTTATCCTGATTTTTTTATATTGGGAAAACCGCTGGTCCGATCTGCACGCCGCACCCATGGTACGTAGATAGAGCCCCTGTGAGCATAATACTAAAAAATGGTTAGGATTGGACCACGTGGGCGTGTTTTATTAGCGATTTTGTAACCCAGGGGCGGAAATCAGCCGAGGGGCCCTGGACCGCTATTTTTCTTCCCCTGACCCAACAAAAATGGCCAGGGAGGCCAAACCAAAGGTGGATTTATATAGCCACTTACAGGGATGGTAGAAGAAAATTTTTGTGAAATTATAAAAGAGAAAAAACTCATGTCAGACACTAGGTGGCGCTATACCATTGGGTAGCACGTTTTGGCCTCTAGCTCGAAAACGGCTTGGAGTAAATTTAAGTGCCTTATATCCCCAGATTCCTTGGACCCTCCTGAATTTTATGACATAGGCCACGCCCATTTCCGCCTATAATTTTTTTTTGCTACAGTGCAAAATATGCAAAACATTGTTTATTTTACTCCTCCTAGAGTTTTAGCCCGATCCAACTGAAAATTGTACCACACAAAGTACATAGCAAGAGGAACAAACTGATCAGAGCGATTGTTGGATTTTTGTTTCGTTGCGGAGTTATGCGCATTGAAACATTTTTCCAAAGCTAGCTACGTACTTCAAAGGCCATAACTTTAAAACCGCATCAGATAATTCCATGAAACTCCTACACCAACACGGGAACGTGATTATCTACTCATGTTGCATAATGGAAATTTTTTTTAATCTAGGGGGCGCTATGACACTTATTATATTTTACAAACAATTGATCAGATATATATGAAACTCACTGTGTATGTTCATATCATCACTCTGTGCTGATTCCTAGAGGATGGCTATGATTGGACAAAGTGGGAATGGTTTATGAGCAGGCATCACCCTGATTTTTATTACATTAAAAATCAGCTGTTTGTCCTAGACAGCTAAAATGTGATGGATATTCCTTGAATCATACTGAACATTTGAATCCATCCAACCTTCACTCTATATTGATTTTACACCCTAAGTTTTGGCTGAAATATGCAAATTTGCTCAACACAAGGATTTCCATAACAGATAAATCTATAAAAACCAATCTTGTTACAGTTAATGTCAAGATAGTCCTCATGAATCCCAAGCAGTTATGCAAAGATTTTTAATCCTGCAAATATCAATGTTGTCCAAAGTTCACAACTGCATCTGTAGTGTGTTTGTCTTTATTTTTACATGGTTATGTCACTGATCATTTATATATAGGGCTGTAACGATACCCGAATGGAAATAAAAATTGTGATCCTCAGAGCCACAAGCCCATCTTGCAGTGGGAGAAGGCAGGATCGTGACACCTTCCAAGCCCAGTTCAGATGGTCTGAAACTTCTCAGATCACATCACACTGTTTCACTTTTTTCTCCATCAAGCTACAAACTCTTGGAAGCATCCAGTTACTAATTAGACAACACATCTGTCTTAGAGTCACCAGGTACGGTGTTACACAAGTTTTTTTTCCCTGCAAGTCAAATGAAACTTGTCAGTTTTCCATGGGCACATAAACCTTTAATCGGAATGATCCACTTACACGCATGCAGCTGGGGAGTGTGTGAATGAGGTGCGCGATGGCAGATCTTCAGACACTGAGAACAGTGAAAGGAAAGAAGGAGAAGATCCTGGTCGTGGTTGGCAGGCCAGACGCACGGACGTCCAGCTGGATGTTTAAATATTGATGTCTGATATTCACCGTAGTGTGTTTGTCTTCATTTTTACATGGATAAGACATTGATTATTCTAACTGAAGTATGTGGTCAGTCCTGCTGGAGCAAACATATCGCCACAGATGTGTGTGCATGTGCGAATGTGTATTAACATCTGTTAAAACAGAAGTCCTATTGTATTGTAAGGCTTGTGGTGAAGTTTGAGGACAGAGAGGATCTGGAGTGGCTGGTGGCTGTTAGTATTCTGTGAATGTTGGTTGACAACAGGGGTGTCCAGTGCTGGTCCTCGAGAGCCACAAAAAAGCATTAACTGGGATTTTTAACTTGTGCATGTCCAATCTTAAAATTTCCAACTGTATAAGGTAGGTAGTGTCTAATATAAGATAGGGAAAGAGGTTTGGAAGCAGTTTTGGGTCTGCCCTGTGAAGCAGCGGCTTTCTTTCCCCAATCGCAATATCTCAGCGTGAAAAGCATAAAGTGGGATTTTCAACTTCTGCATGTCCAATCTTTAAAATTCCAACTTTATGGGACAAAGGTTATCGGGGTATGTCGTCATGACATCGGACTTATCGGAATGACATCATAATGTCCTGTTATCGGCCCAATGATTATCGTGCATCCCAAATAAAAACCAATCTTGCTGCAATTAATGTCAAGATATTCCTTATGAATCCCAAGCAGTTTGGGAAAGATTTTTAATCCTGCAAATATCAAAGTTGTCTAAAGTTAACAACTGCATCTGTAGTGTGTTTGTCTTCATTTTTACATGGTTATGCCATTGATCATTCATATATAGGGCTGTAACAATACCTGAATTTAAATAAAAATCGTGACCCTCAGAGCCACAATCCTGTCTCGCGGTGGGAGAAAGCAGGATCACGTCACCCTCCAAGCCCAGTTCAGATGCTCTGAAACTTTTCAGGTCACAAAAAACTATTTGACCTTTTTTCTTCATCAGTCTAAAGACTATTGTGGCATGAATTTTCTAACTCAACAGCACATCTTTCTTAAAGGCACCGGGTAGTGTCACGCATATTTTTTTTCCCTGTGCAAAACAAATTAAACTTGTCAGTTTTCCATATAAACCATCGACCGAGATCAGTTACTCGCGTGCCTGCAGCTCGGAAGACTGTGTTTGAGGTGGGCGATGGCAGGTCTTTAGATACTGAGAACAGTGAAAGGACAGGAAGGAAGAATCCTGGTCGTGTTCGGCAGACCAGACACACGGAGGACAGCCAGCTGGATGTTTGAATATTGATGTCTGATATTCACCTTAGGAACATCTGTTAAAACAGAAGTCCGATGGTACTGTAATGCTTGTGGTGAAGTTTGAGGACAGAGAGGATCTGCAGTAGTTGGTGGCTGTTAGTTTTTTTTTAATGTTGGTCTACAACAGGGGTGTCCAGTGCTGGTCCTTTAGAGCCACAATCCTGCAGGTGTTAGACATTTTCCTGAAAACTCAGACAACATTACCCATACACACAAACTTCATGCTGCACCGTAATTGAAGACAACAGGTTTTCATGCTGAGCAAACCTTCTTTGCAAAATAATCAAAAATCATCCCTTTTTTCCGGAGGGCTACAAATCTAAGTGTTTGTCGAACAATGGGAGGCGGGGCCAGGGAGGGCGGTGCGCCAGGGGAGGCGGTGCACGGTCGGGCTTGGACCCCGTGATAACTGCTTGCAGTTCTAGTTATTATTATTATTATTCTTCCGACACAAAAACTCCTTGGGGAGGCTAGACCGCAAGAGAACCATAAAAAGCATATACATGGGCTTGGACAAAAAGGGTGAATGTAGCGAAAGCAGGAAAATGACACATGTCAGACACTAGGGGGCGCTATACCAGGGGGTAGTACGTTTTGGCCTCTAGCGGGCAAACCGCTTGGAATAAATTTATGGGACCTGGATGAGCAGATTCCTTGGACCCTTCCGCATCTCCTGACATAGGCCACGCCCATTTGCGCCTAGATAGATTTTTTGCTAGGGGGCGATATAAGCAAAACCTATTTTCGTAAACTCGTCCTACAATTTTGACCCGATCAGGCTGAAAATTGTACCACATATAATAGAGACATAGACAAACAAAGTTATGTAACAGATTTTTGAAATTTTACTCGGTTACGAAATTATGCGCGTTTAAACATTTATGAAAACCTAGCTAAAAACTTAAAAGGCCATAACTCAAAAACGACAACACATAATTACAATTCCTTCAAAACCCCAGTGGGGAACTTGATTTTCTACAAATGTACCAAAGGAGGAAATTTTTCAAATCTAGGGGGCGCTGTTATCCTGATTTTTTTATATTGGGAAAACCGCTGTTCCGATCTGCACGCCGCACCCATGGTACGTAGATAGAGCCCCTGTGAGCATAATACTAAAAAATGGTTAGGATTGGACCACGTGGGCGTGTTTTATTAGCGATTTTGTAACCCAGGGGCGGAAATCAGCCGAGGGGCCCTGGACCGCTATTTTTCTTCCCCTGACCCAACAAAAATGGCCAGGGAGGCCAAACCAAAGGTGGATTTATATAGCCACTTACAGGGATGGTAGAAGAAAATTTTTGTGAAATTATAAAAGAGAAAAAACTCATGTCAGACACTAGGTGGCGCTATACCATTAGGTAGCACGTTTTGGCCTCTAGCTCGAAAACGGCTTGGAGTAAATTTAAGTGCCTTATATCCCCAGATTCCTTGGACCCTCCTGAATTTTATGACATAGGCCACGCCCATTTCCGCCTATAATTTTTTTTTTGCTACAGTGCAAAATATGCAAAACATTGTTTATTTTACTCCTCCTAGAGTTTTAGCCCGATCCAACTGAAAATTGTACCACACAAAGTACATAGCAAGAGGATAAAACTGATCAGAGCGATTGTAGGATTTTTGCTTCGTTGCGGAGTTATGCGCATTGAAACATTTTTCCAAAGCTAGCTACGTATTTCAAAGGCCATAACTTTAAAACCACATCAGATAATTCCATGAAACTCCTACACCAACAGGGGAACGTGATTATCTACTCATGTTGCATAATGAAAATTTTTTTTAATCTAGGGGGCGCTATAACACTTATTATATTTCACAAACAATTGATCAGATATATATGAAACTCACTGTGTATGTTCATATCATCACTCTGTGCTGATTCCTAGAGGATGGCTATGATTGGACAAAGTGGGAATGGTTTATGAGCGGGCATCACCCCGATTTTTATTACATTAAAAATCAGCTGTTTGTCCTAGACAGCTAAAATGTGATGGATATTCCTTGAATCATACTGAACATTTGAATCCATCCAACCTTCACTCTATATTGATTTTACACCCTAAGTTTTGGCTGAAATATGCAAATTTGCTCAACACAAGGATTTCCATAACAGATAAATCTATAAAAACCAATCTTGTTACAGTTAATGTCAAGATAGTCCTCATGAATCCCAAGCAGTTTGGCAAAGATTTTTAATCCTGCAAATATCAATGTTGTCCAAAGTTCACAACTGCATCTGTAGTGTGTTTGTCTTTATTTTTACATGGTTATGTCACTGATCATTTATATATAGGGCTGTAACGATACCCGAATGGAAATAAAAATTGTGATCCTCAGAGCCACAAGCCCATCTTGCAGTGGGAGAAGGCAGGATCGTGACACCTTCCAAGCCCAGTTCAGATGGTCTGAAACTTCTCAGATCACATCACACTGTTTCACTTTTTTCTCCATCAAGCTACAAACTCTTGGAAGCATCCAGTTACTAATTAGACAACACATCTGTCTTAGAGTCACCAGGTACGGTGTTACACAAGTTTTTTTCCCTGCAAGTCAAATGAAACTTGTCAGTTTTCCATGGGCACATAAACCTTTAATCGGAATGATCCACTTACACGCATGCAGCTGGGGAGTGTGTGAATGAGGTGCGCGATGGCAGATCTTCAGACACTGAGAACAGTGAAAGGAAAGAAGGAGAAGATCCTGGTCGTGGTTGGCAGGCCAGACGCACGGACGTCCAGCTGGATGTTTAAATATTGATGTCTGATATTCACCGTAGTGTGTTTGTCTTCATTTTTACATGGATAAGACATTGATTATTCTAACTGAAGTATGTGGTCAGTCCTGCTGGAGCAAACATATCGCCACAGATGTGTGTGCATGTGCGAATGTGTATTAACATCTGTTAAAACAGAAGTCCTATTGTATTGTAAGGCTTGTGGTGAAGTTTGAGGACAGAGAGGATCTGGAGTGGCTGGTGGCTGTTAGTATTCTGTGAATGTTGGTTGACAACAGGGGTGTCCAGTGCTGGTCCTCGAGAGCCACAAAAAAGCATTAACTGGGATTTTTAACTTGTGCATGTCCAATCTTAAAATTTCCAACTGTATAAGGTAGGTAGTGTCTAATATAAGATAGGGAAAGAGGTTTGGAAGCAGTTTTGGGTCTGCCCTGTGAAGCAGCGGCTTTCTTTCCCCAATCGCAATATCTCAGCGTGAAAAGCATAAAGTGGGATTTTCAACTTCTGCATGTCCAATCTTTAAAATTCCAACTTTATGGGACATAGGTTATCGGGGTATGTCGTCATGACATCGGACTTATCGGAATGACATCATAATGTCCTGTTATCGGCCCAATGATTATCGTGCATCCCAAATAAAAACCAATCTTGCTGCAGTTAATGTCAAGATATTCCTTATGAATCCCAAGCAGTTTGGGAAAGATTTTTAATCCTGCAAATATCAAAGTTGTCTAAAGTTAACAACTGCATCTGTAGTGTGTTTGTCTTCATTTTTACATGGTTATGCCATTGATCATTCATATATAGGGCTGTAACAATACCTGAATTTAAATAAAAATCGTGACCCTCAGAGCCACAATCCTGTCTCGCGGTGGGAGAAAGCAGGATCACGTCACCCTCCAAGCCCAGTTCAGATGCTCTGAAACTTTTCAGGTCACAAAAAACTATTTGACCTTTTTTCTTCATCAGTCTAAAGACTATTGTGGCATGAATTTTCTAACTCAACAGCACATCTTTCTTAAAGGCACCGGGTAGTGTCACGCATATTTTTTTCCCTGTGCAAAACAAATTAAACTTGTCAGTTTTCCATATAAACCATCGACCGAGATCAGTTACTCGCGTGCCTGCAGCTCTGAAGACTGTGTTTGAGGTGGGCGATGGCAGGTCTTTAGACACTGAGAACAGTGAAAGGACAGGAAGGAAGAATCCTGGTCGTGTTCGGCAGACCAGACACACGGAGGACAGCCAGCTGGATGTTTGAATATTGATGTCTGATATTCACCTTAGGAACATCTGTTAAAACAGAAGTCCG
Source organism: Atherinomorus stipes (assembly GCA_023101725.1). Taxonomy (NCBI): domain Eukaryota; kingdom Metazoa; phylum Chordata; class Actinopteri; order Atheriniformes; family Atherinidae; genus Atherinomorus; species Atherinomorus stipes. The sequence continues at coordinate 6,737 of JALJCO010001754.1, read as the reverse complement.
ATGGTACTGTAATGCTTGTGGTGAAGTTTGAGGACAGAGAGGATCTGCAGTAGTTGGTGGCTGTTAGTTTTTTTTTAATGTTGGTCTACAACAGGGGTGTCCAGTGCTGGTCCTTTAGAGCCACAATCCTGCAGGTGTTAGACATTTTCCTGAAAACTCAGACAACATTACCCATACACACAAACTTCATGCTGCACCGTAATTGAAGACAACAGGTTTTCATGCTGAGCAAACCTTCTTTGCAAAATAATCAAAAATCATCCCTTTTTTCCGGAGGGCTACAAATCTAAGTGTTTGTCGAACAATGGGAGGCGGGGCCAGGGAGGGCGGTGCGCCAGGGGAGGCGGTGCACGGTCGGGCTTGGACCCCGTGATAACTGCTTGCAGTTCTAGTTATTATTATTATTCTTCCGACACAAAAACTCCTTGGGGAGGCTAAACCGCAAGAGAACCATAAAAAGTATATACATGGGCTTGGACAAAAATGGTGAATGTAGCGAAAGCAGGAAAATGACACATGTCAGACACTAGGGGGCGCTATACCAGGGGGTAGTACGTTTTGGCCTCTAGCGGGCAAACCGCTTGGAATAAATTTATGGGACCTGGATGAGCAGATTCCTTGGACCCTTCCGCATCTCCTGACATAGGCCACGCCCATTTGCGCCTAGATAGATTTTTTGCTAGGGGGCGATATAAGCAAAACCTATTTTCGTAAACTCGTCCTACAATTTTGACCCGATCAGGCTGAAAATTGTACCACATATAATAGAGACATAGACAAACAAAGTTATGTAACAGATTTTTGAAATTTTACTCGGTTACGAAATTATGCGCGTTTAAACATTTATGAAAACCTAGCTAAAAACTTAAAAGGCCATAACTCAAAAACGACAACACATAATTACAATTCCTTCAAAACCCCAGTGGGGAACTTGATTTTCTACAAATGTACCAAAGGAGGAAATTTTTCAAATCTAGGGGGCGCTGTTATCCTGATTTTTTTATATTGGGAAAACCGCTGGTCCGATCTGCACGCCGCACCCATGGTACGTAGATAGAGCCCCTGTGAGCATAATACTAAAAAATGGTTAGGATTGGACCACGTGGGCGTGTTTTATTAGCGATTTTGTAACCCAGGGGCGGAAATCAGCCGAGGGGCCCTGGACCGCTATTTTTCTTCCCCTGACCCAACAAAAATGGCCAGGGAGGCCAAACCAAAGGTGGATTTATATAGCCACTTACAGGGATGGTAGAATAAAATTTTTGTGAAATTATAAAAGAGAAAAAACTCATTTCAGACACTAGGTGGCGCTATACCATTGGGTAGCACGTTTTGGCCTCTAGCTCGAAAACGGCTTGGAGTAAATTTAAGTGCCTTATATCCCCAGATTCCTTGGAACCTCCCGAATTTTATGACATAGGCCACGCCCATTTCCGCCTATAATTTTTTTTTTGCTACAGTGCAAAATATGCAAAACATTGTTTATTTTATTTCTCCTAGAGTTTTTGCCCGATCCAACTGAAAATTGTACCACACAAAGTACATAGCAAGAGGAACAAACTGATCAGAGCGATTGTTGGATTTTTGTTTCGTTGCGGAGTTATGCGCATTGAAACATTTTTCCAAAGCTAGCTACGTACTTCAAAGGCCATAACTTTAAAACCGCATCAGATAATTTCATGAAACTCCTACACCAACAAGGGAACGTGATTATCTACTCATGTTGCATAATGGAAATTTTTTTAATCTAGGGGGCGCTATCAAATTTTTTTATTTCACAAATAATTGATCAAATATATATGAAACTCACTGTGTATGTTCATATCATCACTCTGTGCTGATTCCTAGAGGATGGTTATGATTGGACAAAGCAGGAATGGTTTATCACTGGGCCAGACCAAATAAAAACCAATCTTTTTGCAGTAAACGTCCAGATATTCCTTATGAATCCCAAGCAGTTTTGCAAAGATTTTTAATCCTGCAAATATCAATGTTGTCTAAAGTTCACAACTGCATCTGTAGTGTGTTTGTCTTCATTTTTACATGGTTATGCCATTGATCATTCATATATAAGGCTGTAACAATACCTGAATATAAATAAAAATTGGACGTCATAGCTACAATCCTGTCTCGCAGTGGGAAAAAGCAGGATCGCGTCACCCTCCAAGCCCAGTTCAGATGCTCTGAAACTTTTCAGGTCACAAAAAACTATTTGACTTTTTTTCTTCATCAGTCTAAAGACTATTGTAAGCATTCAGTTTCTAACTCATCAGCACATCTGTCTTAAAGGCACTGATTTAAGTATCACGCATGTTTTTTCCCTTGCAAAACAAATGAAAATTTCATTTTTCCATAAAACCATCAACTACCAGTTACTCGCATCCTCACTCAGAAGACTACTAGGGGGCGAAGCAGGCTTTAGACAAAGACAGAAAAGGACAGGAAGGAAGAATCCTGTCGTTTCGGCAACCAACACACTAGACACCAACTATTTAATATGGAGCTGATATCACCTTAGGAACAATATTTCTCAACACAAGGACCATAACAGAAAATCAAAAAACAATCTTTTACAGTAATTCAAGATAGCCCATAATCCCAACAGTTTGCAAAATTTTTAATCCTCAAATATCATTTCCAAAGTCACAACTCACTTTTTTTTCTTTATTTTTACTGTTATCACTGATCTTTATATATAGGGCTAACAATACCCGAATGAAATAAAAATTGTGATCCTCAGAGCCACAAGCCCATCTTCAGTGGGAAAGGCAGATCGTGACACCTTCCAACCCATCAATGTCTAAACTTCTCATCCACCCTCCCGGCGAAGGAAGCCCGGCCCCCCCCTAAACTAACACCAGCCGACCGCAGGCGGAGGGCATTTTTTTAATTCACCGCCGCGCCTACCCACCCACTTTTCCCCCATACCCCCCACCCCCCCACTTCATCCAACCCTTCAACCTCCACCACCCGGAGCCCCAGAGGCGCCGCCTGGACCCCGAAACCCAGTTATTATTATTTCTCGACAAAAACTCACCCAGAGAACCAAAAAAGAAACACACAAAAGGAGAGCGAAAGCAGAAAAGACCTCAGACCAGGCCAACCAGGGAGACGTTGCCCTACGGCAACCGCTAAAAATTTATGACCACAACCTTACCCCCCCCCACGCCCCCCTTCCCTTTTCTCAAAGCAAACCTATTTTCTAAACCTCCACATTTTACCCCCAAAATCCCAAAATAACAACAAAAATAACATTTTTAAATTTTACTCGCAATTATCCTTAAACTTTATGAAAACCTACTAAAAATAACCAAACTCAAAAACGACAACACATAATTACAATTCCTTCAAAACCCCAGGGAACTTATTTTATACAATTACCAGGAGAAATTTTTCAAATCTAGCCCCTTTTTTATTTCAAAACCGCTGGTCCATCTCCCCCCCCTCTCCCCTCCAAATGGTTAGATTGACCACGCTTAGCGTTTTTAACCCAGCAAATCAGCCAGGGGCCCTCCCTTTTTCTTCCCTACCCACAAAATGCCAGGGAGGCCACAAAGGGGATTTATATAGCCACTTACAGGGATGGTAGAAGAAAATTTTTGTGAAATTATAAAAGAGAAAAAACTCATGTCAGACACTAGGTGGCGCTATACCATTGGGTAGCACGTTTTGGCCTCTAGCTCAAACGGCTTGATAAATTTAAGTGCCTTATATCCCCAATTCCTTGACCCTCCTTTTTATGACATAGGCCACGCCCATTTCCCCTTATTTTTTTTTGCTACAGTGCAAAATATGCAAAACATTGTTTATTTTACTACTCCTAGGTTTTAGCCCATCCAACTGAAAATTGTACCACACAAAGTACATAGCAAGAGGAACAAAGTGATCAGAGCGATTGTTGGATTTTTGTTTCGTTGCGGAGTTATGCGTGTTGAAACATTTTTTCAAAGCTAGCAACGTACTTCAAAGGCCATAACTTTAAAACCGCATCAGATAATTCCATGAAACTCCTACACCAACAGGGGAACGTGATTATCTACTCATGTTGCATAATGGAAATTTTTTTAATCTAGGGGGCGCTATGACACTTATTATATTTCACAAACAATTGATCAGATATATATGAAACTCACTGTGTATGTTCATATCATCACTCTGTGCTGATTCCAAGAGGATGGCTATGATTGGACAAAGTGGGAATGGTTTATGAGCGGGCATCACCCCAATTTTTATTACATTTAAAATCAGCTGTTTGTCCTAGACAGCTAAAATGTGATGGATATTCCCTGAATCATACTGAACATTTGAATCCATCCAGCCTTCACTCTATATTGATTTTACACCCTAAGTTTTGGCTGAAATATGCAAATTTGCTCAACACAAGGATTTCTATAACAGATAAATCTATAAAAACTAATCTTGTTACAGTTAATGTCAAGATAGTCCTCATGAATCCCAAGCAGTTTGGCAAAGATTTTTAATCCTGCAAATATCAATGTTGTCTAAAGTTAACAACTGCATCTGTAGTGTGTTTGTCTTTATTTTTACATGGTTATGTCACTGATCATTTATATGTAGGGCTGCAACAATATCTGAATTTAAATAAAAATCGTGACCCTCAGAGCCACAATCCTGTCTCGCGGTGGGAGAAAGCAGGATCACGTCACCCTCCAAGCCCAGTTCAGATGGTCTGAAACTTCTCAGATCACATCACACTGTTTCACTTTTTTCTCCATCAAGCTACAAACTCTTGGAAGCATCCAGTTACTAATTAGACAACACATCTGTCTTAGAGTCACCAGGTACGGTGTTACACAAGTTTTTTTCCCTGCAAGTCAAATGAAACTTGTCAGTTTTCCATGGGCACATAAACCTTTAATCGGAATGATCCACTTACACGCATGCAGCTGGGGAGTGTGTGAATGAGGTGCGCGATGGCAGATCTTCAGACACTGAGAACAGTGAAAGGAAAGAAGGAGAAGATCCTGGTCGTGGTTGGCAGGCCAGACGCACGGACGTCCAGCTGGATGTTTAAATATTGATGTCTGATATTCACCGTAGTGTGTTTGTCTTCATTTTTACATGGATAAGACATTGATTATTCTAACTGAAGTATGTGGTCAGTCCTGCTGGAGCAAACATATCGCCACAGATGTGTGTGCATGTGCGAATGTGTATTAACATCTGTTAAAACAGAAGTCCTATTGTATTGTAAGGCTTGTGGTGAAGTTTGAGGACAGAGAGGATCTGGAGTGGCTGGTGGCTGTTAGTATTCTGTGAATGTTGGTTGACAACAGGGGTGTCCAGTGCTGGTCCTCGAGAGCCACAAAAAAGCATTAACTGGGATTTTTAACTTGTGCATGTCCAATCTTAAAATTTCCAACTGTATAAGGTAGGTAGTGTCTAATATAAGATAGGGAAAGAGGTTTGGAAGCAGTTTTGGGTCTGCCCTGTGAAGCAGCGGCTTTCTTTCCCCAATCGCAATATCTCAGCGTGAAAAGCATAAAGTGGGATTTTCAACTTCTGCATGTCCAATCTTTAAAATTCCAACTTCATGGGACATAGGTTATCGGGGTATGTCCTCATGACATCGGACTTATCGGAATGACATCATAATGTCCTGTTATCGGCCCAATGATTATCGTTCATCCCAAATAAAAACCAATCTTGCTGCAGTTAATGCCAAGATATTCCTTATGAATCCCAAGCAGTTTGGGAAAGATTTTTCATCCTGCAAATATCAAAGTTGTCTAAAGTTAACAACTGCATCTGTAGTGTGTTTGTCTTCATTTTTACATGGTTATGCCATTGATCATTCATATATAGGGCTGTAACAATACCTGAATTTAAATAAAAATCGTGACCCTCAGAGCCACAATCCTGTCTCGCGGTGGGAGAAAGCAGGATCACGTCACCCTCCAAGCCCAGTTCAGATGCTCTGAAACTTTTCAGGTCACAAAAAACTATTTGACTTTTTTTCTTCATCAGTCTAAAGACTATTGTGGCATGAATTTTCTAACTCAACAGCACATCTTTCTTAAAGGCACCGGGTAGTGTCACGCATATTTTTTCCCTGTGCAAAACAAATTAAACTTGTCAGTTTTCCATATAAACCATCGACCGAGATCAGTTACTCGCGTGCCTGCAGCTCGGAAGACTGTGTTTGAGCTGGGCGATGGCAGGTCTTTAGACACTGAGAACAGTGAAAGGACAGGAAGGAAGAATCCTGGTCGTGTTCGGCAGACCAGACACACGGAGGACATCCAGCTGGATGTTTGAATATTGATGTCTGATATTCACCTTAGGAACATCTGTTAAAACAGAACTCCGATGGTACTGTAATGCTTGTGGTGAAGTTTGAGGACAGAGAGGATCTGCAGTAGTTGGTGGCTGTTAGTTTTTTTTTTTTTAAATGTTGGTCTACAACAGGGGTGTCCAGTGCTGGTCCTTTAGAGCCACAATCCTGCAGGTGTTAGACATTTTCCTGAAAACTCAGACAACATTACCCATACACACAAACTTCATGCTGCACCGTAATTGAAGACAACAGGTTTTCATGCTGAGCAAACCTTCTTTGCAAAATAATCAAAAATCATCCCTTTTTTTCCGGAGGGCTACAAATCTAAGTGTTTGTCGAACAATGGGAGGCGGGGCCAGGGAGGGCGGTGCGCCAGGGGAGGCGGTGCACGGTCGGGCTTGGACCCCGTGATAACTGCTTGCAGTTCTAGTTTAATCTT
>JALJCO010001749.1:0-19430 GCA_023101725.1 Atherinomorus stipes | reverse complement strand
AGGTTCCTGCTCCCCCCTGGAAGCTGGTGGAGGTTCCTCCATGTTCTCCTGGAAGCTGGTGGAGGTTCCTCCTCCATGTTCTCCTGGAAGCTGGTGGAGGTTCCTCCTCCATGTTCTCCTGGAAGCTGGTGGAGGTTCCTCTCCATGTTCTCAGGTTCCTGCTCCTCCTGGAAGCTGGTGGAGGTTCCTCCATGTTCTCTGGAAGCTGGTGGAGGTTCCTCCTCCATGTTCTCCTGGAAGCTGGTGGAGGTTCCTCCTCCATGTTCTCCTGGAAGCTGGTGGAGGTTCCTCCATGTTCTCCTGGAAGCTGGTGGAGGTTCCTCCTCCATGTTCTTCTGGAAGCTGGTGGAGGTTCCTCCTCCATGTTCTCCTGGAAGCTGGTGGAGGGTTCCTCCTCCATGTTCTCCTGGATGCTGGTGGAGGTTCCTCCTCCATGTTCTCCTGGAAGCTGGTGGAGGTTCCTCCTCCATGTTCTCCTGGAAGCTGGTGGAGGTTCCTCCTCCATGTTCTTCTGGAAGCTGGTGGAGGTTCCTCCTCCATGTTCTCCTGGAAGCTGGTGGAGGTTCCTCCTCCATGTTCTTCTGGATGCTGGTGGAGGTTCCTCCTCCATGTTCTTCTGGATGCTGGTGGAGGTTCCTCCTCCATGTTCTTCTGGAAGCTGGTGGAGGTTCCTCCTCCATGTTCTCCTGGAAGCTGGTGGAGGTTCCTCCATGTTCTTCTGGAAGCTGGTGGAGGTTCCTCCATGTTCTCCTGGATGCTGGTGGAGGTTCCTCCATGTTCTCCTGGAAGCTGGTGGAGGTTCCTCCTCCATGTTCTCCTGGAAGCTGGTGGAGGTTCCTCCATGTTCTCCTGGATGCTGGTGGAGGTTCCTCCATGTTCTCCTGGAAGCTGGTGGAGGTTCCTCCTCCATGTTCTCCTGGAAGCTGGTGGAGGTTCCCCCTCCATGTTCTCCTGGGAAGCTGGCGTGGAGGTTCCTCCTCCATGTTCTCCTGGATGCTGGTGGAGGTTCCTCCATGTTCTCCTGGATGCTGGTGGAGGTTCCTCCATGTTCTCCTGGAAGCTGATGGAGGTTCCTCCTCCATGTTCTCCTGGATGCTGGTGGTCCGTGTTGGCAGGTCTGTGGCGCCTCTGCTGGACAAACATGAAACATTGACATCAACAAAGGAACCATCAGCTGTCAGATCCAAAGTTGGTGTTTTGGACTTTTAATTAGTTTTAATTTTAGTTTTTCAATTCAGTTAGTTTTTAGTTTTTTGAGCAGGTTTGTTCGTTTTTATTAGTTTCATTTTTTGGAAAATGCTTAGTTTCAAGTTTGTTTTTATTAGGTTGGGTGTTTGTTTTTTTTTTTTAAAATATATATAAATTATATATATTTGTGTGTGGTGAAACAAAAAAAATCAAAAAACCCCCCTGAGTAAAAACTGTAGAGCAAAGTACATAAATGAAATAGAAACAGATTTGATATCAACCCAAAAAGCTGATCGATTAAACAAATTTATGAAGACTTAAAAGATGTTTTTGTAGGTAATTTTGGTTTTATAGACATAAAACGGTTTCAGTTATTGTTTTAAAAAAGTCATATATTTTTATTTCAGTTAAATGTTTTTTTTTTTTTTTTTTTTTTTTTTTTTTTTTTTTCTACTTGTCCTGTCCAGCATTGAAGCAAGCAGAATGGAAATCTGATTGCTTTATTCTGTTGAACAGTTTTGCTTTATCAAGCGGAGCTTTATGAACATAAGGCTCCACTTGATATCATGTTTATTCATTTTATTTCTTTATTTAAACATTTGTCTATTACACCATTCCATTTCATACTGCTGGGCCTGACAAGGGAGAAATGAAAGTGAATAGAGGTAATGATAGAAAGTGAAACAGAGAGAGAGGAGTAAGGAAGAGGAAGAGAGAGAGAAGAGAAAACATGAATCCACTTACACAGTTCACTGGTACATCTGTACCGCGATCCCTAAACAACCAAGGTCTCTGTTGGAAAACAAAACAAGCAATCCCCTACAGGAGTACCTGCAGGTGGCTTAAATATCCTCAGATCATACAAACACACGCAGAACTACGCAGAGAAGAGGTACAACCTAGTCAGCGCAATGGGAAGTAGAGAAGAGGTACAACCTAGTCATCGCAATGGGAAGTAAAGAAGAGGTACGACCTAGTCATCGCAATGGGAAGCAGTGTCACAGTGTCAACATGCATAATAAAGGGTGCTCCGTGGTGATACAGTCATGCAGATGCAGCCTCGTCTCTGCAAGGAGGAGGAAGCCCGCAAGGCTCGCGACCCAGGCCCCCAGCAGCCACCCAGAGGCCCAGATCCCAGCTACCCCCCCCAAAGAGCGGACATGCATCCCCCCGAAGGGCGGCAAAAGCGGCCCCAGCCGGAGCCCCCCGCAGTCTGGAGGCCCAGGCCCCAGCGGACCAAGACCAGCAGCTGCCGACCCCACCGGGCGCCGGGCGTCCCCCGGAGCGGAGACAGCGCCGGGCCCAGGGCCCAAGCGCCCAGGAGCAGCCACCCCCCCCCGGACCCGGGCGGCCCAACCGAAACCCAGGAGGACCGGACCCCCCAGACGACGCCCCCCAGGGCAGGCCAGCCCCCACCCCAAAGTCCCTGATACACCTGACACCAGGGCGCCACCACCTCTCCCACCCCCTACCCCGCCACCACGCTCACACACACACTCCCCACACACCTACCCCAACACTGGGGCTGAAAGATATACCGTCACCGCCCCCACATCGAGACACAGGCACCCAAGACATCAATACCGCAAGAGCAACCACATACAAGATACAGATCCCCCCTGCGCCCGCCCCGCACAAAAAACCCCGGAAGCCACAAACAAAACCGCACCCCCCACCAAAGCGCCCGGCCCCCAACCAACCCGCAGCCACACCGCACCGCACCGACACCAAGATGCCCGGCACGAATACCGAGGTACGAACCTCCGCCCACACCGCCCAGCCCTACCCAACACCTCCGTGTACCCCCCCCCCACACACGCATACACCCACCCACTCCGCTCTCTGACCTTACATACCCACACTCACTCCTCTCTCCACCCCCAACACTCTCCTCCCTCTACCGTCCACACCTACCCCCACCTCCTCATACCCTCTAACACACACATGCACTCCCCCCACATAACTGCACCAACCCCCTCCCCACCCCCCCCACACATACGCCCCCACCTCCCTATACCCCCAATACCCCATACAGTCCCCCCCCTTACATGTCCAGCCCCGCCCATCCCTCTGACCTATCACACTCCCGCCCTTCCTTCCTTCAGCCCCTCACGACCATCCCTACTAGACACTCACGAGCATGCCACTCCTTCCTCCATCCCCCCTTTCCTTCAACCACTTACCCACATCTCCTCCCTCTTCCAGCCCAAGTTCCTCCCTCCCACATTTCCTCCTTCACACTCTCATTCATTATTCTCACATACCCACCTCTCTCTTGCCCATGCCCTCGTGCCTCCTGAGTGGTAGCTCGGGCCGGGGAAGGAGCCGCGAGTTCCAAGCCCCCAACACGTTCCCCCCACCACCACCCCCCCATCCCCCACCCCCGGACGCAGCAGGCCAGGCATCCCCCAGGCCAGCAGATCCCCCGCAATGCAGCCAGCCTTAACCACTGGCGCGTGAAGTAGCCACTGTCCCCCCTCCCCCCAGTAGCGCCCGGGAGACCGGGGTATGAAAGGACCCTGTCCCCCCCCCCACCCCCCACTCATGACTGTGTGTGTAAGATGTGTGTTGTTTGCAGTTAAAACTAAGGGGCAGTGCCAAGTCATGCCGGGAGTGGGGTCGCGTAGGGGGCATGTCCCCCCAACCGGCCCCTCCCTCCTACCACACACTATATGGCCCGCCCCTCAGAAGTGGTTGTGAGCTGTTGTTATTTTATGTGTTTAGGTGTCTAAGTGTGGTTAAAACTGGGGAGCAGGCTGCCTCTAGACGTGGCAAGCAAAGGCACTTTGGTGCCCTCCCTCACCACGCCCGCTTGACACGCTCCCTCCCCAAAACCCTACGTGTGTGTGTGTGAGGTAGAGCAGGGGGGGGGGGGGGGGGGGGTCTTGGGAAGGGAGACCAGGGGGGTATGAATTCCCCCCCTGGAAGAAGAGCCGTTACCGGCATTAGGTACCCCTGCCTCCCGGGATCCCCCCAGGGCAGAAAGGGCAGGCATGGCCGCCCCCACGGCCCGGCGTCCGGCGTTCAGCACAGAGGGGCCAGCCTCAGCCCCTGGGGGCGCTCGACCACGCCAGGCCAGGGAGGGGGGAAAAGGGACGGAAGCGGAAAGGGTCGGCGGAGGGGCCAGAGTCACCGGCCCAACATCCCCAGGCCTCGCAAACCCCCCAAGAGGCACGCAGAGCTGCTATTTTTTTTTTTTTTTTTTTTTTTTTTTTTTTTTTTTTTTTTTCTCCCCCTTTCCCCCCCCCCCCCCCCCCCCCAACCTGACACACACAAACCCCACCAATGCACCACCACCCCCGCACCCAAACACCCATCATCCATGCACCCCCACCCACCCACCCATCTCCACACCCCCCCACAGGCAGCCACACACACACACAACCGCATTCACGCCCCCCCCTCCAGTCACACACCCACCTACACATACCAAGGACGGGGACCGCGGGGCCACCAGCCCCCCCACGCCACAAGTCCACCGCCCCCAGCCCCCGGACCACGCGAGACCAACCCGTACGAGACCACCAGCGCAGGCCAGCCCCAACCGACACAGCGGCCAGGCGGGACAGGCACCCGGCGTGGAAAAGACCCGGCCACCCCGCAACCCCCCACCTCCACACACTAGAGCTGAACGATATGGACAAAACCCCACACCCCGACAGCCACGCCAGACACCCCAACATCGATACGACACGACATGACCACGGGTCCGCCGAAAACCAAGCACCCCGGCGGAAAGCGCAGCTCCGTCCGCGACCCCCAGAGCCCCACACGCAGGACAAGCACAGGGAAATCCACACCCCCCACACGGCCGCTCCCGCGACACCAACATCCCGGATGCCCACATCCCGACACAGACACGACAACGATACACCCCCCAGCCCCACCACACACACACCCCCACCAGCACACACACCCGCACGCACACAGCAGAGGCGCCCCGGCGCAGTGACCAGACGTCACCAGGTCGTGAGGACCGGCCAAATCCAGAGGAGGCACGCCCCGCCGGCCCGCCCCCCCCAGCGCCAAGCCGGGTCCCCCGGCCCCGGAGGCAGGGGCCACCCCGGAGCACCGGGGCCCAGGGCCCCCCGCCCCCCGCCCCGGGACGACCCCGGCCACCCGGCGCCAGCCGACAGCCACCGGCCAGGGCCCCACCAGCGACCCGCCCACCGCCGCAGAGCAGCCCCAACCGCTGACCCTCATGCCCCCCATCGGGCTGGATACAGCCCCGCCCCAGCGGCGAGGCAGCCCAGACCCCCCCCCCCCAAGTCAACCGCCAGGGATCCATAGCCATCAAGCACTCGCCGGCACCCAACCCCCACATCGCCGAGGCCGCTCTCCTACACCAACGTTAAGTGATGGAGCTAATCACAGGGGACCAGAGGGAGTGGAATTCATCTAACTGGTTCTTAGAGGAGGCAGACATCATCTCAATACTGATATGGTCTACTAAGAGATTCCTAAACTGGCTAATGCTCAGATTATTTTTGGATTTCCAGTTTACCAAGATAGTTTTCTTTGCAATACATAATACAGTAAGTATCATATGTGCATAATTGGTTACCGTATTGATCTCATCCAAGTCCCCCAGTAAACACAGTGTGGGGCTTGCAGGGAAGTTACACCTGAGCCACGCTGACAGGTCATCACATACCTGAAGCCAAAACCTCTGGACAGGTGGACAAGACCACAAGGCGTGAAGATAATTGTCTATTGTATTCTCATTGCAGTGCAAACAAATATTTGAAGGTGACAGACCCATCTTGAACATCCTCTGTCCTGTGTAATGTACTCTGTGTAAAACCTTGAATTGTATCAACTGTATATTTGAGTTTTTAGTCATTAGGAACGTGTTTAAACATATCTGTGTCCATGTGTTTTGGTTAAGGGTTCTGGACAAGTCAGCCTCCCACTTCGAAGTTGGAAGGGAAATTGAATCATCCAGTTTTAATAATAATCTATATATTTTCGACAGTAGTTTGGGGATAGAGAGATTCAGGAATTCTGCTACCCTGACCGGAGTCTGCAAGATCAGTTGGTTAGAGGTATATTTTTTGCTTAATATAGATTTAAGTTGATGGTATTCTAAGAATTTAGTACTATTGATCCCGTATTGTAAGGTAAGTGTATTAAATGACAGGAATTTTCCATTTTCAATGATATGTTGTAATTGTTTTACTCCTTTATCCTTCCAATGCACAAAATTAATCATTTTCTTGTTTTGTAAAATATCCAGGTTATTCCAGATGGGTGTGAGTTTACATGGAATAATAGAAGACTCGGTTAATTTCAGGAATTCCCACCATGCTTTCAGAGTAGAGCAGATGTTGATACTTTTAAAGCATTTATGAGATCTGACTGCTGAACTGATGAACGGCAAATCAGAGACATCCAGATCCTCACATAATGCTTGTTCTGTGTCTAGCCACGGTTCATCTAGATGGGTAGGTTTCAGCCATTTGGAAATAAATTGTAGCTTATTTGCTAGGAAATAATAATTGAAATTGGGTGAGTCTAACCCTCCCCGGTCTTTTACCTGTTGTAAGGTTTTTAAACTGATACGTGATGGCTTGTTTTTCCAAAGAAATTTGGAAATGTGAGAGTCCAGTGACTTAAACCAACTGGAGGAAGGTTTGGTGGGTATCATTGAGAACAAGTAGTTAATTTTCGGTAGAACCATCATTTTGATGGTAGCAACTCTCCCCATGAGTGATATGGGTAAGTGCTTCCATCGCGTGAGATCTTCCTCTATTGACTTTAATAGCTGGACATAATTTAACTTTATTAACTCTGAAAGTTGTGGAGAAATATTTATTCCTAAATATCTGATATTACCAGACTGTATTGTGGTGTTAGGGATATTTTGTAAAGTACAATTAACAGATAAAGCTGTAGTCTTGGTCCAGTTAATAGAGTACTCAGATATCATTGAAAATTTATTGATCAATGTGATTGTCTGGGAGAGAGATGTTGATGAGTTCTGGAGGAAAAGCAGTACGTCGTCTGCGTAGAGACTTATTTTATGTTCTAGATTTTTGCCGGGGATCCCTTTAATATCTCTGTCCTGTCTTATAGCGGCTGCTAGTGGTTCAATGAAAATGGCAAAAAGTGAAGGGGAGAGCGGGCAGCCCTGCCTGGTGCCTCGCTGTAAACAGAAACTTGGAGAAGTTTGGTCATTGGTCCTCACACATGCATTAGGGTTGTTATAAAGTATTTTTATCCAGTCTATGAAATAAGGACCAAAACCAAATTTATTTAATGTTGCAAACAGGAATTTCCAGTTAACACGATCGAAGGCTTTTTCTGCATCTAACGAGATGATAGTGGATTCCAGATTATGAATGGTAGCATAGTCTATTAGGTTAATCAGCCTGCGTGTGTTAGTAGAAGAATGTCGACCTTTAATAAAACCAGTTTGATCAGGATGTATTATCAGAGGAGTTATTTTTTCTATCCTTTTAGCGAGTGCTTTGCTGATTATCTTAAGATCTACATTTATTAATGAGATTGGCCGATAACTAGCTGGAAGTGTCGGGTCTTTACCTGGTTTTAATAATACGGTGATATTTGCTGAATTCATATTTGGTGGTATTTTCTGTTTCTCTTTTATTTCTAGTATCATTTTATAAAAAGTGGGAGCCAGAATTGTCCAGAACTCTTTGTAAAATTCGACCGGATATCCATCTGGGCCTGGGGCTTTATTATTGGGCATATGTTGCAGAGCGTCATGTAATTCATTTATTGAGAGGGGTGAATCTAAAGCCGTCATATTTTCCTGTTGTAGTTTTGGGAGAATTAGATTATTGAGAAATTGATTAATATTCTCATCTGTGGGGTTTATTTGGGATTCATATAGTGTTCTGTAGAAATTTCTAAAGATATTATTTATCTGGTCAGGATCATGGCTGATACTTCCTTCTGAGTCTTTAATTGAGGAGATTGTCGCTTTTTCCTTGTTTATTTTTAACTGATTAGCTAGAAGCTTTCCAGACTTGTTACTGTGATCGAAGTTTTCTAAACGAAGTCTTTGAACCAGGAATTGCGTTTTTTGGTCTATTATTTTGTTTAACTCAAGCTTGAGTTTCCTTATATCATTCAGCATGTGTTCCTCCGGGTTGACCTGATAGGCTTCTTCTAGTGATTTAATTTTGATTTCTAATTCTGAGGTTCTTGCAGCTTCCTTTTTTTTTCTTATGAGAAGAGAAGGAAATTATTTTTCCTCGCATTACTGCTTTACCTGCTTCCCAAAGGACACATGCTGGGGTTTCTGGTAAGTCGTTGTTCTCTAGATAAATGGACCATTCTCTTTTGAAATAGCTGATAAACTCAGGATCTTTCAGTAATGAGGTGTTGAATCTCCAACTCCTTGTTGTTGGTTTAACAGTTTTATTTCTCAGAGCTACTGATACTGGTGCGTGATCACTGATGGTTATTGGGTGGATTTCTATTTCTGAGATTTCACTCATCAGTGAGCTGCTGATTAAAAAGTAATCTAATCTAGAATAGGAGTGGTGGACCGCAGAATAGAAGGTATATTGTCTCGTGGTGGGGTTGAGTGATCGCCACGCATCACAGAGGCCAAAGTCCTTCATGTACTGTTTAACAATTTCTAATGACTGCCATCTTTTACTGTTTCCTGCTGGACTAAGCCTGTCTATTTCTGGATCACACACCATGTTGAAGTCTCCGCCCAGTATTATTGCTCTATCTGAGTACTTATGCAAAGCAGAGAAAAATGAGTCAAAGAATAATGGGTCATCGATGTTCGGTCCATATAAATTCGCAATACATACCTTAAGATTCTGAACATTTAATGTGACTATTATAAATCTGCCTTGTGGATCTCTGATTATGTCATCCATTTCAAATTTTAACCTGCTATTAACCAGAATAGCTACACCTCTTTGTCTAGAATTATAACCAGCTAAATACACGTGTGGAAATTGTCTTGTCTTAAGGAGCTCTGCTGAGGGATTTGGTAAATGTGTTTCCTGCAGTAAAACAATGTCTGCCTGGAGGTCTTTAAGCCGATTGAAAATTTTTAATCTCTTATCCCCTGTGCCAGCTCCGTGCACATTCCAGGTGACTATTTTCATTCAACCAACGCTGAAATGAGTGTCACATACATATCAATAAAGCCGTGCGTCTGTATGCGTATCTCTGCAGTCCCGTCTAAGTACTGAGTTGCCAGATGGATGATCGCCTTTGTCCGAGTGTGCACGCGCCGTTTCGTCCTGCAGTCTGTGTGCGCGTGTGTCTGCCCGTGTGTATCTCGCCGTGTATGCGCGCGTGCCTGCCTGTGCGTGTCTCGCCGTGTGTGCGCGCGTGCCTGCCTGTGCGTATCTCGTCGTGTGTGCGCGGTTGCTGCCCGTGTGCATCTCGCCGTGTGTGCGCGCGTGCCTGCCTGTGTGTATCTCGCCATGTGCGCGCGCGTGCCTACCTGTGCGTATCTCACCGTATGTGCGCGCGCCTGCTTATGTGCCTCGCGCTGCGTGAACTGGACCTTCTGCCCTCGGGGTTATTAATGTTTATAAAGTCGCGGATGAAATGACCGTTCAGTGTGTGAAAGTGAAGGAAAAAGGAGGAAGGGAGGAAAGTAATAAAAGGTGAAAAAAGAAAAAATGTAACAACAAACCAGAGGTTTAAAAAGTGCATCGTGTTGTGAACGGTGAGGTCGAAACGGTAGTGAAATTAGCAATTATGATCATAACAGATAATAATTCATATAATCACAGTTAGAAGGATATGGGATTGAACTGTACCTGACATCAGAAGAGCCACGGGGTGATGTTTGGGTCCCGGTAAAGATGTCCGTTAATAAATAATTTGTCAACCGCGATAGCAGCCCGAGAGCCCTCCGACATGGCTTTCTTCCTGATGGGGAACAGAACTTTACGCCGGTCCAGGATTTCTTTCGGGTATTGGTCGTTTACCCCAAAATCGGTCCCTTTTAGCTCGCGGCCCTGTCTCTTTACTTGCTCTTTTTGTTTGAAGTGAACAAACTTGGCCACAATCGGTCTGGGTCTGCGTGAATCCGTTCTTTTGCCTCCTATGCGATGTACACGGTGAAAGCCGATACTGCTGGCTAAATCAGCAGGGAGTTTCAGCTCTTTATGAATGAAGGCTTTTACCGTTTCCTCGGGGTTCTCATCTGTCTGTTCTGGGATGCCTGAGAATACCAGGTTGTCTCTCATGCTTCGAGCCTGAAGGTCGATAACTGCCTCTCTCATCTTTTTGTTTTCCCCTGACAGCCGGTTAATTCCCTCAGTGAGGGACTTAACCGTGTTTTGTAAGTCAGCGTTTGCGGCTGCAAGCGTTTCTACCTGTTGATAGCTAAACTCCAGCGACTCCCGGAGATTCTGGAACTCTTTGTGAAGAGCCTCCAGCAGGTTCAAACGGCCGTCTAAGCTGTTTACCTTCTTCTCTATAGAGAGAAGGATATCCACCGAGTTTTCTTGTGGAGACGCCGCACCGGAGGAGTCTACTACCCGAGCTCTCTTGTTTTCCGGGGTGGATGTTGCTTTCGGCTTTCCATTTTTCATATTAGAGTGATCGCAATACTGATCAATAAGATCTTCTGGGCTGATGGTATCTTCCGCGTTTCCCTCCAGGGTGTACCCTTCACTATATTGCTTTTTTTGTTTGTTTGTTAATTTTACTGATTATCTATTATATTGGCAAATGTTAATAAGTTGAAGCCTTAAAGTTGCTAACTCGCCTGGTTTGAATTGAATTGTCTACCGTCTAAATGTTTTTTCAAGATTTTTTACTCTGCAGAAATACTCTGCAGAGTAAACCAAAATGCTTTGGTTTCAGTTTTCTAGCTTTGGTAAGACTTAAATGTCTGAATGTGATGAACAGATTATCAATTACAATATTATATTTAAACCCATAAATACACATGTACCTGAAGACGAGCATCTTTTCTCACATTTCTGCAGTTTCATGTTTAAATAAAGTTTTTTGTGATGACATTTTAATGTAATTGTTGCATATTTTTATTCAGTAAAGTTGTGAAATACTTTTAATACAACATTCAGAATGTCTCTGGACACGTTTGATCCAGACAGAGGAGCCCTCGGCTCACTGACGTCATCAGGGCGTGGACCCTTTAACTCTTGCCTCGCCGCCGCTTATTGGTTAATGCCATCAGACGGCCGCTGTGGAGCCAATCACAGCTTCTGATGTTGGCGGGTCGCCGCCTTTTCTCTCTCCAGCAGGAAGCGTCGATGCTTCGGCTTGAAGACGAAAAACGGACAGAACCAGCGCGCGCCGCCTCCACCCGGTCCAACAACACCGCTAACGGACTCCCGGCCGCCATGTTGGTTCCGATGACGGCCTGAGAGCGACGAAGAGAGCCGAACCGGAGCGGGACCGTCGGTACTGGGACCGTCAGAGGTTAGCTCCGTTAGCATTAGCATTAGCATTAGCTCCAGCAGGGAGGCGCAGGTGTCGGTACCGGGTCCGAATCCGGATCAGTCCAGGCCCGGATCCACCGCGATCCGGAACCAGGTCCGGTCCAGGCCCAGATCTACCGCCGGGTCCGGTCTGCGCGTGAGTCCGGTGTGAGCCCGCGCACACCAAATGTGTCATAAGCAAGCTGAATGCACGCGCACCCAAACGCACGAGGGAGTAGCCCCAGAGAAGAGGTGACGTCACTGATAATCTGTTCTGTTCATGTTCTAGTCCAGGAGAACCTGAGGAGTCTGGGTTCTGTTAATGTTCTAGTCCAGGAGAACCTGAGGAATCTTGGTTCTGTAAATGTTCTAGTCCAGTAGAACCTGAGGAGTCTGGGTTCTGTTAATGTTCTCGTCCAAGAGAACCTGAGGAGTCTGGGTTCTGTTAATGTTCTAGTCCAGGAGAACCTGAGGAGTCTGGGTTCCGTTAATGTTCTAGTCCAGGAGAACCTGAGAAGTCTGGGTTCTGTTCATGTTCTAGTCCAGGAGAACCTGAGGAGTCTGGGTTCTGTTAATGTTCTAGTCCAAGAGAACCTGAGGAGTCTGGGTTCTGTTAATGTTCTAGTCCAGGAGAACCTGAGGAGTCTGGGTTCTGTTAATGTTCTAGTCCAGGAGAACCTGAGGAGTCTGGGTTCTGTTAATGTTCTCGTCCAGGAGAACCTGAGGAGTCTGGGTTCTGTTAATGTTCTAGTCCAGGAGAACCTGAGGAGTCTGGGTTCCGTTAATGTTCTAGTCCAGGAGAACCTGAGGAGTCTGGGTTCTGTTAATGTTCTAGTCCAGGAGAACCTGAGGAGTCTGGGTTCCGTTAATGTTCTAGTCCAGGAGAACCTGAGAAGTCTGGGTTCTGTTCATGTTCTAGTCCAGGAGAACCTGAGGAGTCTGGGTTCTGTTAATGTTCTAGTCCAGGAGAACCTGAGAAGTCTGGGTTCTGTTAATGTTCTAGTCCAGGAGAACCTGAGGAATCTTGGTTCTGTAAATGTTCTAGTCCAGTAGAACCTGAGGAGTCTGGGTTCTGTTAATGTTCTCGTCCAGGAGAACCTGAGGAGTCTGGGTTCTGTTAATGTTCTAGTCCAGGAGAACCTGAGGAGTCTGGGTTCCGTTAATGTTCTAGTCCAGGAGAACCTGAGAAGTCTGGGTTCTGTTCGTTTTCTAGTCCAGGAGAACCTGAGGAGTCTGGGTTCTGTTAATGTTCTAGTCCAGGAGAACCTGAGAAGTCTGGGTTCTGTTAATGTTCTAGTCCAGGAGAACCTGAGAAGTCTGGGTTCTGTTCATGTTCTAGTCCAGGAGAACCTGAGAAGTCTGGGTTCTGTTAATGTTCTAGTCCAGGAGAACCTGAGAAGTCTGGGTTCTGTTTATGTTCTAGTCCAGGAGAACCTGAGGAGTCTGGGTTCCGTTAATGTTCTAGTCCAGGAGAACCTGAGGAGTCTGGGTTCTAGTAATGTTCTAGTCCAGGAGAACCTGAGGAGTCTGGGTTCTGTTAATGTTCTCGTCCAGGAGAACCTGAGGAGTCTGGGTTCCGTTAATGTTCTAGTCCAGGAGAACCTGAGAAGTCTGGGTTCTGTTCATGTTCTAGTCCAGGAGAACCTGAGGAGTCTGGGTTCTGTTAATGTTCTAGTCCAGGAGAACCTGAGAAGTCTGGGTTCTGTTAATGTTCTAGTCCAGGAGAACCTGAGAAGTCTGGGTTCTGTTAATGTTCTAGTCCAGGAGAACCTGAGGAGTCTGGGTTCTGTTAATGTTCTAGTCCAGGAGAACCTGAGGAGTCTGGGTTCCGTTAATGTTCTAGTCCAGGAGAACCTGAGGAGTCTGGGTTCTAGTAATGTTCTAGTCCAGGAGAACCTGAGGAGTCTGGGTTCTGTTAATGTTCTCGTCCAGGAGAACCTGAGGAGTCTGGGTTCCGTTAATGTTCTAGTCCAGGAGAACCTGAGGAGTCTGGGTTCTAGTAATGTTCTAGTCCAGGAGAACCTGAGGAGTCTGGGTTCTAGTAATGTTCTAGTCCAGGAGAACCTGAGAAGTCCGGGTTCTGTTAATGTTCTAGTCCAGGAGAACCTGAGGAGTCTGGGTTCTGTTAATGTTCTCGTCCAGGAGAACCTGAGGAGTCTGGGTTCTGTTAATGTTCTAGTCCAGGAGAACCTGAGGAGTCTGGGTTCCGTTAATGTTCTAGTCCAGGAGAACCTGAGGAGTCTGGGTTCTAGTAATGTTCTAGTCCAGGAGAACCTGAGGAGTCTGGGTTCTGTTAATGTTCTCGTCCAGGAGAACCTGAGGAGTCTGGGTTCTGTTAATGTTCTAGTCCAGGAGAACCTGAGGAGTCTGGGTTCTGTTAATGTTCTAGTCCAGGAGAACCTGAGGAGTCTGGGTTCTGTTAATGTTCTAGTCCGGGAGAACCTGAGGAGTCTGGGTTCTGTTAATGTTCTTGTTCAGGACAACCTGAGGAGTCTTGGTTCTGTTAATGTTCTAGTCCAGGGGAACCTGTGGAGTCTGGGTTCTGTTCATGTTCTTGTCCGGGAGAACCTGAGGAGTCTGGGTTCTGTTAATGTTCTTGTCCGGGAGAACCTGAGGAGTCTGGGTTCTGTTAATGTTCTAGTCCAGGAGAACCTGAGGAGTCTGGGTTCTTTTAATGATCTAGTCCAGGAGAACCTGAGAAGTCTGGGTTCTGTTAATGTTCTTGTCCGGGAGAACCTGAGGAGTCTGGGTTCTGTTAATGTTCTTGTCCGGGAGAACCTGAGGAGTCTGGGTTCTGTTAATGTTCTAGTCCAGGAGAACCTGAGGAGTCTGGGTTCTGTTAATGTTCTAGTCCAGGGGAACCTGAGGAGTCTGGGTTCTGTTAATGTTCTAGTCCAGGAGAATCTGAGTTCTGGGTTCTGTTCATGTTCTAGTCCAGGAGAACCTGAGGAGTCTGGGTTCTGTTAATGTTCTATTCCAGGAGAACCTGAGGAGTCTGGGTTCTGTTAATGTTCTAGTCCAGGAGAACCTGAGGAGTCTGGGTTCTGTTAATGTTCTAGTCCAGGAGAACCTGAGAAGTCTGGGTTCTGTTAATGTTCTAGTCCAGGAGAACCTGAGGAGTCTGGGTTCTGTTAATGTACTGGTCCAGGAGAACCTGATAAGTCTGGGTTCTGTTAATGTTCTAGTCCAGGAGAATCTGAGTTCTGGGTTCTGATCATGTTTTAGTCCAGGAGAACCTGAGGAGTCTGGGTTCTGTTGATGTTCTAGTCCAGGAGAATCTGAGTTCTGGGTTCTGATCATGTTTTAGTCCAGGAGAACCTGAGGAGTCTGGGTTCTGTTGATGTTCTAGTCCAGGAGAACCTGAGGAGTCTGGGTTCTTTTAATGATCTAGTCCAGGAGAACCTGAGGAGTCTGGGTTCTGTTGATGTTCTAGTCCAGGAGAACCTGAGGAGTCTGGGTTCTAGTAATGTTCTAGTCCAGGAGAACCTGAGGAATCTGGGTTCTGTACTTTCCGTAATGTTCCTCTCCTTCTCCCGACACTTCCAAGACGTTCCGTATAGTTCCAAATGTCACTTTCTTATGTTCTACTGCAAACACGTGTTGGGCTTTCCAACAGTTCAGGATCCTGGTTGTTCCAGGTCAGGACTGGAGTCCAGAACCCGTGTTCCTGACTGTGTCTGTCCTCCTCAGGATTTCCTTATATGGGCGACTGAGCGGCGACATGAGCGGCGAGCCGGACGCCCTGGCCGTGGTCAACCAGCTGAGGGACCTGGCGGCGGATCCCATGAACCGCAGGGCCATCGTCCAGGACCAGGGCTGCCTGCCGGGACTCATCCTGTTCCTGGACCACTGCAACCCTCAGGTGGTCTACTCCGCCCTGCTGGTGAGTTCCAGGGATCCTAGTCCTGGAAAAGGTCACGATGTGGTCCAGGTCCAGAACCTCCTGATGTTACGGTCCGACCAGAACCTCCTGATGTTCTGGTCCGACCAGAACCTCCTGATGTTCTGGTCCCACCAGAACCTCCTGATGTTCTGGTCCATCTAGAACCTCCTGATGTTCTGGTCCATCTAGAACCTCCTGGTGATCCAGTCTGTCTAGAACCTCCTGATGTTCTGGTCCGACCAGAACCTCCTGATGTTCTGGTCCGACCAGAACCTCCTGATGTTACAGTCCGACCAGAACCTCCTGATGTTACGGTCCGACCAGAAACTCCTGATGTTACAGTCTGTCTAGAACCTCCCGATATTCCGGTCCATCTAGAACCTACCAATATTCCGGTCCATCTAGAACCTCCTGGTGATCCAGTCTGTCTAGAACCTCCTGATATTCTGGTCCGTCTAGAACCTCCCGATATTCAGGTCCATCTAGAACCTCCCGATATTCAGGTCCGTCTAGAACCTCCCGATATTCAGGTCCATCTAGAACCTCCCGATATTCAGGTCCATCTAGAACCTACCGATATTCCGGTCCATCTAGAACCTCCTGGTGATCCAGTCTGTCTAGAACCTCCTGATATTCTGGTCCGTCTAGAACCTCCCGATATTCAGGTCCATCTAGAACCTCCCGATATTCAGGTCCATCTAGAACCTACCGATATTCCGGTCCATCTAGAACCTCCTGGTGATCCAGTCTGTCTAGAACCTCCTGATATTCCGGTCCATCTAGAACCTCCTGGTGATCCAGTCTGTCTAGAACCTCCCGATATTCAGGTCCATCTAGAACCTCCTGGTGATCCAGTCTGTCTAGAACCTCCCGATATTCCGGTCCATCTAGAACCTCCTGGTGATCCAGTCTGTCTAGAACCTCCTGATATTCTGGTCCGTCTAGAACCTCCCGATATTCAGGTCCATCTAGAACCTCCCGATATTCAGGTCCGTCTAGAACCTCCCGATATTCAGGTCCATCTAGAACCTCCCGATATTCAGGTCCATCTAGAACCTACCGATATTCCGGTCCATCTAGAACCTCCTGGTGATCCAGTCTGTCTAGAACCTCCTGATATTCTGGTCCGTCTAGAACCTCCCGATATTCAGGTCCATCTAGAACCTCCCGATATTCAGGTCCGTCTAGAACCTCCCGATATTCAGGTCCATCTAGAACCTCCCGATATTCAGGTCCATCTAGAACCTACCGATATTCCGGTCCATCTAGAACCTCCTGGTGATCCAGTCTGTCTAGAACCTCCTGATATTCTGGTCCGTCTAGAACCTCCCGATATTCAGGTCCATCTAGAACCTCCCGATATTCAGGTCCATCTAGAACCTACCGATATTCCGGTCCATCTAGAACCTCCTGGTGATCCAGTCTGTCTAGAACCTCCTGATATTCCGGTCCATCTAGAACCTCCTGGTGATCCAGTCTGTCTAGAACCTCCCGATATTCAGGTCCATCTAGAACCTCCTGGTGATCCAGTCTGTCTAGAACCTCCCGATATTCCGGTCCATCTAGAACCTCCTGGTGATCCAGTCTGTCTAGAACCTCCCGATATTCAGGTCTATCTAGAACCTCCTGGTGATCCAGTCTGTCTAGAACCTCCCCGATATTCCGGTCCATCTAGAACCTCCTGGTGATCCAGTCTGTCTAGAACCTCCTGATATTCTGGTCCGTCTAGAACCTCCTGGTGATCCAGTCTGTCTAGAACCTCCCGATATTCAGGTCCGTCTAGAACCTCCCGATATTCCGGTCCGTCTAGAACCTCCTGGTGATCCAGTCTGTCTAGAACCTCCCGATATTCTGGACCGTCTAGAACCTCCCGATATTCCGGTCTGTCTAGAACCTCCTGGTGATCCAGTCTGTCCAGAACCTCCTGATGTTCCGATCCATCTAGAACCTCCTGGTGATCCAGTCTGTCCAGAACCTCCTGATGCTCCCGTCGGCCCAGAACCTCCTGATGTCCAGTCCAACTGGAACCTCCAGATGTTACAGTCGGACCAGAACCTCAGGCTGACCCGGTTCTGCTTGTCTTCCAGGCGATCCGGTACCTGGCGGAATGTCGGGCCAACAGGGAGAAGCTGAAGGAGGAGCTGGGAATGATGCTGAGCCTCCAGAACGTGGTCCAGAAGTGAGTTTGGTTCTGACCCAGACAGCTGTCTGCGGCTCAGTTCTGTGGCCCGGTTTTGTGGGGTCTCTGAGACGGTTCTGAGTCTGGTGCAGATGCAGAACCTTGTTCACAGAACCGGTTTGTGTCCTGAAGGTCCACGAGTCCCGGGGAGACCAAGCTGCTGGCGTCGGAGATCTACGAGCTGCTGCAGGGGGCGAGCGGCGCCGACCCGGAACCGGCCCAGGACCCCGTCAGCGGCCGCCGTAAGGCCCAGTTCTTCCTGGGTTCTAGCAACAAGCGGGCCAAGACAGTTATCCTCCACATCGATGGGCTGGATGACCCGGTAGGTCCAGAAGGTTCAGGAAAGACCAGCCGGCCCGGTCCGGCCCGGATCTGACCCGGTTTGACCCGTGTTTGTCTCCAGGACCGGCGGAGTCTGTGTGAGGAGGCGCTGCTGAAGATCAGAGGAGTCATCAGCTTCACCTTCCAGATGGCCGTGAAGCGCTGCATCGTGCGGATCCGATCGGACCTGCAGGCCGAGGTGAGGCGGTCCGGACCAGAACCGGCTCTGAACCCGAGGCCTGGCCGGTTCCACTGTTCAGAACCGTCCGTGACGGGACGGGAAATGGGTCCAAACGCGTGCTATGCAGCGGGGAAGCCCGACGTGACGGAAGCAGACCTGTTGGTTCTTTCGTTGATTACCGTATTTTCTGGACTAAGTCGCACTTTGTTTTCATAGTTTGGCGGCTTGTGTGACTTATATATGATATTATATATAATGTAACATGCGTTTAATTATTGATTCATATTGACTGACATGAGCCGAGGAGTAAATATTACCGTCTGTCACAGGAGGGCGCTCTCGGTCTCTGACAGCTTTATTCTGCTCTGAGGCAAACATCCCAGAACAGCCTTTTCTCAGCGAGAGGAGTTCATTTTGGACATCTGGCTGCTCTGCCTGTGCGGAACAAATCCTCAGAAAACGTGTTCACTCTTCTTACGTCGTTTTCACACAGGACCCATTCAGGTCGGCCTAACTGCAACGCTTGGTATCATCATGTGTTTGCTAGCTACTGCGAGATCAGCGGGGCGTTCACAAACACTGGACACGTTACCAACAACGGCTAGCAGGCTAAGCTAATGCTCGTGTTTACCACTCACCGCTACCTGTTAGCCCATAATATCTGCGTGTGGTCGGACTTCACGGTGCAACATCATAACCTTTCACTGCTGCGGCAGCGCTTGGCTCCGCCCACAAATGTGTGTAAACCACCGTAGTTATCATGTTTACGATCATTTACAGGCGGTAAACTCACATGTTCCTGATGCATTTTTTACTGATGCGAGTTGTGATGCAAAATATAATCGGCCCCCTATCGGTATCGGCCTTTATCGGCCTTAAAACTCAGTATCTGACATTGGCCACCCCACTGATATTTAACCGATATTTAACCGATATTTAACCGATCAGCTGTTTCTATAGAATAAAAAAAAAATCTTCTTTAAAAATTTCTTTTTACAGACTATAAAACTTCTAAGATTAGAGATGGGAAAAAATATCGATACACTGAAATATCGCAATGTTTTTATATGCTGATATCATATTGACATTTAAAAATGCGACATTGATCTACTTTACGAACAAAATCTTGCAATATTTCATTGTTACGAAATCTTGCAAGAATTCACAAAACTTTTGCGGTTTTCATATGCTGATATCATATTGACGTTTAAAAACGCGGTATCAATGTATTTTACTAACGAAATCTTGCGATATTATATTCTGTTATGAAATCTCGCGAAA
>JALJCO010001748.1:0-43302 GCA_023101725.1 Atherinomorus stipes | reverse complement strand
CTCAAAACGTGCCACGCCCAACGCCCTAAACGCGCTGCGAGAAGGTTTGACGCTCCTGAACCCGTGTTTACATAGACTTTGCATGTAAAGACTTTGCATGATTCCCCGACACGACCCCTGGGTGTACCACTGTGGACCCCTGAGCAAGGTCCTTAACCCCCACCAACTGCTCCCCGGGCACTTTAAGTAGCAGCCCACTGCTCTCTCTGATACTCTCAGTACAGAGATGGTGAAATGCAGAGCCCTAATTTCCCCTCGGGGATCATACAAGTATAAAAAAAAAAAATAAATAAATAAATAAACCTGACACCCTTGCAGCGCCTGCCCCGGTTGGTCTGAAGGCACCATTAGGATTAGGGGGCAATCACTTTTTCACACAGGGCCATGGAGGATTGGATTTTTCTCCCCCCTTAAAAAATAACAATCTTCATTTAAAAACTGCATTTTGTGTTCACTTGTGTTATATTTGTCTATTATTTAAATCTGTTTGATGATCTGAAACATACAAGTGTGACTAACATGCAAAAAATAAAAAATCAGGAAGGAGGAAACACTATTTCACACAGCTGTACGAAGCTGCGATGAAACAGCAACGTAGCAGCGACGAAATGGCGACAAACACTCCTTCAGGGTCAAGGTAGAGATCCTGTATCCTCCAGAGTCCAGGTAGAGGTCCCGTAGCTTCCAGAGTCCAGGTAGGGGTCCCGTAGCCTCCAGAGTCCAGGTAGGGGTCCCGTAGCCTCCTGAGTCCAGGTAGGGGTCCCGTAGCCTCCAGAGTCCAGGTAGGGGTCCTGTAGCCTCCTGAGTCCAGGTAGGGGTCCCGTAGCCTCCAGAGTCCAGGTAGGGGTCCCGTAGCCTCCTGAGTCCAGGTAGGGGTCCCGTAGCCTCCAGAGTCCAGGTAGAGGTCCCGTAGCCTCCTGAGCCCAGGTAGAGATCCTGTATCCTCCTGAGCCCAGGTAGAGGTCTCATAGCCTCCAGAGTCCAGGTAGAGGTCCCGTAGCCTCCTGAGTCCAGGTAGGGGTCCCGTAGCCTCCAGAGTCCAGGTAGGGGTCCCGTAGCCTCCTGAGTCCAGGTAGGGGTCCCGTAGCCTCCAGAGTCCAGGTAGAGCCCCCCCCCCGTCCCGTAGCCTCCTGAGCCCAGGTAGAGGTCCTGTATCCTCCTGAGCCCAGGTAGAGGTCTCATAGCCTCCAGAGTCCAGGTAGAGGTCCCGTAGCCTCCTGAGTCCAGGTAGAGGTCCCGTAGCCTCCTGAGTCCAGGTAGAGATCCCGTATCCTCCTGAGCCCAGGTAGAGGTCCTGTATCCTCCTGAGCCCAGGTAGAGATCCTGTATCCTCCTGAGCCCAGGTAGAGGTCTCATAGCCTCCAGAGTCCAGGTAGAGGTCCCGTAGCCTCCTGAGTCCAGGTAGAGGTCCCGTAGCCTCCTGAGTCCAGGTAGAGATCCCGTATCCTCCTGAGCCCAGGTAGAGGTCCTGTATCCTCCTGAGCCCAGGTAGAGATCCTGTATCCTCCTGAGCCCAGGTAGAGGTCTCGTAGCCTCCAGAGTCCAGGTAGAGGTCCCGTAGCCTCCTGAGTCCAGGTAGAGGTCCCGTAGCCTCCTGAGTCCAGGTAGGGGGTCCTGTAGCCTCCTGAGTCCAGGTAGAGATCCTGTATCCTCCTGAGTCCAGGTAGAGGTCCCGTAGCCTCCTGAGTCCAGGTAGAGATCCTGTATCCTCCTGAACCCAGGTAGAGATCCTGTATCCTCCTGAGCCCAGGTAGAGGTCCCGTAGCCTCCAGAGTCCAGGTAGAGGTCCGTAGCCTCCTGAGTCCAGGTAGGGGTCCTGTAGCCTCCTGAACCCAGGTAGAGGTCCCGTAGCCTCCAGAGTCCAGGTAGAGATCCTGTATCCTCCTGAGCCCAGGTAGAGGTCCTGTAGCCTCCAGAGTCCAGGTAGAGATCCTGTATCCTCCTGAGCCCAGGTAGAGGTCCTGTAGCCTCCTGAGTCCAGGTAGGGGTCCCCTAGCCTCCTGAGTCCAGGTAGAGGTCCCATAGCCTCCTGAGTTCAGGATCAGGTCCCGTAAATTCCCTAGTCCAGGTCTACATGTAAACAGGCACTCTAAGCTGATTAACAGACAGGGAGGTGGTTCTACTGGAAGGAGAATGGGTCCAGCACTGAGCCTTGTGGGACTCCTCTGGAGAGATGCAGATATCTGTTCTGCCAGTGCATCAGGATGAGAGAAAGAGTGTTCTGTCCCACATGTCCACCTCAGAGAGGACCGATATCAGGACAGAGGTCAGCTGTGTCCACCTGAGTCCCAGACAGCAGATCTGAACCAAGGAGTTTGTTTTGTTGGAGAAAACCAGACATTTGACGGCCCAACGTAAACATAGTAATCAGAGTCCGGCTGAGACTGGAACCAGCGGAGTCATGTTCATCCATCTTTTGGATTCCTTTATGTCCAGTTCCAACAAAATATTTTACAACCTTTTAATAAATTTGAAACAGAAAAAACGCCATGAAGTCTTGAACCGTGTTTCAGTTCTTTATGTAGTCAGTCAGTCATTTTCTGTACCGCTTATCCAGTTCAGGGTCGGCTTATCCAGTTCAGGGTCGCGGGTTTTGCTGGAGTCTATCCCAGCTGTTACCAGGTGAGAGGCGGGTTCACCTGGACAGGTCGCTAGTCTGTCACAGGACCAACACAGAGAGACAGACAACCATTCACACTCACATTCACTCATAGGGACAATTTAGAGTGATCAGTTAACCTACATCATGTGTTTGGATGGTGGGAGGAAGCCGGAGAACCCGGAGAGAACCCACGCATACACGGGGAGAACATGCAAACTCCACACAGGAAGGACCTGTTGGAATTGTTCAAATCCCACTCCCCACCCGGGAATTGAACTAGCAACCTTCTCACTATGAGGCTGCGGTGCAAACCACCACGCCACCGTGCAGCCCAGTTCATTATGTATCAGCAGGAAAACATGAAATAAACTTTTTATAAGGTGTAATAAAAAAACTAAATAACCATGTTACGTCTCTGTCCTCTGCCGCGTTGTGTCTAAGTTAAGCACGCTGTTTGAAGACGTTGAGGCCAGAGTTGCAGGGAACTCCCTCAGTAAACACACAAAACACACATTCACAGCTGAGACCAGATAACACACCAGAGCAGCTTTCACAGGTCTTCATCAAACCGTTTACGCACATTCACAGTTTTGAAGAGCTAAATTTGGCCTGAGTTCCTGCAGGTTTGCAGTGTTTTATTGTGCAGAACTGCATAGTTGGGATGCACATATGCATACCCTGGAGTCGATACTTCCATACCTGCCAGGAAAATATGGAATTCAATACTTCTTTCAGTATAGAGATACCACCGTACAGATCCAAACATGCGGCTACGTCACCCGCTGGTTTCTGAAGAGCTAAAAGTGAAGCCAGTTGGGCGTAGAGGTGGGTAGTAACATTTACTCCGTTACATTTACTTGAGTACATTTTTACAAAAATTGTACTTTTAAGAGTAAGTTTATTATGATATACTTTTTACTTTTACTCAAGTACATTTATGAGAAAGAAACGCTACTTCTACTCCGCTACAACGGCATATTTGCCGGTCGTTACTTTTATTTTTGGTCTTATAAGTACGCACATCACAGTCTGTTTTATTAGAGACACGTGAACGTCTCACTAAACAAACACAGCTTTCTGTTGGCCGCCTCACACGTTATGAGATACGTGTCACTACGTACCACCAATCAGGTGCAGCCAGGCAGTCACATGACGATGTGGCGCCAACGTTCAAAAGAACAGAGTTTTAGCCGCAAGCTGAAGCACACAAACGCAAAAGGATGTAGCGGTGGTTACACGAAGAATGACTGAAACAGCAGCGAGTGGTTCAGAAGTTAAGACAGAATCCGCGGAATAATCCTGCCTGCACATTCCAGCAATGTTTGCCTTCCAGACGACAGAAAGGATCAGCTGTGCAAGTCACGTTTCAGCTACAAAAACTCAACCTCCACTTACTTTGTAACGTTGTAATAATCTGAGTTGTGTTTGCTGCTAAAACAATCCTGCATCAGACCTGAATCTGTGGTAGAATGTGAACCTTCGTTAACTTGTTTTTACGGTGTTCAGTTTTCTCTCGCGGTTAAGAACATCACCATGTCACGTTACATGTAGTTGTCAGCCTCCTCTCTGCTGATCAGGGATGCAGGCGCGTCACGGCCGCAGGAGGAATGCCCGGAGGCTGCGCGTGCTCGCGTTGTTACAGTAATAAACTATGTCGGCTAATAAATACTATATTTACAGTGACATCGGACTGTGAGGAGGCTGTAGCCTATAAGCAAATATGTTTCGCACATTAACCTCAGGAGCAGAGTCACCCGCATGCACGCTCACCATCCCTGAGAGGGGGAAAAAAAAGCATCTACATCCCGGCAAATTTCTGGTCCCTTGTTCTCCCCCCCTCCACCTGTTTTGGCCACACTGTGATGATGAGCAGCCGTCTGTAGCTTCACATCCAACTTCATGTCGGATCACTTCTGATTTCAGCTCGTGCGCGCGACTCTGCCCACAGCAGCGTCACACTCTCCCACTCACCCCTCTTCTGTTTGCGTGTAATGCCGGAGGAAATCTGCCATATACACACTTTTCATATTTGTCTTTTTGATAGAGCAATTAATTGTGTTGTTAATTGTGTAGTTGTGTGTCCCCAGCTTTACTAGACTGGTCTAGATTCTGGTCTGGACTCTGGTCTGAACTCTGGTCTCAGAAGTTTTGTTATAAAAGTCCATGACAGCCAGAAACAGTGTTATAAAAAAGTACTTTATTTAATGTGGTGGATCTTAATTTATCATTAAAAAAAATTTATAATAATAATTTATTGACATTTAGAGGAGACTGGGGATGCTGTAACACTTTGTGTTTGAGCGAGTGTTACTCAGTGGTCCTCTGTGCCAGAGCTCTTACATTTGGACATGTGATCCCATATTTGTCTGCTATAAATGACGTACACTTGTACTTCTACTACACCGTCATAGAGTAGTTAAATTAATGTCAAATACAAAATGATGTGTTGCTGCAACCTCCCTCAGCACTCGGGTGAGTTGTAACAGTACTTGAGGATGGATGTAACAATCAAATTATTATGATTAAAAAACATCAACACTAATAAATGTATGGAAACATTTTAATGAAAAATAAAGAAGGAACCGTACACTTGTGAAACTGTAAAATAATAATGATAAACTAAGTTTAGAGCATAAATTTAATACCATAAAAGTAAATACAATAAAATGAAAAATCTTTGTATGACATAAAATAAATTGAATAAAGAATAATTAAGTATTAAGTGCTCAGGGTTGTGTTTATATTTTGTAGCTTGAAACAGGTTAATGTGAAAATGTCATTTGGACACTTTGGAGATCCATGAACCACCAACAAGCCGCTTTTGAGAGCCCCGCAGATGTGCCGAGTAGGCTACTTACCAAGTATCCTAACAATCAACTGAACAGTTGAACTTTTATTTTAGGTGCAGAAATACTAGAAAATATAATTAATTTTGTAATTATATTAACTTTTTACTTCTGGTTTCATGTGGGGATATGTTATTGGTTGTGGGGTATCGGCCACTCCCTATTTAAGATGGCTTCTGCCAAACCAGAAATGTTTGCCTGATGAAGGTGTAGCACCGAAACGTTGCAAATAAACACATGCAAGTTGGACAGTGTGCGGGAGTTTTTTCTTGTTTACTTTGGGCTTTTTTTTCCTACGCACCTGCCACGCCATATAGATGTGCGAAGTGTTTTCACTTTAGGTGCAGAAATACTAGAAATAGAAATCCTAAAAATACTCATAATCATCAACTAAGCAAATGGCCGAAGGCATAATACATTTATCTAATTAGGTTTGCCAGTTGTGGCAAATATAGTTGTGACATTTGTTCCAACCATCCCCACGCCAGGCAGCCATTAAAAAGCTAACCTTTTTTAGTGTTTAGCTTCAAAGCTAGCACTGATGCAACACATCAGATTAAACTGGAGAAACTACTAGTTGAGCTGATATAAGTGAAACAATCATATCTACAACACAATGGACACAATGCAAAAAATACTGGTGATGAAAATGTTTGGTTTCATACCTGAAAAATGCTTTTTTGGGGGGCTCCAGATAGGGATGTAAAGATTACTGTTAAAATGGTTAATCGTGATAAAATTACCAACAACTAGTAATACCGTTTTAAAACCGTTGGACATTTCTCTTGACATTTTTCCCCTTTAAAAAGGACAAAGTAGACATTTAGACCCATTTTGGATATTTTTAAAGATGCTGGTATTTCTATAATACTGTGATAAAAATGATAACCGTGATCATTTTGCAAACCCCTAACCCTAACCGTGATATGAAATGTTCATATCATTACATCTCCAGCTCCAGAACAGCTTTTCACTCAGAAACACCAGAACTTTGCCAGTGAAGTAAATTTTCAAGTGGGCACAAACTGTGTTGATGACATCACGACAGCTCCTTTCTAACTAGTTAAACTAAGATGTTACAACCATCCCCGCTCTCCTTACTGTTATTTAAAATAAATCTGATGTTACTCATAAAGTACTCAGTACTTGAGTAGTTTTTTCAGTGAGTACTTTTTTACTTTTACTTCAGTAATAATTTGGATGACTACCTTTTACTTTCACTTGAGTAATATTTTTCTAAAGTAACGGTACTTTTACTTGAGTACAATTTTTGGCTACTCTACCCACCTCTGCGTGTCACTTGTGTCCCGGAAAATACTAAAATGGGCAAAACACAGCCTATGGGAAA
Organism: Atherinomorus stipes; assembly: GCA_023101725.1. NCBI lineage: Eukaryota > Metazoa > Chordata > Actinopteri > Atheriniformes > Atherinidae > Atherinomorus > Atherinomorus stipes. Next base: position 36,506 of record JALJCO010001748.1, on the reverse strand, counting down.
ATGAAGCAGAATTCCTGAATCTCTCTATCCCCAAACTACTGTCGAGAATATATAGATTATTATTAAAACTGGATGATTCAATTTCCCTTCCAACTTGGAAGTGGGAGGCTGACTTGTCCAGAACCCTTAACCAAAACACATGGACACAGATATGTTTAAACACGTTCCTAATGACTAAAAACTCAAATATGCAGGGTTCTGGGCCCTGGTGCTCGGGGGTGGCCTCTGCCTTCTGGGCCGGGAGACCCGGCTCGGCACTGGGGGGGGGGGGCAGGCCGATGGGACGCGCCTCTGCTATGTGTGTGCGCTTGTGTGTGTGGGTATGTCAGTAGGGGTGTATGTGTGGGGGTGGGGGTTGCGAGGTGGCCGGGTCTTTTCCGCGCCGGGTGGCTGTCCTGCCCGGCTGATGTGTCGGTTTGGACTGACCTGCACGAATGAACTCGTGCGGGTTAGTCTCGCCTGGTTCGGGGGCTGGGTGAGGTGGACTCGTCGTGCGGGGGATGGTTGGTGGCCCCGTGGTCCCCATCAATGGTGTATGTGGGTGGGTGTATGACTGGAAGGGGGGCGTGAGTACAGGGGGATGTGTGCATGGTTGCCTGTGGGACTGTATGGAGGAGAGGGGCGGGTGAAGGTGCATGGGAAATTAATGTTTGAGTGTGGGAGGAGGGGTGCATTGGTGGGGTTTGCGTGTATCGGGTTGGAGGGGTTTGGGTGTGGAGCGGGGGTGGATCTGTGAGGGGATGGGATGCGGGGCAGCTGAGTGAATGAGGGTGGTGTTTCGGAGGGTCGACGGGCGGGGCTTCTGGGAGGGTTGGAGGATTGTGTATGTCACAGCTGGGGTGGGGGTGCGGCTTGGGTAAAGAGAGGGGGGCATGGGGACCAGGGGGGCGGATGTGCGGGGACTAGCTGGCTATGTAGGAGGAGGATGGATATGGGATGGGGGAGTGTTGACGGGGCTAAAGTTGTGGGATGTTCGAGGTAGGGTGTGGGGGTGATAGGACAGAATGGGGGAGGGGAAAAATAAAAAAAATAAAGGCAGCTCTGTGTGTCTCTTGGGGGGTCTGCAGGGCCTGGAGATGGTGGGCCTGTGACTCTGGCCCCTCCACTGACCTTGGTCGCTCCCGTCCCTGTCCCCCCTCCCTGGCCTGGGGTGGTCGGGTGCCCCCAGGGGCCGCCTCTAGGCCCCTTTGCAGTGAATTCCGGTCGCCTGGCCATGGGGGGCGGCCATGCCTTTCCCCTTCTGCCCTGGGGGGATCCCGGGAGGCAGGGGTACCTAATGCCAGTAACGGCTCATCTTCCAGTGGGAAATTCATTCCCCCTGGTCTCCCCTCCCAAGACCTCTCTCCCCCTCTGCTCAACCTTACACACACGCGTAGGGTCTTGGGGAGGGCGCATGTCAACCGGGCGTGGTGAGGGGGGGCACCAAAGTGCCTTTGTTCTCCACATCTAGAGACAGCCTGCTCCCCAGTTTTAACCACACTTAGACACCTAAACACATAAAATAACGACAGCTCACAACCATCTCTGAGGGGCGGGCCATATAGTGTGGGGAAGGAGGGGGGGCCGGTTGGGTGGTCATACCGCCTATGCAACCCCACTCCCGACATGACTTGGCACTACCTCTCAGTTTTAACTGCAAACAACACACATCTTACACAAAGTCATGAGCGGGGGGGGGAGAGGGAAACGGGGGTCCTTTTCTACCCCGGTCTACCGGGCTTTATTGGGGGGAGGGGGGCAATGGCTGCTTCACGCACTAGTGGTTATGGCCGGCTGCATTGGGGGGGATGTGCTGGCTCGGGGGATGCCTGGCCTGCTGCGTACGGGGGTGGGGGGTGGTGGGGTGGAGAGGAACGTGCCTGGGACGCCCGCCCCCGCGGGGGGGGGTGAAGAGGGGGGGGGGGAGGGGGGGGGGGGGGGGGGGGGGGGGGGGGGGGGGGGGTTGGGGTGAGAGGGGGGGGGGGGGGGGGGGTGGCTCCTCCCCCGGGGGGGGGGGGGGGGGGGGGGGGGGGGGGGGGGGGGGGGGGGGGGGGGGGTGGGGGGGGGGGGGGGTCGGGGGGTCTTGGCCTCTGGGTGGCTGCTGGGGGCCTGGGTCGTGAGCCTTGCGGGTTTCCTCCTCCTTGCAGAGACGAGGCTGCATCTGCATGACTGTATCACCACGGAGACCCTTTATTATGCATGTTGATGCTGTGACGCTGCTTCCGATTGCGATGACTAGGTTGTACCTCTTCTCTACTTCCCATTGCTCTGACTAGGTTGTACCTCTTCTCTACTTCCCATTGCGCTGACTAGGTTGTACCTCTTCTCTGCGTAGTTCTGCGTGTGTTTGTATGATCTGAGGATATTTAAGCCACCTGCAGGTCCTCCTGTAGGGGATTGCTTGTTTTGTTTTCCAACAGAGACCTTGGTTGTTTAGGGATCGCTGTACAGATGTACCAGTGAACTGTGGAAGTGGATTCATGTTTTCTCTCCTCTCTCTCTCTCCTTTTACTCCTTTCTCTCTGTTCCACTTTCTATCATTACCTCTGTTAACTTTCATTTCTCCTTGTCAGGCCCAGCAGTATGATATGGAATGCTGTTACAGAAAAATGTTTAATTAAAGAAATAAAATGAATAAACAGGATATCAAGTGGAGCCTTATGTTCATAAAGCTCATCTTGGTAAAGCAAAACTGTTCAACAAAATAAAGCAATCGGATTTCCATTCTGCTGCTTTGATGCTGGACAGGACAAGTAAAAGAAAAAAAACAGAAAAAGTAAAATGATTGACACCTGACATATTCTGGGCTAAACGGTAACCAAGCTAACTCAAAACTAACAGGAGCTAACGAAGATTAGCCTCCTAATCAGCGGGATAAAGATTAAACATGTTTGTAGTTGCTGTTAGCTGCTAAAACCCGCCGTCATGCTACCCTGCTGCAGACTCAGACCGTACTGAGAGCAAACAAGGAGCTAACTAGGAGCCACCAGTCGGCAGGCCGACATCCGCATGTCAGTTATGTGTAATTTCAAGATTAAATAACATTTAAATGGATTAGTAATAAAAAAATTTCACTCCCCTCACAGATTTTGACCTATTAAACCTAACATGATGTTCAGAACCAGGCTGCAAACATGTTTATTCCTGATGTAAACATGTTTATTTCTGCTGTAAACGTGTTTATTTCTGCTATAAACGTGTTTATTTTCTGCTATAAACGTGTTAATTTCTGCTGTAAACGTGTTTATTTTCTGCTATAAACGTGTTTATTTTCTGCTGTAAACGTGTTAATTTCTGCTGTAAACGTGTTTATTTCTGCAGTAAACGTGTTTATTTCTGCTATAAATGTGTTTATTTTCTGCAGTAAACATGCTTTTTTTCCTGCTGTAAACATGTTTATTTCTGCTGTAAACGTGTTTATTTCTGCTATAAACGTGTTAATTTCTGCTGTAAACGTGTTTATTTCTGCAGTAAACGTGTTTATTTCTGCTGTAAACGTGTTTATTTTCTGCAGTAAACATGCTTTTTTTTTCTGCTGTAAACATGTTTATTTCTGCTGTAAACATGTTTATTTCTGCTGTTAATGTGTTTATTTCTGCTATAAACGTGTTTATTTTCTGCTGTAAACGTGTTTATTTCTGCTGTAAACATGTTTATTTCTCCTGTTAACATGTTTATTTTTTGATGTGAACTTGTTCATTTCGACTGTGAGGTTGGTCTTTTTAACATGCAAGTGGATGGGGAATTGCTCTGTTTTGCAGCCCCTAGTGGATGAAGGAAGAAATATACAAATATTGACTTCTTCCTAGTAGCTTCATAGATGGCCACCAGAGGTAGCCGCTTGGTATCACATGATGGTGGTAGCCTATCAGATTCTAACTTCTGTACCACATGATGGTTGTAGCCTATCAGATTCTAGCTTCTGTACCAAATGATGGTGGTAGCCTATCAGATTGTACCTTCTGTATCACATGATGGTGGTAGCCTATCAGATTCTAGCTTCTGTATCACATGATTGTGGTAGCCTTTTAGGTTCTAACTTCTATATCACATGATGGTGGTAGCCTATCAGATTCTAGCTTCTGTATCACATGATGGTGGTAGCCTATCAGGTTGTACCTTCTATATCACATGATGGTGGTAGCCTATCAGATTCTAGCTTCTGTATCACATGATGGTGGTAGCCTATCAGATTCTAGCTTCTGTATCACATGATGGTGGTAGCCTATCAGGTTCTAACTTCTGTATCACATGATGGTGGTAGCCTATCAGATTCTAGCTTCTGTATCACATGATGGTTGGTAGCCTATCAGGTTCTAGCTTCTGTATCACATGATGGTGGTAGCCTATCAGATTCTAGCTTCTGTATCACATGATGGTGGTAGCCTATCAGATTCTAGCATCTGTATCACATGATGGTGGTAGCCTATCAGATTCTAGCTTCTGTATCACATGATGGTGGTAGCCTATCAGATTCTAGCTTCTGTATCACATGATGGTGGTAGCCTATCAGATTCTAGCTTCTGTATCACATGATGGTGGTAGCCTATCAGATTCTAGCTTCTGTATCACATGATGGTGGTAGCCTATCAGATTCTAGCTTCTGTATCACATGACGATGGTAGCCTATCAGATTCTAGCTTCTGTATCAGATGATGGTGGTAGCCTATCAGGTTCTAGCTTCTATATCACATGATGGTGGTAGCCTATCAGATTCTAGCTTCTATATCACATGATTGTTGTAGCCTATCAGGTTCTAGCTTCTGTATCACATGATGGTGGTAGCCTATTAGATTCTAGCTTTTGTATCACATGATGGTGGTAGCCTATCAGGTTCTAGCTTCTATATCACATGATGGTGGTAGCCTATCAGATTCTAGCTTCTGTGTCACATGATGGTGGTAGCCTATCAGGTTCTATCTTCTATATCACATGATGGTGGTAGCCTATCAGATTCTAGCTTCTGTATCACATGATGGTGGTAGCCTATCAGATTCTAGCTTCTGTATCACATGATGGTGGTAGCCTATCAGATTCTAGCTTCTGTATCACATGATGGTGGTAGCCTATCAGGTTCTAGCTTCTATATCACATGATGGTGGTAGCCTATCAGGTTCTAACTTCTGTATCACATGATGGTGGTAGCCTATGAGGTTCTAGCTTCTGTATCACATGATTGTTGTAGCCTATCAGGTTCTAGCTTCTATATCACATGATGGTGGTAGCCTATCAGATTCTAGCTTCTGTATCACATGATGGTGGTAGCCTATCAGATTCTAGCATCTGTATCACATGATGGTGGTAGCCTATCAGATTCTAGCTTCTGTATCACATGATGGTGGTAGCCTATCAGATTCTAGCTTCTGTATCACATGATGGTGGTAGCCTATCAGATTCTAGCTTCTGTATCACATGATGGTGGTAGCCTATCAGATTCTAGCTTCTGTATCACATGATGGTGGTAGCCTATCAGATTCTAGCTTCTGTATCACATGACGATGGTAGCCTATCAGATTCTAGCTTCTGTATCACATGATGGTGGTAGCCTATCAGGTTCTAGCTTCTATATCACATGATGGTGGTAGCCTATCAGATTCTAGCTTCTATATCACATGATTGTTGTAGCCTATCAGGTTCTAGCTTCTATATCACATGATGGTGGTAGCCTATTAGATTCTAGCTTTTGTATCACATGATGGTGGTAGCCTATCAGGTTCTAGCTTCTATATCACATGATGGTGGTAGCCTATCAGATTCTAGCTTCTGTGTCACATGATGGTGGTAGCCTATCAGGTTCTATCTTCTATATCACATGATGGTGGTAGCCTATCAGATTCTAGCTTCTGTGTCACATGATGGTGGTAGCCTATCAGATTCTAGCTTCTGTATCACATGATGGTGGTAACCCATCAGATTCTAGCTTCTGTGTCACATGATTGTTGTAGCCTATCAGATTCTAGCTTCTGTATCGCATGATGGTGGTAGCCTATCAGATTCTAGCTTCTGTATCACATGATGGTGGTAGCCTATCAGATTCTAGCGTCTGTATTACATGATGGTGGTAGCCTATCAGATTCTAGCTTCTGTATCACATGATGGTGGTAGCCTATCAGATTCTAGCTTCTGTGTCACATGATGGTGGTAGCCTATCAGATTCTAGTTTCTGTGTCACATGATGGTGGTAGCCTATCAGATTCTAGCTTCTGTATCACATGATGGTGGTAGCCTATCAGATTCTAGCTTCTGTGTCACATGAAGGTGGTAGCCTATCAGATTCTTGCTTCTGTATCACATGATGGTGGTCGCCTATCAGATTCTAGCTTCTGTATCACATGATGGTGGTAGCCTATCAGATTCTAGATTCTGTATCACATGATGGTGGTAGCCTATCAGATTCTAGCTTCTGTATCACATGATGGTGGTAGCCTATGAGGTTCTAGCTTCTGTATCACATGATGGTGGTAGCCTATCAGATGTGATGATGATGCTGCTACTGTACGTGATGATGATGGAGATGAAGATGAGATGAAATTTAATGAAAAAATTGGTTAATCACCCAGAGGCTTATGCAATGTTGTAGTTTTTTAAAATTTATCAAAGTCAATACTACTCAGAAATACCACGTCTTTATTCAAATTATTTTAACACTTCAAAAGCCAATTTGATAACACAATGTCACCATTTCATGTAAAAATAAAAGAGCAAAATAATGAGTTACAATCCATAAAATACGTGTTAGAGGGATTTTAACTAAAGATCCAAATCAATGTTGGTACTCATTTTTTTTTTCACAAGAAAAAAGCAAGGAAAAAATGTTATGTTTTTTTTTTACATTTTTTTACATTAACTTTTGACAATAATAGGAAATATCAGTATTTCTTGAATAAATAGCAGATCGTGATGATAGTAACAGCAGTAAAATGGTCAGAATCTGATCGTAATGGAGCGAAAAAAAAAACCCACTTATTTTTGGGATGATGTACCCAAAAAGTAGTACTTTATCTGGTATTTAAATGAGTAGAACAGTGAGAATAAGTACGTTTGGTAGTTTTGTTTAGTACTGAAAGATCTGAGAGGAAGTGGTAAACGTGTTGATCTGGAATGTTCTGCAGGAGTCACTGATCCTCCACGTCTCCAACCTGTCCGGGGGCTTTTCAGGTCTCTCGCATGATCAGGTCTTTGTGTGACAGACAGAAGGACGGAGACAGCGGAGGACTCAGCTGTGACGGCTGTTTACCTGGACACTGTGGGACATCGCAGGTCACCAGGTCCTCGCCCTTCGGTCTCAGCACCTCACTGCAGGCCAGGCAGGTGACGGAGGGAGGCGGAGCCAGCAGGTGAGACAGGTGAGCTCCTCCAGGTACCCTGAGGCAGAGACGGGTGTGAATGTGAGACACTCAGCATCCTCCTGTGTCCTGCGTTTCGTGGACAGATCTACGACACGCTGCGTTTAAATCCTCACAACAGTCAACAGTTCCTACAGACCACGTCCTCGTCTGGACGGAAACCTTCGCTGCGAACACGGATCAGAATGCGTTTGATGAGGAACTCCAGTTTAACGTTCCCGTCCTTCTCCCAGCTCTTGCAGCACTTCCAGGACCTTCCATCACCTCCAGGACCTCCCTTCCAACACTTCCAGGACCTTCCATCACCTCCAGGACCTCCCTTCCAACACTTCCAGGACCTTCCAGCACTTCCAGGACCTTCCAGTACTTCCAGGACCTTACAGTACTTCCAGCACTTCCAGGACCTTCCGCCACTTCCAGGACCTTCCAGCACTTTCAGGACCCTCCAGCACTTCCAGGATCATCCTTCCAGCACTTCCAGGACCTTCCAGCACTTTCAGAACCCTCCAGCACTTCCAGGATCATCCTTCCAGCACTTCCAGGACCTTGCAGCACTTCCAGGATCATCCTTCCAGCACTTCCAGGATCATCCTTCCAGCACTTCCAGGACCCTCCAGCACTTCCAGGATCATCCTTCCAGCACTTCCAGGACCTTGCAGCACTTCCAGGATCATCCTTCCAGCACTTCCAGGACCCTCCAGCACTTCCAGGATCATCCTTCCAGCACTTCCAGGACCTTGCAGCACTTCCAGGATCATCCTTCCAGCACTTCCAGGACCTTGCAGCACTTCCAGGATCATCCTTCCAGCACTTCCAGGACCCTCCAGCACTTCCAGGACCTTGCAGCACTTCCGGGACCTTCTGTTCCCTCTCTCCCACTAACATGTCATCAGGTGTCCAACAGCTCGCGGTCCTGCTGGTTTGACCACAGCAAATCACGTGATTACCAGGGGTCACCGTGGCAACCACGACGCACGAAAAGATTTCATTCCAAATCAAATGTGTAATTTTTAGTAAAGATTTTTTATTCACTTATATTGTGTTTAATCCCTTCTCTGTTGTTTTTCTCTCTTTTTCGTTTGTCCATCACCTCACCAAAGAGTCTAGAAACCAAGAGGAAACACGTGTCCGCCATGTTGGACTGAAACAGACCTCGTTCTGGATATATGGCCATGAGTGGACACGTCTGTATTGGCAGTAATAGATTTTTTCTGTTCTCATTAACAGCTGTAAGAGCATTTGATTGATCTTAGATTAATTTATTTCAAAGTTGAACAGGACCCTGCTGGTCTTTGGTTGTCAGATGTGGAGCTGCTGAAGAGTCACTGTTCGTACCTGACTGCAACAGGTAAGTGGAGAAAATGACTTAGAAGTGGTGGGTCAGTGCACCTTGTAGAGGCCAGCAGCATTATGAATTTTCAGTTGCGTTGCATCGGATTAAATGTTTTTGTTTCAGTGTTAAATCGTGTCTTGGATTACTCATTTGATTTGGAAGCTTATTGAAAGAAGACTTTCAGCATCTACCTGGAAATGGAATACAAGAAGACATTACAATATTTATGAAAATGATTGGTCAGGCCAATATTCTGTAATTTAACTTGTATTTTTTTTAAATAGGTTGATATACAGTATATTAATATAAGAATGTTATAATTTGATTGAAATAAAATGATGCTTGAGCTGTATTATATCTGTACGAGGATCAGTGAGCATTATTGAAAACGGCCTGTGAGGATGGTTTGGAATAGTTTCTGAATAAAACATGACTTAAGTAGAACCGCTGGCGGTGGGATGGATGCGATCACCTTCCTCTGCGTAGGCTGCTCTGTGTTCATGCGCTTGATCCTAGCCAGACCACCACAGACCCCTGATCCTAGCCAGACCACCACAGACCCCTGATCCCACCCGGACCACCAGACCCCTGATCCCACCTGGACCACCAGACCTTTGACTCGAGCCAGACCACCACAGACCCCTGATCCCACCTGGACCACCAGACCTTTGACTCTAGCCAGACCACCACAGACCCGTGATCCCACCTGGACCACCAGACCTTTGACTCTAGCCAGACCACCACAGACCCGTGATCCCACCTGGACCAGCAGACCTTTGAATCTAGCCAGACCACCACAGACCCGTGATCCCAGCCAGACCACCACAGACCCCTGATCCTAGCCAGACCACCACAGACCCGTGATCCCAGCCAGACCACTGCAGACCCCTGATCCAGGTCCTTGCTGTCTCAGGTTTTTTGGGCTCCTCTTTCAGGCTAGACTGTAAAAGCTGTTTATCTACAATGAAATGAAGTCAATGACACAAAGATGAGAAGTTCTAGCGGTAGAGATCAGAGAATCATCAGAGACTCAACGGTCTCTGGTCTCTGGTGTCTCCTTTCAGGGTTATGCCACTTATTGAGGTTTTTCCTGAAACTTTAGGAAAAACTCGTCATACCGCGTCAGTAAAGCTGAAAGACGGCTCCATCCTCCTCCTCTTCCTCCTCGTCCGTCCTCTCGGTCAGCTAGATTCCTGACTGCAGACCTCCTCAGAGCTCCGCCCACCACCGTCCTCTGGTCCAGGATCTGCTGGCGGAGGAAGTGGATCCTCTCCTGGAGGACACAGAAAGAACCAAACACCTGATCCCCATCTCATCCTGTCCTTCTGGTCACATCTGACAGGAGACACCTCATCCCGTCTTCGTGGTCAGGTCTGGTTCAGGTCTCGTTGGACCACAGTCTGGTTCAGGTCTCGTGTATCCTGGCTGGTCTCAGGTCTCGTTGGACCCCAGTCTGGTTCATGTCTTGTTAAACCCAGGTCTGGTCTCAGGTCTCCTGGTGGACAGGTTCAGGTCTAGTGTACCTAGGTCTGGTTCAGGTCTTGTTAAACCCTAGGTGTGGTTCAGGTCTGGTCCAGGTCTTGTGGTGGACAGGTCCAGGTCTTCTAGTTCATGTTTCCAGGTCCAGGTCTCCTGGTGAACAGGTTCAGGTCTCCTGGTTCATGCTTCCAGGTCAAGGTCTCATGGTGGACAGGTCCAGGTCTCGTGGTGGACAGGTTCAGGTCTGGTTCAGGTCTCATGATGGACAGGTTCAGGTCTGGTCCAGGTCTCCTGGTTCCTGTTTCCAGGTCCAGGTCTCGTGGTGGACAGGTTCAGGTCTGGTTCAGGTCTAGTGTACCTATGTCTGGTTCAGGTCTGGTCCAGGTCTGGTGTACCCAGGTCTGGTTAAGGTCTGGTCCAGGTCTCCAGGTCCAGGTCTCGTGGTGCACAGGTTCAGGTCTGGTTCAGGTCTGGTGTACCCAGGTCTGGTTAAGGTCTGGTCCAGGTCTCGTGGTGGACAGTTTCAGGTCTGGTTCAGGTCTAGTGTACCTAGGTCTGGTTCAGGTCTGGTTCAGGTCTCGTGATGGACAGGTCCAGGTCTCGTGGTGCACAGGTTCAGGTCTGGTTAAGGTCTGGTGTACCCTGGTCTGGTTAAGGTCTGGTCCAGGTCTCGTGGTGGACAGTTTCAGGTCTGGTTCAGGTCTCGTGATGGACAGGTTCAGGTCTGGTTCAGGTCTAGTGTACCTAGGTCTGGTTCAGGTCTTGTGATGGACAGGTTCAGGTCTGGTGCAGGTCTCATTCTCCAGATTCCTCAGCTCTCTCTGGGCTCAGCAGCTGCTCACCTGCAGCATCAGGACGACCTGAACACACCTGAAGTGTGCAAGCAGGAGGGGCGGGGCTAACGGGAAGGGGTGGGGCTTCAGTACTCCTGCCTTCAGTTTACGGTGTGGTGTGATTGGAAACAGGACATGGAAGATATCGGAACAGTGAGGTCACATCTATGAGGTCACATCAGTGAGGTCGGATCAGTGAGGTCAGATCTATGAGGTCAGATCAGTGAGGTCGGATCAGTGAGGTCAGATCTATGAGGTCAGATCAGTGAGGTCGGATCAGTGAGGTCAGATCTATGAGGTCACATCAGTGAGGTCGGATCAGTGAGGTCAGATCTATGAGGTCAGATCAGTGAGGTCGGACCAGTGAGGTCGGATCTATGAGGTCACATCAGTGAGGTCGGACCAGTAAGGTCGGATCTATGAGGTCACATCAGTGAGGTCGGATCTATGAGGTCACATCAGTGAGGTCGGACCAGTGAGGTCGGATCAGTGAGGTCGGATCAGTGAGGTCGGATCTATGAGGTCAGATCAGTGAGGTCGGATCAGTGAGGTCAGATCAGTGAGGTCGGACCAGTGAGGTCGGATCATTGAGGTCGGATCAGTGAGGTCAGATCAGTGAGGTCGGACCAGTGAGGTCGGATCATTGAGGTCGGATCAGTGAGGTCGGATCATTGAGGTCGGATCATTGAGGTCGGATCATTGAGGTCGGATCAGTGAGGTCAGATCATTGAGGTCGGATCAGTGAGGTCGGATCAGTGAGGTCGGATCATTGAGGTCGGATCATTGAGGTCGGATCAGTGAGGTCAGATCAGTGAGGTCGGATCAGTGAGGTCAGATCAGTGAGGTCAGATCAGTGAGGTCGGATCAGTGAGGTCGGATCTATGAGGTCAGATCAGTGAGGTCGGATCATTGAGGTCGGATCAGTGAGGTCAGATCAGTGAGGTCGGATCAGTGAGGTCGGATCTATGAGGTCAGATCAGTGAGGTCGGATCATTGAGGTCGGATCTATGAGGTCACATCAGTGAGGTCGGATCAGTGAGGTCACATCAGTGAGGTCGGACCAGTGAGGTCGGATCTATGAGGTCACATCAGTGAGGTCAGACCAGTGAGGTCGGATCTATGAGGTCACATCAGTGAGGTCGGATCAGTGAGGTCAGATCATTGAGGTCGGATCAGTGAGGTCGGTTCATTGAGGTCAGATCAGTGAGGTCGGATCAGTGAGGTCGGATCATTGAGGTCGGATCAGTGAGGTCGGATCAGTGAGGTCGGATCTATGAGGTCAGATCAGTGAGGTCAGATCATTGAGGTCGGATCAGTGAGGTCGGTTCATTGAGGTCAGATCAGTGAGGTCGGATCAGTGAGGTCGGATCATTGAGGTCGGATCATTGAGGTCGGATCAGTGAGGTCAGATCATTGAGGTCGGATCAGTAAGGTCGGTTCATTGAGGTCAGATCAGTGAGGTCGGATCAGTGAGGTCGGATCATTGAGGTCGGATCATTGAGGTCGGATCAGTGAGGTCGGATCATTGAGGTCAGATCAGTGAGGTCGGATTAGTGAGGTCGGATCATTGAGGTCGGATCAGTGAGGTCGGATCAGTGAGGTCGGATCAGTGAGGTCGGATCAGTGAGGTCGGATCAGTGAGGTCGGATCATTGAGGTCGGATCATTGAGGTCGGATCAGTGAGGTCGGATCATTGAGCTCGGATCATTGAGGTCGGATCAGTGAGGTCGGATCATTGAGGTCGGATCATTGAGGTCGGATCAGTGAGGTCGGATCATTGAGGTCGGATCATTGAGGTCGGATCAGTGAGGTGGGATCAGTGAGGTGGGATCATTGAGGTCAGATCAGTGAGGTCGGATCATTGAGGTCGGATCAGTGAGGTCGGATCATTGAGGTCGGATCAGTGAGGTCAGATCAGTGAGGTCGGATCAGTGAGGTCGGATCAGTGAGGTCGGATCATTGAGGTCGGATCTATGAGGTCAGATCAGTGAGGTCGGACCAGTGAGGTCGGATCTATGAGGTCACATCAGTGAGGTCGGATCAGTGAGGTCGGATCTATGAGGTCACATCAGTGAGGTCGGATCATTGAGGTCGGATCAGTGAGGTCGGATCATTGAGGTCGGATCAGTGAGGTCAGATCAGTGAGGTCGGATCATTGAGGTCGGATCAGTGAGGTCGGACAGTGAGTCGGATCTATGAGGTCAGATCAGTGAGGTCGGACCAGTGAGGTCGGATCTATGAGGTCACATCAGTGAGGTCGGATCAGTGAGGTCGGATCAGTGAGGTCAGATCATTGAGGTCGGATCAGTGAGGTCGGATCATTGAGGTCACATCAGTGAGGTCGGATCAGTGAGGTCGGATAGTGAGGTCGGATCAGTGAGGTCACATCAGTGAGGTCACATCAGTGAGGTCGGATCAGTGAGGTCGGATCAGTGAGGTCACATCAGTGAGGTCACATCAGTGAGGTCGGATCAGTGAGGTCAGATCATTGAGGTCGGATCAGTGAGGTCGGATCATTGAGGTCACATCAGTGAGGTCGGATCAGTGAGGTCAGATCATTGAGGTCGGATCAGTGAGGTCAGATCATTGAGGTCGGATCAGTGAGGTCAGATCATTGAGGTCGGATCATTGAGGTCGGATCAGTGAGGTCGGATCTATGAGGTCACATCAGTGAGGTCGGATCAGTGAGGTCAGATCATTGAGGTCACATCAGTGAGGTCGGATCAGTGAGGTCGGATCTATGAGGTCACATCAGTGAGGTCGGATCAGTGAGGTCAGATCATTGAGGTCGGATCAGTGAGGTCGGATCTATGAGGTCACATCAGTGAGGTCGGATCAGTGAGGTCGGATCAGTGAGGTCGGACCAGTGAGGTCGGATCTATGAGGTCAGATCAGTGAGGTCGGACCAGTGAGGTCGGATCAATGAGGTCACATCAGTGAGGTCGGATCAGTGAGGTCAGATCATTGAGGTCGGATCAGTGAGGTCGGATCATTGAGGTCAGATCAGTGAGGTCGGATCAGTGAGGTCGGATCATTGAGGTCGGATCAGTGAGGTCGGATCAGTGAGGTCGGATCAGTGAGGTCGGATCAGTGAGGTCGGACCAGTGAGGTCGGATCTATGAGGTCACATCAGTGAGGTCGGATCAGTGAGGTCAGATCATTGAGGTCGGATCAGTGAGGTCGGATCATTGAGGTCAGATCAGTGAGGTCGGATCAGTGAGGTCGGATCATTGAGGTCGGATCAGTGAGGTCGGATCAGTGAGGTCGGATCAGTGAGGTCGGATCAGTGAGGTCGGATCAGTGAGGTCGGATCAGTGAGGTCGGATCATTGAGGTCGGATCATTGAGCTCGGATCATTGAGGTCGGATCATTGAGGTCGGATCAGTGAGGTCAGATCATTGAGGTCGGATCAGTGAGGTCGGATCATTGAGGTCAGATCAGTGAGGTCGGATCAGTGAGGTCGGATCATTGAGGTCGGATCAGTGAGGTCGGATCAGTGAGGTCGGATCAGTGAGGTCGGATCAGTGAGGTCGGATCAGTGAGGTCGGATCATTGAGCTCGGATCATTGAGGTCGGATCAGTGAGGTCGGATCATTCAGGTCGGATCAGTGAGGTCGGATCAGTGAGGTCGGATCATTGAGGTCGGATCAGTGAGGTCGGATCATTGAGGTCGGATCATTGAGGTCGAATCATTGAGAGTTTCCTGAGAATGGAGCGTGTAATATGTGTCAGGTTTAACTTTCTGGAGTGGGGGATGGTGGTTTGTCACCCGTCAGTCACCTCAGTCAGGTGAACATGGCAGAATTTTAGTACTTTGAGAGAGTTGCAGCATGTTCCTGCTGTGGAAGTCGGAGAACCAAAGACACCACCATGTTTGGGTCCACCAGATTCTCCAGAGGTCTCGGAGCTTGGTGAATTTCATCACCTGATCTAGGAGTGGCCCTGTGTTCACACCCGACGCGAAAAAAGATATGTGCGAGAATGAATTACACGTTAAAGGGACCAGAGGCAGGAATTAAAAAACCAAACATGAATGTCCCTTTTTTTCATACTAATGGCTGATGAAGCGCTAAATACCAAAAATAACGTTTCCACCACGTCTCTCTCCGTTGCCTTGAACAGGCTGTGTGCTGCATAAAGCTGCAATTCGGTGTCTGAATTTCCCGCGCTGCCCTGCAGACGTGACATCAAATGACGCTACATCCGCTGTTTTGATCCAGGAAGAAGACGGTCGCGGTAAATTCAGACACTGTAAGTGATAGTTATGGATTCTTCTGCCGTCAGCAAACGATCCAGATCAACTGAAAGACACTAAAACGTGGAACTACGAAGAAAAAGCGTATAAACAACATTATAGCTTCAGTTTGTGCTCCGTGACGGCTTGGTGGGGGCTGCAGTTACCTGAAGCGCCAGTTGCGAGTTTCGTTTCTTAATCTTGCCTCTAATCCCTTTAAGTCAGTGTACAGACACAAATAGATATGCATTTGCTTGGGGTGGTGCTTTTTTGTTTGTTTTTTCCACTTGTCCTGCTCAGAATGATGATCTGGTTGCTTTATTATGTTGAACAGTTTTGCTTTGCCAAGAGGAGCTTTATGAACACAAGGCTCCCTTTGATATCCTGTTTATTCATTTTATTTCTTTAAATAAACATTTGTTTACAACAGCTGTAATAGAGTGGTCCACTCTGAGGATGATGCTGGTGTGGTAGGTTCTTTCGACAGAGCTCCGGTCAGAGAGAAGGGCACGGAGAGGATGTTGCCAAGTAAACTTTATTTGAAACTGGTACAGGATGGCAAGTTGGTGGCTGTGTTTACATGTATTTCAGTTTCAGTGGGTGTGTGTGGTCTATAAAGAAACAAAATACAAGATATCAGTAATACTGTATATATATATAATTATCTTGATTGGACAATAAACATTTGTAATATCCAATTAGAAATATGAAAATTCAGTCAATTACAAGAAACAAGCAGTATTTCAACATAAAGTCAAGCCATGGAAAGTGTTTATTAAGTAATTTAGGGATTTATACAAATTTAGTGGTCTCTGGCTCCATCTAGTGGGCGCAGACCGCAACTACACCACCTCACGCCAGCACGTGAAGGCCACATGAACAAAGATTAATTACAGCTCAAGTATGTCTGGCGCAACACGGAGGTTCGACTGTAATTAGCTATATAAACACACAATAATGGACAAAAAGAGACCATGGAATATAGCTCAGAGCTGGTTAAACGTATTGCCCTCCAGCAAGTGCTTATCAGTGTCACGTGTGCCTATTAAACTACTAAACATACATGAATGTATTCGAACATGTCGGTAAAACACAATATGATTGGGCAGCTTAACAAAATTATGTCTAAATAAGACTTAAGAAGAATATGAACATATATGGAAACTTACTTTCGTTTATGCACGCACACGGCAGGCAGCCATCACTTACAATGCTGTTCAAAACAGAATACGCCCTGAAAGGAAGTGACGTCACCGCTGTGAGTTGCAAATATTACTAGGAAAATAAGACTTTCTGACAGCATTTTACATCATGGTTGCAGGGCTTGACAAGAAAAAAATGAAAGAAAAGAAACTTAACAGAAGCAATAATAGAAAGTGAAACAGAGAGAAAGGAGTGAGAAAAGAGAGAGAGAGGGAGAGAGAGACAGAGAGGGGGGGGGGATCCACTTCCACAGTTCACTGATGCTTCTACACAGAAACCCCTAAACAACATTCCAAGGTTTTTGTTGGAAAACAAAACGAACCCCGTGTTCACACCGGACGTGAATAAAATTATTCGCGCGAATGAATTATATAAGTCAATGTAAAGGCGCAAATAGACGCGCCTTTGCTTGGCGCGGCGCGTTTGACACAAATTTGCGGTGTGATGAGCCCCAAACGCGCGTCTAACTCGCGCGAATGAAGCGTTTTACTCGCGTGAATGAGGCGTCCTATTTGCGCGAATAGAGCATATTTCGCCTATTCGCTCGAGTTGAAAAATTTGAACTCGAGCGTTTTTGACGCACGAACAAACCAGCCCTGTCATTGAAAATGAGTGAGAGGTGATGTGAACCAACCGGCGCTCTGCAGCTCTCTTCAATAGTAAAGAAGAGAGAAGCGCTTTTCACAGATAAAATCACAAAGTGCTGCACACAAAAGCAGTGGAATACCATAAATTTATGTCTGAAAACCCGGTCAGACAAAACCTCATTAACCAAAAGCTGCAGATCTCTGTGTGACGGGGTGAAACGTCACAACGCGACACTCCCGGAGGAATACGCAGCTCTGTCCTCGCTACATAAATAAACAGGTTGTTTGTTATAAAACGTCAATATAATTCAATATGTATTTGTGGTCAGACTGGTGTAGTATTCAGTTTGGTCAGAAGATGACGCTGCAGTACCAGGAGTTCAGCTTCAGTAGATGTAAACAAACACACGCTGTGTGTGTTGTGGTTGTGAACCGGTTGAAAGCAGCAGGAAAGCGGACAGTTACCAGTTGCATTTAAGCAGCTGGTTAAATGTTGAGAGGTGGAGGCGAGGAGACGGCAGAGACTCGTTAAACTGAGCTACAATAGCTAGCGACAACACGTTTTTTTGCTGGAAGTTGCTGGACATTTTGGTGGAAGTGCTAACTAGCTGCGGCTAGCTTACTCACCGAAGGCAGGTGGACCGACGCTCCGCAGCCAGAATACAGCGCCTGTAGTTTGTATCCTGGAGGGATATGCAGCACCGATCCTCCCCGACAGAAGCTCATCAAACTGGGCTGGGAAATCCCCCTGGAAGCGACCATCATCCAGACGTAACTCCTGGATCAGCTGATGAAATTCACCGAGCTCCGAGACCTCTGGAGAATCTGGTGGGTCCAAACACGCCGGCGTCTTCTCTTTTCCATCTTCCAGAGCAGCTAGAATGCCGCAACTCGCTCAGAATAACCGGAATCTGCCACGTTCATCTGACTGAACTGAATGACTACGTGACAAACCACTGTTTTCTCTAGAAAGTTAAACTTAACGCGCGAATGAAGCGTTTTATTAATACGTACAATACGCTTCATTCACGCAAATAAAACGCCTGAATGAAGCGAGTAAACTTCCAGCATTCGCGCGTTGAAATCTAGGCGCGTACGCGAATGGAGGCGTCCGGTGTGAACACGGGGTAACAATACCCCACAGGAGGACCCGCAGGTGGCTTAACCCTCTAGGCGCCAGAGTTTATTTAGAAAATATTCCATTTGGACTTTAAGATTTCAAAATGCTGTAGCTTGGAGGTGGTGAGAGATAGATCCATAATGTAAATGAGAAAAATATTCATCATGACCTAAAGTTTGTCATGGGAGTAAATTTACTCATGTAATTTGCATATTGTGATGTCATCAGGTAGTGGCCATATTGGATTGTGTAACTTTCAGTAAAAAAACAGATTTTTGAACATATTTATACACGGAAAAAAAAAAAGTTATACCGTCATATCATGCTCAAAATAAAGACACAGGAGTTTGATTGGAGTAACTTTGCTAATATAATTTGTATATCAGCAGGTAAAACTCAGTAAAACAGAATTCTGAACATATTTACACAGTAGATTTTTTTTTTCATTTTTTCACTGATCCTTTTTCATCCTCTCATCCTCAGAATAAATGAACAGAAATCTGACAGGAGTATATTTGCTAATATAATTTATTTATCAACAGGTAAAATTATACTTTTATGGGTTTTTTCCCCCCTTTTTTGTTATTATAGATTTATAATTTGTCCTAACCTAGCTGACTCCTCATACCATCATACCAGCCATGAAATCTGGGGTTTGGCTGGAGTTAGTGTGTGTGTAGGTGCTGGTGAGCACATCTTTCATTTGTGATGAAGTTCCAGAAATCCTCATCCGAAAACAGAGACAGAAAATCACATGCACGAGCATCTGAGATCCTCGTGTCCGCGATATCCCACACAGGCTCGTCAGTGTCTCTGATCCATTCATGGATCATTTCCTCAACTCTCAAACATTCCCAGTCATCATCAACAACTCCCTTATTTTGATTATCCCATCTTCTGCCCACACATCCCTCTTTCTTTCTTCCATCACCGTGGCAGAGAAAACTTTCACCGTCATTGGGGTGTTTCTGACAGTTTGTGCGGCGCGAGTGCGGCACCGCGCGCTGCGACGTCAGTCATTCGTCTCTGACGAGGGCTGATCGTCTCCTTCTAATCCTGATCAGCAGAGATCAGTGCAGCACCTCGTCTGCACTGTAAAGGCCTCTGGGCGTTTAGTTTTTTATTCTAAAAGTCGCGATCTGTCTCTCACTCTTTCCAACACGCTGTTACTTTCGCCTTTTCTCTCTCTCTCTCCCGCGCTCCTGCAGCTTTGCGTGCAGACAGCGGGTCTTGGGTTTCAAACCTTTATTTCTCAGATTTTTTCCATATAAACACACTCAAAAATGGCGTCAGAACTGACGCTGTATGTCTTGGCGATGTAGTAAAACCAAGCAGTAACAGTACAAGGTTATAGATTTAAAGATAAGGTCTGTTATATTCAGTAATGTCGCCTGTCGCAATATTGCGACTTTGGCGCCTAGAGGGTTAAGTATCATCAGATCATACAAACACACGCAGAACTACACAGAGAAGAGGTACAACCTAGTCCTCGCAATGGAAAGCAGTGTCACAGTGTCAACATGCATAATAAAGGGTCTCCATGGTGATACAGTCATGCAGATGCAGCCTCGTCTCTGCAAGGAGGAGGAAGCCCGCAAGGCTCACGACCCAGGCCCCCAGCAGCCACCCAGAGACCCAGATCCCAACCGTCCCCCAAAGGGACAGACATGCATCCCCCCAGAGGGCGCCCCAGCCGGTGCTCCCCTGCGGTCTCGGGGACCAGGCTCCAGCAAACCAAGACCAGCAACTGCCGACCCCACTGGGCACCGCTCCCCCCGACCCAGGCAGCCCAGCCGACACCCAGGACGACCGGACCCCCCGGACGATCCCTTCGGCATGGGCCAGTACCCACCCCAATGCCCCTGCCCTACACACCCGGCACCAGGGCGGTACCACTGCTACCACCCCCCAACTCCACCACCACACTCACACACGCACTCCTCCCTCCACCCCTCATATATACCCCCCCCCCCCACCCAATACCCCACATGCACTCTCCCCACACACTTGCTCCACCCTGCCCCACCCTCCAACCTTACACACACACTCACACACCTCCCTCCACCCCCAACACCCACACGGTACTCTCTCCACCCCACACACATGCACGACCCACCCCCACCCACCAACCTTACACCTACACACACTCCCCCCACCCCACACACATGCACCCCCACCTCCTCATTCCCCTAATACCCACATGCACTCCCCCCACACACGTGCAGCGCCCCATCCCCCCGACCCAACACACCCACGCCCCTCCTGCTCCACCTGCCCTGCACACACCCCCGCATCGCCCCACCCCCCGACACACACAAGCACACCCTCCCTCCCCCAACTACATCCCCTCCCTCTCCCAGCCCACACTCCCCAGTCCCACACACACCCCGAGCCACAAACACACACACACACCCCGCTCCTCCACACTCACCTTGCCCTCCACAAACATCCCGGACACCCCTCCTCCAAAACACACCAACAACCCTCCTCCCACACATCCCCCCTCCTGCATGGTTGACGCATTTGACGCAAATTTGCAGCGCGACAAGCCCCAAACGTGCGTTTTACTCTCGTGAATAGAACATATTTCACCTGTTGGCTCCAGTTGAAAAAATTGAACTGGGGAGTTTTATACACACAAAGCCCTGTCATTGAAAATAAGACGTGATGTGCACGGACAGGTGCTCTGCAGCTCGCTGCTCTAGTCTATAGAAAGAAGGGAAAAGCACTTTTCACAGATAACATCCCAAAGTGCTGCACACAAAAATGGTGGAATAATACCATAAATTTAGGACTGAAAACCTGGTCACACAAAACCTCATTAACATGCAGCTGCAGATCTCTGCAGACGGTGTTTGACGGGATGAAACGGCACGACGCCAAAACAGAGAACCTGCAGTTCAAGGAGGAAGTTGCAGCTCTGTCCTCACTACAGATATAAACTGAGGTTGTCGGTTATCACACATCAATATGACTCCCAAACTGGTGTAGAGTTCAGTTTGGTATCAGACTATTTACTTTGTCTCAGACTAGTGTAGTATTCAGTTTGGTCCCAGACTGGTGTAGTAATTAGTTTGGTCTCAGACTGGTGTAGTATTCAGTTTGGTCGAAGACTGATGTAGTATTCAGTTTGGTCTCAGACTGGTGTAGTATTTAGTTTGGTCTCAGTTTGGTGTAGTATTCAGTTTGGTCTCAGACTGGTGTAGTATTCAGTTTGGTCTCAGACTAGTGTTGTACACAGTTTGATCTCAGTTTGGTGTAGTATTCAGTTTAGTTTCAGACTGGTGTAGTATTCAGTTTGGTCTCAGACTGGTGTAGTATTTAGTTTGGTCTCAGACAAGAGTAGTATTCAGTTTGGTCTCAGACTGGTGTAGTATTCAGTTTGGTCGAAGACTGATGTAGTATTCAGTTTGGTCTCAGACTGGTGTAGTATTCAGTTTGGTCTCAGACTGGTGTAGTAATTAGTTTGGTCTCAGAGTGATGTAGTATTCAGTTTGGTCTCAGACTGGTGTAGTATTTAGTTTGGTCTCAGACTGGTGTAGTATTCAGTTTGGTCTCAGACTGGTGTAGTATTCAGTTTGGTTACAGACTGGTGTAGTATTCAGTTTGGTCTCAGACTGGTGTAGTGTTCAGTTTGGTCTCAGACTGGTGTAATATTTAATTTGGTCTGAGACTGGTGTAGTATTCAGTTTGGTCTGAGACTGGTGTAGTATTCAGTTTTGTCACAGACTGGTGTAGTATTCAGTTTGGTCTCAGACTGGTTTAGTGTTCAGTTTGGTCACAGACTGGTGTAGTATTCAGTTTGGTCTCAGACTGGTGTAGTATGCAGTTTGGTCACAGACTGGTGTAGTATTCAGTTTGGTCTCAGACTGGTTTAGTGTTCAGTGTCGTCACAGACTTGTGTAGTATTCAGTTTGGTCTCAGACTGGTTTAGTGTTCAGTTTGGTCTCAGACTGGTGTAGCATTCAGTTTGGTCTCAGACTTGAGTCGTATTCAGTTTTGTCTCAGACTGGTGTAGTGTTCAGTTTGGTCTCAGACTGGTGTAGCATTCAGTTGGGTCTCAGACTGGTGTAGTATTCAGTTTAGTCTCAGACTGGTGTACCATTCAGTTTGGTCTCAGACTGGTGTAGCATTCAGTTTGGTCTCAGACTGGTGTGTAGTATTTAGTTTGGTCTCAGACTGGTGTAGTATTCAGTTTTGTCACAGACTATTGTAGTCTTCAGATTGGGATCAGATTGGTGTAGTGTTCAGTTTGGTCTCAGACTGGTGTAGTGTTCAGTTTGGGATCAGATTGGTGTAGTGTTCAGTTTGGTCTCAGACTGGTGTAGTGTTCAGTTTGGTCACAGACTGGTGTAGTATTCAGTTTGGTCTCAGACTGGTGTAGTGTTCAGTTTGGTCACAGACTGGTGTAGTATTCAGTTTGGTCACAGACTGGTGTAGTATTCAGTTTGGTCACAGACTGGTGTAGTATTCAGTTTGGTCTGAGACTGGTGTAGTGTTCAGTTTGGTCTCAGACTGGTCTAGTATTCAGTTTGGTCTCAGACTGGTGTAGTATGCAGTTTGGTCTGAGACTGGTGTAGTGTTCAGTTTGGTCTCAGACTGGTGTAGTATTCAGTTTGGTCTCAGACTGGTGTAGTATTCAGTTTGGTCTCAGACTGGTGTGGTATTCAGTTTGGTCTCAGACTGGTGTAGTATTCAGTTTGGTCTCAGACTGGTGTAGTGTTCAGTTTGGTCACAGACTGGTGTAGTATTCAGTTTGGTCTCAGACTGGTTTAGTGTTCAGTTTGGTCACAGACTGGTGTAGTATTCATTTTGGTCTCAGACTGGTGTAGCATTCAGTTTGGTCTCAGACTGGAGTAGTATTCAGTTTGGTCTCAGACTGGTGTAGTGTTCAGTTTGGTCTCAGACTGGTGTAGCATTCAGTTTGGTCTCAGACTGGTGTAGTGTTCAGTTTGGTCTCAGACTGGTGTAGCATTCAGTTTGGTCTCAGACTGGTGTAGTATTCAGTTTGGTCTCAGACTGGTGTAGCATTCAGTTTGGTCTCAGACTGGTGTAGTGTTCAGTTTCGTCACAGACTTGTGTAGTATTCAGTTTGGTCTCAGACTGGTGTAGCATTCAGTTTGGTCTCAGACTGGAGTCGTATTCAGTTTTGTCTCAGACTGGTGTAGTGTTCAGTTTGGTCTCAGACTGGTGTAGCATTCAGTTGGGTCTCAGACTGGTGTAGTATTCAGTTTAGTCTCAGACTGGTGTAGCATTCAGTTTGGTCTCAGACTGGTGTAGCATTCAGTTTGGTCTCAGACTGGTGTAGCATTCAGTTTGGTCTCAGACTGGTGTAGTATTTAGTTTGGTCTCAGACTGGTGTAGTATTCAGTTTTGTCACAGACAATTGTAGTCTTCAGATTGCGATCAGATTGGTGTAGTGTTCAGTTTGGTCTCAGACTGGTGTAGTGTTCAGTTTGGTCACAGACTGGTGTAGTATTCAGTTTGGTCTCAGACTGGTGTAGTGTTCAGTTTGGTCACAGACTGGTGTAGTATTCAGTTTGGTCACAGACTGGTGTAGTATTCAGTTTGGTCACAGACTGGTGTAGCATTCAGTTTGGTCTCAGACTGGTGTAGTATTCAGTTTGGTCTCAGACTGGTGTAGCATTCAGTTTGGTCTCAGACTGGTGTAGTATTCAGTTTGGTCTCAGACTGTGTAGCATTCAGTTTGGTCTCAGACTGGTGTAGCATTCAGTTTGGTCTCAGACTGTTGTAGTATATAGTTTGGTCTGAGACTGGTGTAGTATTCAGTTTTGTCACAGACTATTGTAGTCTTCAGATTGGGATCAGATTGGTGTAGTGTTCAGTTTGGTCTCAGACTGGTGTAGTGTTCAGTTTGGTCACAGACTGGTGTAGTGATCAGTTTGGTCACAGACTGGTGTAGTATTCAGTTTGGTCTGAGACTGTTGTAGTATTTAGTTTGGTCTGAGACTGGTGTAGTATTCAGATTGGTCTCAGACTGGTGTAGTATTCAGATTGGTCATAGACTGGTGTAGTATTCAGTTTGGTCTGAGACTGGTGTAGTATTCAGATTGGTCTCAGACTGGTCTAGTATTCAGTTTGGTCTCTGGCTGGTGTAGTATGCAGTTTGGTCTGAGACTGGTGTAGTGTTCAGTTTGGTCTCAGACTGGTGTAGTATTCAGTTTGGTCTCAGACTGGTGTAGTATGCAGTTTGGTCTGAGACTGGTGTAGTGTTCAGTTTGGTCTCAGACTGGTCTAGTATTCAGTTTGGTCTCAGACTGGTGTAGTATGCAGTTTGGTCTGAGACTGGTGTAGTGTTCAGTTTGGTCTCAGACTGGTGTAGTATTCAGTTTGGTCTCAGACTGGTGTAGTGTTCAGTTTGGTCTCAGACTGGTGTGGTATTCAGTTTGGTCTCAGACTGGTGTAGTATTCAGTTTGGTCTCAGACTGGTGTAGTGTTCAGTTTGGTCTCAGACTGATGTAGTATTCAGTTTGGTCTCAGACTGGTTTAGTGTTCAGTTTGGTCACAGACTGGTGTAGTATTCATTTTGGTCTCAGACTGGTGTAGCATTCAGTTTGGTCTCAGACTGAGTAGTATTCAGTTTGGTCTCAGACCGGTGTAGTGTTCAGTTTGGTCTCAGACTGGTGTAGTGTTCAGTTTGGTTTAAGACTTTTGTAGTGTTCAGTTTGGTCTCAGACTGGTGTAGCAGTCAGTTTGGTCTCAGACTGGTGTAGTATTCAGTTTGGTCTCAGACTGGTGTAGTATTCAGTTTGGTCTCAGACTGGTGTAGTATTCAGTTTGGTCTCAGACTGGTGCAGCATTCAGTTTGGTCTCAGACTGGTGTAGCATTCAGTTTGGTCTCAGACTGGTGTAGTATTTAGTTTGGTCTGAGACTGGTGTAGTATTCAGTTTTGTCACAGACTATTGTAGTCTTCAGATTGGGATCAGATTGGTGTAGTGTTCAGTTTGGTCTCAGACTGGTGTAGCATTCAGTTTGGTCTCAGACTGGTGTAGTATTCAGTTTGGTCTCAGACTGGTGCAGCATTCAGTTTGGTCTCAGACTAATGCAGTATTAAGTTTGGTCTCAGACTGGTGTAGTATTTAGTTTGGTCTGAGACTGGTGTAGTATTCAGTTTTGTCACAGACTATTGTAGTCTTCAGATTGGGATCAGATTGGTGTAGTGTTCAGTTTGGTCTCAGATTGGTGTAGTGTTCAGTGCGGTCACAGACTAGTGTAGTATTCAGTTTGGTCTCAGACTGGTGTAGTGTTCAGTGTGGTCACAGACTAGTGTAGTATTCAGTTTGGTCTCAGACTGGTGTAGTATTCTGGCAGGTCAGTCTGGGTTCCTCAGCTGGAGACGGGACTCACAGGAAGAAAGTGAACCGGAGAGAACCAATCCAAAAAACACGGAAGTGACTGTAGCTGGCAGCCTTAAGCGTAGTTTGGCACTCTGTTGCTATGACGACGCTAGAAGTCAGCGTTTACACGTTGTTTTCCCCTCTATTTAATGTAATTTTCTTGCGTATATTAACATAGAATGTTTGGTTTTATTATAATAAATACTCTGTTACATGTAAGCATTGTTTATTGCTGAACTTGGGGGGGAGTGGGTCGCCCAGCGGCAATGTCGCGGGCCTTGGCGCAGAGGACTGGGGTTCAAGTCCCCGACACGACACTCAGGTGAACCACTGTGGACCCCTGAGCAAGGTCCCCAACCCCCACCAACTGCTCCCCGGGCGCTTTAAGTAGCAGCCCCCTGCTCTCTGTGACTACTGTACAGAGATGGTGACATGCAGAGCCCTAATTTCCCCTCAGGGATCTAAACAGGATGTCAAAAAAAAAAAACTATGAATATGAGAAAGAGTTTGTGTCGCATGCCATCTGACTATGACCTGGAAGCTTGTTAGGCGCCAAAACGGAGCGTTTCATGGTTTAATGGAATAAAGAACCCATTCATCAGTAAGAAGCGTGGACTATTTGTTACCAGAGTAGTTACAGTTACACAAACGTCTTTTTGAAAGAGGAAAACATGGAGGAAAGCCATCAGAGCAGCAAGTTGTTGTGGGTTTAAGGACATGTGCAGCTCATTAAGACATCAGAAGGAGCATCTTCATACAGTAGCTTCTCTGCAGCCATTCTGACTGTTTATATTAGAGAAATGAGTCACCGAAAAGGACGTGTTGTAAAGTCCCGCCTCCCGCGCTGTGATTGGTCCGGTCAGTTTTTTACCCGAGTGGAAATCACTTGGCGGTGGAGGGAACCCAGACTGACCTGTCGTGTATCTCATACATGGCGTTGGTCAGGCCACGTATGAGAGCATTTTCACAGATTTTGTGTATCAGACGAGGACGTTGTCTCTTCACGTAGCAGCAGCTGCACGTCACCGCTGCTGGGTGAACGTCACGGCCTACTCCAGTTTTTTTTTCTAATGCTTTATTGATGATAAAGGCATAAGACCTGATTTCCAGACGCTTGTGTGTTTTCAAACGCACAGCTGAGCACATCAGCTAACACTAGCCTGCTAACACCAGCTGTAGTGTCTCACCGGCTACAAACAAACGTGCTACCTTGTTTTATTGGCGGGCACAGGTAGACACTAGGTGGTGCTGGAGCACCTGCCCTTTGCCCTCGAACCTAGCAAGTGCCCTTTTGAAAGTTCGGGGTTGTTTTGTGTGTTTTTTTATTATTATCATTATTTTATTTTACAATGTACGTGGCCCATGCTGACACGATCATCTATAAAGCTCAGCAATTAAAAGAGTGTGATAATAATGCCCCAAAATTGATATTTGCGCAGCTGCAGCTTAACTCTCCTCCTCCCCCCATGCCCCGCCAGACAGGTAACACACAGATGAATGAGTTGAGTTTGTCCTCTCATCTGCCCTCTGATGTCAAGTTATAACTTGCATTTATGATTTGACTCTGTGGTGAAGCAGCCGTCATACAGACGCATAGCTAAGCAGAAATTAGCCGACTGCTCACCTGCTTAGCAAGCTAGCCGCTAGCCAAAATCAATAACAGATATGACATTATGACCACCGGTAGAGTTTGTCAGTGGTACAGCAGGTCAGTCTACCAGCAGTCTTAAGCTAAATATTTAGGAGGGTATTGTCTAGGTCTGCATCAGGCTACATAATTAATTTATTTTCCAAATAACAAATGCAGAAAAACTAGCATGGTGTCTTGTCGTCATGTGTGCAATCAGTCTTATTCATACTGTTGGTCTCTTTATTTACCAATTACAGCATAATGCCTAGAAAGGAAAGGCTTTTAAAAGAAAGGGAGCTACAGCAGGTAGAGCAGCTCTGGATGAAACCACCAGCAGCAGTGATGAGGATGATGAATGGAAGGTCAGAGCCATGTTAAGAACTGTTGAGACCTTTTAAAGCTCACAAGTTGAACTGTTCCTCTCATTTTATTGAAATATCTTAAAAACTGTCCACATTTTCTTTTAACAACACAAAGTGGTTTGGCTACTAAATCAGGCATGAAGCTATTTTAGCTGATGATATTATGTTGTACAGAACCAACCAGAATATATTTATGTTACAGGACTTGCAGTAATCTTGTATTTACCTTAATAGGCTATTACTATATCTTTTTTTTATTTTACTTTATTAAATCTTAAAAATATGCTATTATTACAACTATTATTCTATTGTAAGAGTAGAACATCTACCAGCATGGAAGATGAGGGAGATGAATCCCAGAATACTCAGATAAAGCTGCTGATGGTTTAGAGGGGCGAAGAAGAATTGATCAGCTGTTAGACAAGGAGCTAACCAGTGATCATGTTGGTGATGTGGCAGGATTTCAGACTGGATTTCCTCTCTAGCAAGACTGCATTTAAAAATAAATGGCTTCAATTTGCTAAATTGATCGTTTTACAAAGGGTTAAACCTGAGCCAGACATTTACCACAATAATAATCATATCACAGTCATGCAGGTGAAATATATTTTTCATAACATTATGGTATAACTACCCACAGCACAAGTACCGGAATCGGTATCGAAACATCTCTACCGGCATTTCCACATGCTGCACAAAGTGCTCTTATTTTTCACTGAGCACCTGCCCCCGTAAACATCTGTGCACGCCACTGATCCCTATTTATTATAAAGTTCGTAGACTTTTATGAGCATCTCCTTTCTTGGCAGCCCCCAGTTGTTCCACTGGAAATGGAAGGGTCCAGACCTGATTTTCAGATGCTTGTGTGTTTTCAGACGCACAAAGTTAGGCACGTCAGCAAACGCTAGCCTGCTAATGCTAGCCTGCTAACGCGCCAGCCCGCTAACGCTAGCCTGCTAACGCGCCAGCCCGCTAACGCTAGCCCGCTAACGCCAGCCTGCTAACGCTAGCCCGCTAACGCTAGCCTGCTAACGCTAGCCCGCTAACGCCAGCCCGCTAACGCTAGCCCGCTAATGCCAGCCCGCTAACGCTAGCCCGCTAACGCTAGCCCGCTAACGCCAGCCCGCTAACGCCAGCCCGCTAACGCTAGCCTGCTAACACTAGCCCGCTAATGCTAGCCCGCTAACGCTAGCCCGCTAACGCCAGCCCGCTAACGCCAGCCTGCTAACGCTAGACTGCTAACGCTAGCCCGCTAATGCTAGCCCGCTAACGCTAGCCCGCTTACGCTAGCCTGCTAACGCCAGCTGTGTATTCTGCACATAGACTGTATATAATTACTGGACGTAGCTTCCGGTCTCTTCTGAATAGAGAAATGTGAAGCCAGGTGGGCGTGTCTTACCGTCGCCATCTTGCCGTGTCACGTACGTCGTCACTCCAGGAAAATCCTAAAATGGGCACAGCGCGGCCGCGGGGCAAATGATTGACAGCTGACGTACTGTGGGCTAAACGCTAACTGAGCTAACACGAAACTAAGAGGAGCTAACAAAGATAAGCCCCCTAAGCGGCATGGTTAAGGTAAGACATGCTTAGACTTGCAATTCGCTGACTAAACACCGCCGTTGTGCGACTCTGTAACAAACTGAGACCTTATTAAGAGCAAAGAAGGAGCTAACTAGGAGCCTCCGGTCGGCAGGCGGAGCTTCCGGTCTGTCATAAGGACACGCCCTTAATTATGTGTAATTTGAAGAATAAATAACATCTAAACGAATGAGTTATAAAAAAATTCACCCCCCTCACAGTTGACATGAAGGTAAACTTGACCTAATAAACCTAAAATGATTTTTTGAACCAGGCTGTAAACCTGTTTATTTCTGCTGTGAAGTTGGCGTTTTTAACATGGGAGTCTATGGGGATTTGCTCGCTCTTGAGCCAGCCCCTAGCGGATGAAGGGAGGATTACACTAAATACAACGCGGAAGAGAGCTTCACTGTTCTGAGGCGGAGTTTGCCCCTTGATTCTGCATCATTGAAGTGGTGGCTACAAACAAACGTGCTGCCTTGTTTTATTATAACGTTTGGCTCTTCATCCTGGCAAATCGCTTTGATCCACTAATTCCTTAGCACCACTTTAGTCGGGAATCCATGAAACCTTAAGTAGGGTGGGTGTTTCTTGGATTTACAGAGTGGAACAGAGCAGGAACGTTGGATTCAGCTGCTGTTGAACTGGCCCTGAAGAGGAAACGCTTAAATTCGACAATTTCCGGAAACAGGAACATGAAGTGTGATAATCTCCTATTAGAGCCACTGAAGAAAAAAAAATTGGGGATTTTTTTTTTTTAAATTTCTGAAAAAGTCTCAATTCGACGTTTTTCAGAAATTTAAAAAAAAAAAAAAAAAATTATGTACTGGCGAAATGAGAAAATCTGAGATTAAAGTCAGAATCTGACTTTGTTTCAGAAATAATATATGAAAAATCTCCAGACATTTTTTTGAAAAAATGTTTTTTTTCAGAATTCTGACTTTTTCTCAGACTTTATTTTTCTTCAGTGGTCCTAATCGTCTCCTGTACAAAACCGAACATACACTAAAACCTTTCCAAAAAAGAAAAGGGACAGTGTCATTTTCCTTTCTGGGATTTTACTTTTCTGAGACCGTGTGTGGCAGAAGAAGACCAGAATTTCCAGCTAATGAGACGAGAAACAGATGCAGAAACAAAAACACTGGTACTTTTACTTGAGCAGTTATTCCAATGAAAAACTGCTAAAATCTGCATTTGTTATCATCTCTATTTTTTAATGTCACTCAGTTCTATATAATTGTTAGTCGGTGTTATTGAGCCATTGTGGAAGGTCCAAAGGGCCACTTGTGGCTCTGGAGCTGCAGGTTGCAGACCCCTGCTTTATGTCAAAGAATGTCCTCACTAAGATAGATGAACAAGAATATGTGTGTGTGTTTACCAGCTCTCGCTCTGGATGATACGAGGTGCAGATCAGTCGTCTGCATCGCTGCATGAATCCTCCGGCCACAGACACCAGCAGAGCCAGACCCAGCAGGAACCCTGCAACGCCGAGCAGAACCAGTCAAACCAGCACCCGGAGCTTCAGGCTTTGCTCAAAGGCTCCTCGGCAGGCTGAAGACAGCACACACACAACTGAGAGAAACAGCAGCTGCATTATTTATTAACAAGTTGTAAAAAAATTAACAAACACACCCCACCAACAAACAATTAAATATATACAACCCCCTCCTTCCTCACCTACCACGATGACAGTAGGTGGTGATGAGGAGGAAAAAGGCAACCAACCTCCCTAAAACAACCGAACAACCTTGGAAATGGAGGAGGCAATTCCTATTAACACCCGAGGGGTTAAAACTTTCCTGTCAGCAGCTGATTTTTTTTTTAATACACATTGTGGGGGAAGAACACCACTCACCCCTATCAATAGGAGACACTACAAAATAGCCCTCCTGGGGGGAGGGCGGACGGCAGCCCCCTTTTATGGGCGGTCCGGTCCCTGTACGACCGAGTAGGGTCCAGCAGCAGCTTGCATGCCAGAGGTGTGTACTGATGTCGCTACACGTCACGCCTCGGTTGCAAGATGCAGCTGGACATGTTTGGTACGGTACCAGAGCTTGGTCCACATCTCCAGCTGTAGGTCCAGTGTTGATTTTGGCAGCTATCTGAGTTTTAGTCTTAGGCCCAATCCCAATTCTCTTTTTTACCCCTACCCCTTCCCCTTGGCCCTTGCACTTAAAACGAAGCTACAAGGGGTAGGGGTGAAAGTCAACCCCTTCGAATTGGGACACCCCTTCAAGAATCACATACGTCATCAGTGATTCCGCCGGCTTGTGTGTAAGCAGATGTGCGCTGAGCTGTTGGCGCAAATCTGGAGAAATCAAGCCGTCTACAGCTGTGGATTAACGTTAACAAGCAAATTGGATTTTTGCATGACATCCCTGCCTGTGTTTTATCCCATGAAGACCAGCAGCGATGCTGCCGAATTTCTTATTGATCATCTAGATTATCAGGGCTGCAGAGCACCGCTGGTTTTCAGCCTGGTAGCGTTTATATAACTAAAGCGTCAATGTAGTACTCGCGATTTTTTTTCATGTGCATTTTGCAAAAAAAAATGACCGTGTTAAACATTTAAACAGCATTAAACTAGACTATATAATGGTTTTCTTACACTTTTTAAACTTTATTTATGGAGAAATATTTACATTTGTGGATGTTTTTGGACTCAGTAGCAGCCATCGTCCCAGTGATTTTCATACCCCTTCGTTTGAAGTGTGCTCTCGAAAAATCTTCGTTTGAAGGGGTATATAGCCCTCCCCCTTAGCCCTTCCCCTCCATCCTACAGGTATTGGGACACCCCTACCCCCTACACATGAACGCGCAGAAACGGAGGGGAAGGGCTAAGGGGGTAGGGCCAAGGGGGTGAAATGGTATTCACCCCTTAGTCTCTCTGATGAAAATGCTTAGTTTTAGTCACAGTTTAGTCATTTCTGTATCTGATAGTTTTAGTCAGTTAGGCTTTATTTAAAAAAAAGACAAGAATAACTGGCCACTCTGGGAGGCCATGCTCCCAGTTACCACATTTGAGCATCTACGTTTGTACAAATATATGAAAACAGAAAGAAAGACTATGTTTCATTGCAAGTGAAGACAGGAGTTAGTGGTGAGGAGAGTTTACGTGTTGTCTTGTAATATAACCATGTGACACCTGAAAGTTTAATTTTGTTGTTTTATTGTATTGTGTATCTTTTGCTCTCTAATGCTAATCCAACGGGTTTACCTCTGTTGCTACATATCGTCACTGTCAGATGAAAAACACGTGATCTCCAAAAGTCTTACTTTTCAGGAGCATGAAAAACCTGTTTTTCTTACAAACTGACAAAAATAAGCACATAAGTCTGCTCTAATTGACATTTTTTTATACCTGGAATGAAACTTTGTGTTTATAACTGTTGATGACCGGTTTAAATTAATTTTAACGGACATGCGTGTATTTTTGACAGCAATGCTTTGACATACGTGTTTCTATTATTATGTACTCTTACGAGGTCCGGTTAACATGTGGGTCTACGGTTTCCTCTTTATGTCACACCAGGCTGGTAAACTATTTATAGCATGTGATGCGAGCCCATGGTTTTTCTAAGTACGTTAGTATTGAAATTGGGGTACTCCAGGAGTCAACAGTTGTCAGATGTTGGCGTGAGCAAGTCACATAATGCTGAGTGCCCCTAGCGTACTTTCACCAATGCGGCTGTATGTCACAATAACATAATGTACCAACGTCAATTTAATATTCTTCGATCATCTGAAAAAGACATTGTGCTGTTCAGTTATGCTTATCCTGGACAGAAAAACTATTCTACCTGTCAAATGTTATCCATCTGAACTGCAGACATCCTCTGCTGCACTGCACCCTGTGACGTATGTCCAAGCCTTACTACAGGACATAACTGTCCCACAGAAAAGACACCTCTGATGTAAAATGCACTTCTTCCAAGTGGGACAAAAATGAGGATGCTTTTTCCTGACTGCCTGGCCAGTAGAAAAACATTTTACTGTCCCCCAAACTGATGAGGTGCATTTCATCTGCCTTGTACTGTTTACAGTCAGCAGCGAAGTAAACACTCAAACCAGCTGTTTATTGTTTTCCAGATGAAATCAGATCTCATTTAAATCTAGAAAGAGGTTGGTTGCTGCTGCATTTCTGTCTGTGGTGAACTGAAGTTAACTCACCTGCCTCCTCTAGAAGCTGACAGTCCCTGGATACCCTGCATCATGGAGCTTCCAGATTTACAAATACAATAAAACTAAAACTTCTTGTTTTTCTGGGCTTTTTTAAAAGGATGTTTAGCAACTTGAAGATGAACACATCTGGCTGCAGATACTGTTCCTGTTTTGTTTTTTTTTATCTCTGTCATTTTAACTAAATTTACCTGATACAAACTTTTACTGAAATCTTGTACATTTTTAATGAAACTGTGTACAAACTTTAACATACTGCTGCTCATCTTGGCTAGGGCATTCTGAAAAAAAGAGAGATTTTGCATCTCAATAAGAAACTCATTTTTAATACCAATATGGAAGAGGTGCTTTTTCCCAGCGATACCTGTTGTCTCTTCAACAGCCCCCCCGATGATGCTATGTCTAGTAAGTTATGAGCTATTGCTATACATGATAACCAGTTGCCATTCTATACGGTGGCTTGCAAACGTATTCATACCCATGACCAAAACTAAATTGCTCAGAAAAGAAAAAAGCAAAAGTGAGTTTCACCTTTTTATATGAAAGGAAATGGCACAAACTCAAGAATCCATCACTGTTCTTTTGTTCTGTAAGCGCTCTTTACTATGAATAGGTTGCATAAGTTTGTATGTCATTGTTGCAAAAGTATTCGCACTAAGTCACAAGTCACAATCAGTACTTGGTTGCAGCTCCTTTGGCAGCAATAACAGCTACCAATGTCGCTTTTGGGATAGTCAGCAATGAGTTTTTTACAGTGGTCCTTGGACAGTTTCGCCCACTCCTCTTTGCAATACTGCTCCAGCTGAGTCAGGTTACTTGGTGACCTTCGGTGGACAGCAATCTTCGGATCCCTCCACAGAGTCTATTGGGTTGAGATCTGGGCTCTGACTGGGCCAGTCTAGAACCTTCCCTTTCTTCTTCCTGAACCATTCTTGGGTCCTCGAGCCGTATGTTTTGGATCATTATCCTGTTGAAAGGTGAACTTCCTCCCAAGCTTCAGGCTTTTTGCAGATTTGAAGACGTTTTCCTCCAGGATGTTGATGTATTTTGCACTATTCATAATCCCTTGCACACGGACAAGCTCACCAGGACCGGAGGAAGAGAAACAGCCCCATAGCATTATATTCCCACCTCCATGATTCACGGCAGGGAGATGGTATGAGCTGGATCATCAGCTGTGTTGGCTTTGCGCCAAACATGCTTCTTGGCGTTCAGGCCAAAAAGTTCTATTTCGTTTTCATCTGACCAGACAATACGTAACTACGTGTGTGGTGGCATACTGCAAACGAGTCACGAGATGTTGTTTCTTCAGATATGGCTTCTTCTTGCAACACGCCCATAGAGACCTTCCTTGTGTAAAGTGCGGGATATTGTGGACTTGTACGTTAGTCCCAGAACTCTGGAGAGACTTCTTCAGGTCTTCAAGAGTGACGGAGAGGTCGTTCTTGGCTTCCCTGAGCAATGTCCTTTTGCCTTTTGCCGTGATCTTGGAGGGGCGCCCTGTTCTTTGGAGAGGTTCACAGTGGTACTGTGGCGCTTCCACTTCTGGACCAGTGATGCAACAGTACTTTTTGGCACACTGAGTGAACTTGCATGGCTACATAGCTTTGCCCATCTCTATGCTTCTCTACAACTTTCTTTCTGAGGTCTTCTGAGAGCTCCTTGGACTTCATGACTGTTGTCTGCTGACAAGCATGGGATGACTGTGGACAGGTGACTATTGGGCACTAATTATGGGGAGCAATCATTACTTCAGATAAATAACACTACAAACAAAATAGTGTACTATAGTTTCACTTAGTTCTTTGTGCAACAGAACTGTGTTGTACAGACAAACTCTGCAATATTTTGTTTGTGCACATAGTTGTAAGATGATCCAGCCATTTCTGTTTTTCATTAGCATCATCATAATGCACGTTATTTGTTAACAAACAGAATCATACATTTATATCTGTGTTCATTTGTTACCTTAAAAAACAGGCTTATCAAGCGCAGAGGCCAAGCTGATGTCATCACTTACATGGAAAGATAAATAGTTTATTCATTCAACAACAGCACGGATCGATGTCGGCCGATACTCAGCCCAGGTATCGGACTGGAAAACCTGGATCAGTGCATCTCTAGAACAAACTAAACCCTTCTGCTTAACATTGTGTTATTGACGTGTGTGTGTGAGTATGTGGCTCCGTCCGTCCGTCCGTCTCGCCATCACTCGTGTCGAAGTCCGCCGTAGAAAGCGTGGGAATCTTTTTTTTTTTTTTAACACTTTGTGATTTTCATTTAACATATAAAACAAAATAATATTCTCTCTGTACTACAATTAATAAGAGATAAAACCAACAATAGACAAAAACGAATAATCCCCCCCACCCCCCAAAACAAACAAACAAACAAACAGAAAACAGTAGTACTAGTGCACTTAATACTCGCCATTACAGAGTTTGTTCAAGGCAGATGTAATGATTCAGAGTTCCAGTTCCAAACCAGGTAAATTGTTCACATATGTTATTAAAGAGTCCCAGGTTTTGTGAAATCTGTTGGTAGACCCATTGAGGGTGCATCTTATCTTTTCCAATGTAAGATTCAACATAATGTCTCTTATCCAATGATGATGAGATGGAGGAATAGCTGCCTTCCATTTGAGTAAAATCAAGCGTCTAGCTAATAAAGAAGAAAAGGCAATAACCCTTTGTAAATGTACTGGAGGGACAGCTCCCGTTGGATCAGAAAACAAACCAAAAAAGGCAACCAGCGGATTGGGTGGGGATGTAATAAGCAAAAGCGTGGGAATCTTTTGACATAACCCTCTTCAGCTCTTGAAGGTGTCTGAACTTCAAGTCTTTTTCTTTCTGGCTGCATCTGTAGAGCGATGTCACCGTGGTGATGCTCTTCTTCCTCAGAGATGGTGGGGGGGCAGATAGGGTTCCCAGTGGTCTGAGTAGCACAGCTTGTGGTCCAGCATACCATCCACGTTGTACCTTATTGATGGACAGAAGGAATTGTACAAGAAAAAGACAGCAGAGAGCAACGTCACCATTGTTTTCCCATAATTTCAGGTATCCGTCTCTGCAGGTCACGTGACTTTTGTTACCAAGACGCCATTTTAGGTGGGAAACACTCAGCGGTCCCGTTTATCAAAGAAGCGTGGAAATGAGCGCACACATGATCATAAAAATGATCTCATGAATTTGTATCCACGTGTGATTCATAAATGTTCCTGTCTGACCAAACAACAGAATCTACGTCAGAAATCCCTCCTCATCCAGCTGTTTCTGAAGCAGCAG